>CM065684.1:46936452-46943952 GCA_017654935.2 Phymorhynchus buccinoides | reverse complement strand
ACAACCTGGTATTGATTTCAGGCGTAAAGGGGAAGAAGAAAAATGCGAGCTCCTACAAATTATCAAGCCTCAAGAATGACTGCCACCTCTTCTCCAGGCTATACATAGCTTGCCAGACACGCAGTGGAGGCCTCGATGATTTCTTCACCTATGAGAATCAGGCCACTCCTCCCTCACTCTCTTCTGCAGGAAAACTCAGGTCCGCCTCAAAAGCAATCCTGCTTGAGTGCCTTGAAGCTGTGCATCCACCGGAAGAAAATAGTCCTGCAGCGGATGTGATGATTGTTGATGGGGCTGCTGTTGTCAACATGATTAGGCCAGGGGCTGCAAAAACATTTGGATCCTACACAGAAAGCGTATTCCTGCCTTACATAACGCAGATGCTGCTGAATGTTGATCGTTTGGATCTTGTCTTTGACATCTACAGATCTGACAGTTTGAAAAGTTGCACCAGGGACAACAGAGGAGTTGGAAAGAGGAGACGAGTCAGCCCTGAAACAGTCATACCACCAAACTGGCACAGTTTTCTCAGGGTTGACTCAAACAAATCTGAGCTTTTCCACTACCTCGCTCAGTGTGCTATCACGCTTGATACTGACAAACAAATCATCAGCACTCAAGGGTCCATTGCTGTCTCCAACAGTCCTGCAGAGCTGAGTGACCTGTCTCCATGCACACATGAGGAAGCTGACAGCCGGATGATGGTCCACCTCTGCCATGCTGCCAAGGACAGCAGGAGGATCCTTCTCAGAACTGTGGACACTGACGTCGTCGTCCTAGCTGTTGCCGCAGCATCACGCCATCCGTCACATGAGGTGTGGGTGTCCATGGGTACTGGGAAGGATCTCAAACACATCGCTGCTCATCACATCGCAAGAGCCCTTGGTCCGGAGAAGTCATGTTGCCTGCCCATCTTTCACAGTTTCACAGGCTATGACACTGTGTCTTTCTTCAGTGGAGTGGGGAAGAAGAAGGCGTGGGATGTATGGGGTGCCTCTGAGGATGTCACCAGGACTTTTCTGGCACTGTCTGAACCTCCATGTGAGCTGACATCCACAGACAGAGCAGCACTGGAGCGCTTTGTTGTGCTCTTGTATGACAAGACAAGCAACTGTCTCGACGTCAACAGTGCCAGGAGACACCTATTCAGCCAAAAGGGCCGGCAGATTGAGAATGTTCCACCAACCAGTGAGGCGCTGCTGCAGCGCACGAAGAGGGCCATCTACCAAGGCAGCTACATTTGGGGCCAGGCAGACCGCCCAGTACAAACTCTTCCAAATCCGTTTGCTTGGGGTTGGCGGTTCGTTGCAGGACAGTGGGAGCCTTTCTGGACCAGCCTTCCAGAAGCATCTAGAGTGTGCAGAGAACTGCTGAAATGTGGCTGCAAGAAGGCCTGCAGGACAAAACACTGTGGGTGCTGGAAACAGGGACTACAGTGCACTGCTCTGTGCAGTTGTGCTTGCCTGTCATCGAAACCCAGCAGCAACTAGGTGAGTCACCCTACACAGCCCCCCCCCTCCCCACCCCACCCCACCCCACCCCTCGTGCCGCCGCACCTGCTGGCAGTACACAAAACTGGTTATGTACACAATATATGTTATTGTAAAATATCAACATTATGAAGGCTTTCTTGCTTGAAGAGAGTCTGGATGACTTGTGGTTATGCTGAATTGGTTCCGTCATCTATTATCATGAATAGCACTGTAAACTAACTTTCATTTGCGGGAATGATATTCAAAATTGATTTGTTGTTCAAAAACATTTTTTGTTCTTTTCTTGATTGTGGCTCATCAGGTTTTCTTCAGGATATAGCACTGTCCTTTTTTGCCAGATTTGGTGTTATGGGTGAAAATGAATGATTGTACAGCATACGATTCCCCTTTTTGCTGGTTGCCATCTTGGAAATTGCTCAAATACTCAAATTTTCCATTTTTTAAAAATAGACCTGTATCAGGTTATGTTCAGGGCATGAAATTGTCCTTCTCAGCCAGATTTGGTGTTTGTAGCATTAAATAAACAATTATGCAAAATATATTCCATTTTTTTGTCGGCCATTTTGCAAAATGCCCCCAAAACACGTTTTTACAAATTTGTCATGGTGGCTCTATATCAGGTTTTGTTCAGGACATAAAACTGGCCATCTCTGCCAAATTTGGTGCTTGTTGCATGAAGTGCACGATTTTGCGACATAGAACCCCCGCTAGTACCCCAATCTCATAGTCTAACTCATTCTCCTAACACTCCTTCCACCCCAATGTAAAGCATAAGTGACAGGGTCATGCTGCACCCTGTTTCATCGGATTTGCGACGATTCCCAGAAATATATAAAAAACCAGCTATTACCACACCAGCACCCGTATGAAAAGAAACCGCTATGTTGAAGGGGTGCATGGGTGAAGCGTTGTCGTTTCAAGCTGAGAGGATAATGACAACTCCCCCATGCCACTCTTCACCCCTCACCCCCACTCCTTGTCATTCCCCTGGCCCATTGCCCACAACCCTTTCATCTTCAAAACACACGCACGCGCACATACAGCCCCCCCCCCCCCACTCGCACGCACACACGCATGCACCCCCCCCCCCCCCCCCCCCCCCCCATACAAAGAAACAAACTAACAAAACAAACAAAAACCACGTATGCTCAGACACACTCAACTGACACCCATAGGCACTCAAGCATACCTGCATGCAGTATAGTTGCGTACACGCGCGCGTGTACACACGCATGTAAAAATACCCATGCAAAACCGCACACTGACGCTCGCACGCTCACAAACTCACTCACTCACTGGCGCACGCACGCGCGCACATGCATACACACGCACACATGCATACACACGCACACACATACGCGCGCATACACACGCACAAACACACAGAGAACTAAAAAGAAAGGGTAAAGAAAGTGTCTGTGTGACTGTCTGTTTTTTTGGCTGTCTGCCCCTCCCCCCTCCGTCTCTCTCTGTGTGTGTGTGTGTGTGTGTGTGTGTGTGTGTGTGTGTGTGTGTGAATTGTCAATAGCTGAGAAAAAACATAAAACATGAACTTCATATGCCTTTGCTATTCTACACATTGGACATAGTTTACCTAAATCGTCTGAATCAGTGTAACCCAAAACCTAAACTAAAATGTCACACTGTATATCCAGGCTGTTTTGGTGCAACCTGTATATGAGACAGAGAATGAGAGAGAGAGCGAGAGAGAGAGAGAGAGAGAGAGAGAGAGAACAATGAACACTGAAAAACTTTATTTAACAAGGATGAAGATTTTAGGCAATGCCTATTCTTACAATCTGTCCTTAGAGAGAGAGAGAGAGTGAGAGAGAGAGAGAGAGAGAGAGAGAGAGAGAGAGAGAGAGAGAGAGAGAGAGAGAGGGGGGGGGGGGTGGTGGAGCCTGTTGTCACTATGTCCTCAACAAATAACACAACTATAACAATAGAAAACAACACACATACAATAGTAGGCCTAAAACACAATATAGCTGGAGGGGGAGGGGGGGGGGGGGAGATTTGTGTGTCGTTTGTTTGTTTGCAAGTTCTTTTTGTTGTTGTTGTAAGAACATTTTCGGAAGGTGCATTCTTTTTTATCAGCATGGCACGTTAACAATCAAATCAACTGTTACACATGACTATAATACTCTGTGTGGGTGTATATATATATATATGTGTATTTATATATATTTATATATATGTATTTTAAATGTGACTCTTTCTGGCAGAAGGAGATAGGCATGGTCAAATATATATATATATATATATATTGTAGATCTTTTGTGGTGGTGAACAGCTTCTTTTTATAGAAGTAAATGCAAACACTGTGTGTGTGTGTCTGTGTGTGTGTTACTCAATTTAACGTCCTTCCACTAAAAGTGATTCAGACAAAATTATATTGTGTTGTGATGTTGGTGTGGTGAGTGTATGTGCATGTGCCTGTGAGTGTGTGTATGCATTAAAGTAAGTAACAGGATATCTATGCAGGCTTAATCATAACTCTCTCCACCTCCGACCTCATTAAAATGTTAAACGTACACTTAAAGAAGATAACCGAACAATGAACAATGTTAAAGATACGTACTAAGTGAACTACTTAATAAACATTTACAAACAGAATCAAGAATAGAATAATTGTTTAGAATACTGGGTAGAGACAATGGTGTCGATCCATCAGTAAAACCGTCAATACCCGAATTCTGGAAAAGTTCTCTTGCTTTAGGACAATGAATCAGTAAATGACTGACACTCAAGGATTCACCACACATACATTTAACATTATTGCAATATTTGGTTTTGAATGAATTCAACCGAAGTCTATGGATTAGACTTTCAATCTCCCTGGACGAGAAAGTAACGCGTTTTTGTAATGTTTTCCCGTTGCATCTATCATTACATTTAATACAGTTATTATAATATTGAACGTCTGAGTTCATCAATAAAGTTTTGAAATTTTCTTGAGATGTTTTGTTTATAATTGAGAAACATTCTGTCAGATCTAAAAGAACATTGATTGATACAGCGTCATTAATATTTTGAGCTGCCTTTTTTGCAGCTTGGTCTACCCGTTCATTTGCTGATATTCCACAGTGAGAAGGCACCCAACAAAAAGTAACAATAATGCCTTTCAAAGAAAGAAGGTGTATTATATGATTAATTTCGAATACCATGTCAAGTCGTATACATGAATTGGGAGACTTAATAGCATACATTGCAGCATTAGAATCAGCACATATTAAGATTTGACTGTTATTTATAGGAACGCTTAGAATGACATCCAAAGATTGAAGTATAGCAAGCAATTCAGCGCTAAATATAGACAACTTTTTACCAAGATAGAATAACTTTTCTACTTTTAAGCTGGGAATAACGAAAGCTGCTCCCGTGTTAGTATTGTCTAACACTGAACCATCTGTGAACATTTTTAAATGATGATTGTAATTGTTTTCTAAATGCGTGTACCTGTGTGTATGTGCGTGTGAATGTGTGTGCGTGCGTGCGTGTGTATGTGCGCGCGTGCGTGTGTGCGTGGTCAGAAACGTGTGCCAGGAGCAGTGACGGACTGACCAGGGAGTGCCCAGGGTCCCAGCCCCTGCTCAGTGGTCTGCTCAGACTTCAATGGGCAGTGGAGACCGCTCTTATCCAGGTAAGACAGCAGTTGCACTAAATACTAATTCAAGAGGAGCAGAATAAATGCATACACACAAAAGAAGAGAGAGATGCACAATTACAATTCAGGTAGCCCTGACATGGCCATAGCACTCGACGGGGCTATTAACAACATCAATCAATCAATTCACGTAGCTCACATAAAAGATTATTTCAGATAGGCTGCACGCCATGACGTCATGATGGACGCCCAGTGTCCTGAAACTTATGTCAGCAAAACTATCGAAGTAACAAAAATTTAATTAAAAAAATGGATTTAAAAACACGTAACGATCTGTGAAACTAAGTTACTCAGAAAAGTTGTTTGCAATGAAGTGAGTCAGTCTGCTGAAAGTCTTTTTTCTTTCTTTCTCAAAACTATGCCTATTTTCTGCTGGTGATTAAATTCTTTTGACTGAAGAAAACGCTTAAAAAACTAGAATAAATAAAAAACTTCATACAGTTTTCATAAAATTTGTTGGAAATCGTGCAATTTGGTTAATACATAGTAAATGGCATTGTGGGACCAATTAAAATGGAGTGATTATAAAACGTGGCCAGGGAATAATAATAATAATAATAATTGGCATTTCTAGCGCTTAATCTTAAATAAGCCCTAAGCGCTTACAATAATAAATACGTTATTAATAAATTAATAAACCATCAATAGAAACAATGAACGTAACAAATATGTTAAACACGAGCGCACGCACGCATGCACGCACGCACACGCACACGCACGCACACACACACACACACACACACACACACACACACACACGTGAAGCAGACTATGATTTGAAAACAGTAGTTTTGAGAGAAGACTTAAATGAAGAAAGGGGGTTGGCAGAACGGAGAGGTAAAGGGAGTTTATATTCCCATTCTAAGAGGAAGGAGCCTGAAAAGAGAAAGAACGTTCGCCGAGGGTTATGGTGCGGCAACGAACGATCAGTTTAACGTCGCGTATCGGCTTTCGCCATGTACGACGGGCTGAACAAACCAACCACGGTGTAAACAAAAATTTATGTTCCTGAATCACTGTCTTAGCCAAAAGGCCGGAGGAGAGAAGTATCAGAGAAAGAGCGTAACTAAGAGGTGTGTAAAGTGTCAGAAGATCAGCTAGATAAGAAGGAGCCAGACCATTCAGGGATTTGAAAGAGTAGAGAGAGCTTGTATTCGATGCGCCTTCCGACAGAAAGCCAGTGAAGAGATTCAAGCATAGGGGTAGAGTGAGAGAATTTGGAAGACCTCTGTATAAGACGAGCAGCATTGTTCTGAATTTTCTGCAGGTTGGCGAGGAGGTTCTGTGGGCAGCCAGCAAGAAGGGAATTGCAGTAGTCTAAACGAGAGAGAACAAAGGTGAAGATAAGAGTTTTGTGCAGCACACATCTAATGTAAATATAATTGAAATGAATGAGTGGATAACTCAATGCGCATTGTTTTATGAACATTAAAATTATGTCACAGTAGAAATTGGAATGAAGGACTATTACAAATCAGATTTCTAATTTATATTATAAGGATTCTGAATCCTATTGAATTCCAATTTCTACTGTGATAAATTTACAGGAACTATCAGATTCTGTTCTCTGTTTCAGACATTCTGGGACCCGGAGTTTCAACCCCCAGCCCTACAGGTGCAGATGATGCCCATGTCCGCCTACAGACCGGGTGCCACGAACGTCCAGCTCCTGGTCTCCATTTCCATGGTGATAGCCTTGACCCCGTTGACCTATTACGTCACCACTACCTTGGTGACGGAGAAGAAAACGTCGGCCAAGGTCATGCTGAAGGTGATGGGGCTCGGCGACCTCTGCTTCTGGTACGTAGTGGCATCGATCATTTTTTTGTCAGGAATAGCTCGTCACAATACACATAGTATGAGAGAGAGAGAGAGAGAGAGAGAGAGAGAGAGAGAGAGAGAGAGAGAGAGAGAGAGAGAGAGAGAGACAGAATACGAATACGAACTTTTTTAATGAGGGAAATTGGATAAGCTGAGACGGCTTTTTTACACCATGCCCTCAGGCAAAACATGGCAAGGAAAAAATATAAACATGTGAAAAAGGGGCAACAAATGCAGCATTGCATTATTTACATTCAAAAATGAAAGAGAGAGAGAGAGAGAGAGAGAGAGAGAGAGAAAGGTGTGGTGTGTGAAAAGGAAACACTCGAAGGCCCCGATAGGACCCAGAGATGCACCAGCCACGCCTGCCCTATCAACATGAGAGCATGTACTTGTTCTTCTATTGATCGTACCAACAGGAGAAAACTGCACAGTAGGCCTATTGCGCGTGCAAAGTCTGTCGTGTCCGACAGTGACCTCCAGACAGCAGAGATCTGGAAAGCTGAGCTGGAATTTCTT
>CM065684.1:46893952-46931452 GCA_017654935.2 Phymorhynchus buccinoides | reverse complement strand
TTGTTGTCGAACTGCCCGCCTGTAGCCCTGGCTATTGGGATAGACTGGGTATGTAGGCTACTGTCATGCAACCCAAAACAGTAAACTCTTTGTTGTGTGTTTGGTCGTGTTGATTTTGACTGATAAAAATTCTGCTTTCGTTGACAAGTAGCCTAAATGACCTGTTTACAAGACTTACTAAGATGTCTATGTGTGGTTGATATCCATCCCTTCGTGATGAAAACAAATCGGGCTTGATGACCCATTGAATAATGGGGAGAAATCTGCTACCTTAACATCCACTTCGTAGTCTGGAACTGACCTGATTTACCTCCCTTTGCGGAGGTTTGCAACATTGCACTGCTCACACATGTTGTGCTTTGCTAACTTATACAAATTTCCATTTCTAATCAATGTTAACCTCATCGCTAGGGATAAAATATTATACCGAAAAGTTGCGACAAAAACACAAGATTACACAGGTTTCTTCGCCTGTCATTATGTTGCAGGTGATTTTCTCCGGTTCCAGCGTGAGTGTGACGGTTGGTCAGTTTCCCTTGCTGGCCGTGGTGCTGGTGCTGGCACTGGACTGTGTCCTGTACGGACTGCTGACACTGTATCTGGACACGGTTGTCCCTGGTAAAGGATGAATTGACCGGCTCTTTATCGTTTGGTTTGTTCATGTTTACCTCTGCCTGTCTAGGCTCCTAGATCCTCTCTCTCTCTCTCTCTCTCTCTCTCTCTCTCTCTCTCTCTCTCTCTCTCTCTCTCTCTCTCTCTCCCTCTCCCTCCCTCCCTCCCTCCTCTCTCTCTCTCTCTCTCTCTCTCTCTCTCTCTCTCTCTCTCTCTCTCTCTCTCTCTCTCTCTCTCTCTCTCTCTCTGCATGTGCGTGCGTGTGTTTAAAGTTGATGGTCACCCTCTCTCCGTTTCTCTGTCTCTTTGTGTAGGCTATCTGTCTCTTTTAACGGTGGTGATTTTATTTTCTGAACTGAGGACTTATTACTATTGTATAAAGTGAAATATGGGTGGAAAATATGATACACTTCGTCGTTCTTTAATGATTTGTTTGTTAACTTAAATTTCCACCAAAGCCCCCAATGGCACCACCGCCTAGCTCTGCACAGGTGAAAGATACAGAGGAACAAATTCATAAGTTTCCTTTTCTCTATGCAGAGCTAGGCGGGGTGCCACAGGTGAAAGATATTCATAAGTCTCCTTTTCTCTATGCAGAGCTAGGCGGGGTGCCACAGGTGAAAGATATTCATAAGTCTCCTTTTCTCTATGCAGAGCTAGGCGGGGTGCCACAGGTGAAAGATATTCATAAGTCTCCTTTTCTCTATGCAGAGCTAGGCGGGGTGCCACAGGTGAAAGATATTCATAAGTCTCCTTTTCTCTGTGCAGAGCTAGGCGGGGTGCCACAGGTGAAAGATATTCATAAGTCTCCTTTTCTCTATGCAGAGCTAGGCGGGGTGCCACAGGTGGCTTTGGTAGGGAGCTGTGTGCCTTTAATGGAGAGTCAGTCGCCTGTCTTTATTTCATTGTTGTTGTTGGGTGGTGTTTAATTTTTTTTATATTGGAAGTCCGATTTTTCAGCAGCAACGGCTTTGACGTAATCCTTTTGACAACCATAGAGAAGAGAACACCCAAAAGATGAAAGTCAAACACACATTACCCCCTTCTCGCATTGGAAGAAGGGAAGGCAACTGTATGCAAATATTGGACATTTTACATAGTAGGCCTATTGAATCCTACCGTTAAAAAAAAAGGATTAAATTAAGGTCGATCTTTATTAGCATGCACCCTACTGGAGAGGAGATGTACATGTTCACGCTTATGTTGTTGTTGTTTTCGTTCCCCAGCTTAACACTCTTGGGGCACACCCAATGCCATGTGAACATTTCTCATGGCCTTGGGTGGGAAGATTACGTGTAGGCCTATGGCTGCTTTTAAAGGGCCCCGACACATGGGCGGCCATACTCCGACTTCAGGGGAGTTGACGCTTATAAAAATGTGTCTGAAGTTGTGCATGACAAGTACCTGTCTAATGCAAACAGGACTAGATGGTTTTAACACAGCCACGAAATGCGACACAATAGCAGGGAGCTTACTTACAATTAATCTTTGACAATAGTCTAGTAACATTCCTTAGGCAACACACTTGAAGGACATACGTTTTGCAATACTGTTGCATTTCCACCCCCCACCCCTTTCTTTTCCTTCTCTCTTTTCTTTGTTTCTTCTCTCTTTCTGATTGGAAAGAGAGAAGAAACAAAGAAAAGAGAGAAGGAAAAAAATAGTTTCTTTGCTTTATCTTGTTTTTATACCAGATCAGAACCGCCTCTCGAGAAAACCTTGTTTTTGTCTGCCGTCTCTTCGGTTCTGGCGGCGATCCCCCCTTGACGATGAAGATGACGACATCACACCAACGGACACGCCGGAGGGACCTCACATCGAATCATTGCCAGACTGTCTGAACAGGCTCATCAGGTGAGACAGGCGAATACGCGCGCGCACACGCATACACACACGCGCGCGCGAGCCGCCCGCACACACACTACGCATGCACGCACGCGCGCGCATACACGAACGCGCGCACGCATGCGCGCGCGCACACACACACATACACACAGATTCAGTCACACACGTGTACGCACACCGAAACGCCCACGGACAAACACACACTAAACACACTTACACACGCGCATCCGATCTCTCTCTCTCTCTCTCTCTCTCTCTCTCTCTCTCTCTCTCTCTCTCTCTCTCTCTCTCTCTCTCTCTCTCTCTCTCTCTCTCTCTCTCTCTCTCTCTCTCTCTCTCTCTCTCTCTCTCTCTCTCTCTCTCTCTCTCTCTCTCTCTTCATGATGTATGGCTTTGTGTGTACACCAGTGCAATGGTCCAATGGCCTAATCATTAAGCCATTTGTTAATTGTTCTCTCTCTCTCTCTCTCGACTGACACACACACACACACACACACACACACACACGCACGCACACGCACACGCACACACACACACACACACACACTTCACGAGGGTATGCATGTCACTTCTTTTCGTTCTGCAGGATTCGCGACCTGAGTAAATCATTCCGCTGTGGACAAAAAGAACCGGTGTTTGCCTTGAACGGTGCGTAAAAAAAGCATGTGCATACACATAACAATATACAATTAAAAACAAATCTTAATAATTATCGTTAGCCCTCACCTCCTTATTAACGGAGAGATATGGCAATTGTTTGTATGTGAAACTTAGTCTGTCAGTGAGTGGTGAACCGCTGCACAGAACCACTTAAAATGTTATATGCTGAAGCTGATATCAGTGTCCCATTGAATATTGCAGCGGAGGTGGGGTTATGTGAGGACACCTTTCTTTACAGTGTGTATGTGCGCGCACGCGCATCAGTGCACGCTTGTGCTTTTGGGCGTGCGGTGCGCACGTGTGTGTGTGTGTAAAAAGTGTCTGTGTGCATCAGTGCAACCTTGTGCTTTTGAGTGTGTGTGTGTGTGTGTGTGTGCATGCGTGAATGTGTTTGGGTGTGCGTGACTGCAGGCATGAATAAGTGTGTGCACGAAAATTCAAAGGACGTGTAACAGTGTTTTTTACCTTAGCAGGACTGGACCTGGACATAGCCGAGGGCCAAGTCACGTGCATCCTGGGTCACCCGAGGTCAGGGAAGACAACCCTGATTAGCATTTTGTCTGGGATGACTTCCCCTACCAGTGGGCTGGCATTCATTGGAAATATGGTAAGCCTAAGGCTGTGTGATTGTGACATATTGTGTGACAATGCATACTTGTTATTATTATTATTATTATTATTATTATTATTATTATCATTAGTATTAGTATTATTATTATTAGTAGTAGTAGTAGCAGCAGCAGCAGCAGCAGCAGCAGCAGCAGCAGCAGCAGCAGCAGCAGTAGTAGTAGTAGTAGTAGTAGTAGTAGTAGTAGTAGTAGCAGCAGCAGCAGGCAGCAGCAGTAGTAGTAGTAGTAGTAGTAGTAGTAGTAGTAGTAGTAGTAGTAGTAGTAGTAGTAGTAGTAATAATAATAATAGTAGTAGTAGTAGTAATAATTTTAAAAAATAGTAGTAGTACGTAGTAGTAGTCACAGCAGTTGTTGCTGATTGCTATGACTTTTTTGTGCATTATGTGCATACACCGGTATTGCTTTGTCTGCTCATGTTATTGGACTTTTGTTAAATGTGTTTATTCCATTTCAATTCTGTGTAAAGCGCCCTGTAGCCTACATAGTAGGATGGGCGCTATATAAATTTTCCTCATTATTATTATTATTATTATATTAAGCCTAAGGTGTGGGCCCTAATTTTCGGGATGTGGAGATTATGTTGACATCACAAAAATGCCAATGCTACCAAGAGATAGACCATTATTATGATACTTAAGTCGTAACATTTCAAGTCACTTCTCTTCCCCCGTGGGGATACCGGGGGGTCTTTTGTATAAATAGTTCCCCCACCTTCTGGAAGTTATGTGCTTGTAACTTCCTCTAATCTGTCACTCTCTTTGACTCTGCCTTTTCCCTTTGCTTACTGTCATCTACTATCTTTCTGCCTTACCGGTCCATTCTCCTGCTTTTTTCACGAAACACTTTCAAAAAGATTTCCTACAGCCGAAGTCGGACTTGCTGGGCTTAACTATTTCTTAGGTAGGCGCATAACGGCAGCATGACGCATCTGCGCTCATAATTGACAGGAAACTGTCTGAGAGATCGAAGAAGAAGAAGAAAGTCACTTTCCTCCTGACCAAAACCGTTGGGCAAAGCAAAATGTCCACTAAGGTGAATGTTGATCCCAAGCTGAATCTCTTTCAATCCAATTTGTTTTTTACGTTTGAGGCTGTACGCTTATGCTCAAGGAAAGACAATAAAACTAAGGTATCAGAAGGTGGTAAATTGGTTTTAATACATTGCTCTATTAAAAACAAGTCTACAACCGCCTCAAGTATTTCAATTTTAGCAGACGGACGTTAGAAGAGAGTGACAGTTAGCCTACAATTGTCAAGGGATTGTTGTAACTGTCAACACGGTCGCCATTGTGAAATCTCTAGTTGTCCTTTGCCGATCTACGTCCTCGGCCTTGACCTTCTAACTTTTGTATTGCATCCGGTCCACACACAAGATTTCAAATCTACCTAGTTGCTCAATTTGAAGCCTGTAACTGCAATAAAAAATCAATGTGAAAGATACGGGTGAAACATTAATTTGACACCTCCAGGGCCTACATCCTTGACCTTAACCCTGACCATTATTGGTACCCAACATTCGAACTCACCATAAACCACTGCACGTATGTATCAAGTTTGTACATTGTTAGTCCACAGATGCCAAATATTGGCCACAACAAGAAATTTCGGTTTTCAAGGTCAAAGTCACCACGGTTATTATTTTATGGAACCATTCCCGCATCATGATACACTGCCACCCCAAATTGGAAGCGATTCTGCCTACTGGTTCATGAAACACAGCTGGGACACAACATATATAGCGCAAAGAAGGACATTTTGGTTTTCAAGGTCAAAATCAGCACGCCAAAAATTCATGAATATATATGTTTAAGTGGTTTAAGTAACTGTTTTCCAACTACAACTATTTTTTGGGGGGTTACAACCCATTTTCATATGACAGCCTCAATCTCAAATGTCAAGGTCAAGGTCAAATTGCTTAAAATGACTCCCACTGCATTCCTTAGGTCATGTTGATCAAGAATATATATGTTTATGTGGGTGTAAATCCATTGGTGTCCAGACTATAGCCACTGCTAAAAAAAAAGAGAAATTAAGAAGTCAAGGTCAAGGTCACTAATATATTTAATACTGTACACCACACATAACCCTAAGCCAGCATACCAACCTACCAACTTTGAAGCCTGTAACTGAAAAAAGTGAAATATATGACCAAAACACAAATTTGACACCTGCAATGTCTATGTCCTTGACCTTGACCTTGATTGGTACTCAATATTCAAAATGACCATTAGACATGCACCCCTGTGCCAAGTTTGAACATTGCAGGTCCAACGATGTAAAAGATACCATCTCAAAAAGAATTTTCAATTTTTAAGGTTAAAACTTCAAGGTCAATGCCAGCATGTTACAGTTTTCCCCATGGGACCCTCCTTGGACTATGACCACACAAAATGTGAAGCCACTCTGTCCACTGGTTCATGAGATACATCTTAGACATGAAATATATATAGCACAAAGAAGGAAATTTCGATTTTGTGAATCTTCCTTGGCGGAGGTTTGTACTGGAGGTTTGGTATTCAGGATCTGAATAGGTTGTGCCATGTTGATCAAGAATATATATGGTTATAGGGGTCTATGGCCAATGGTTTGGGCGCGCGCGCGCACACGCACACGCACGCGCACGCACACACACACATACACGCACGCGCGCGCGCGTCATGATAGATACATTTCAGAAAAATATCGCCGATTTCTTAGTATTTAGTGATGTAATGTCTACTGAGACGGCGTGACAAGAACTTATTGAAGACTTGAAGAATCCTCTGCTCTTCCTGCATGCCACAAGACGCCTCTGAATGTATTCAGGAGTGAATCATTCCCAAACATCAAGTAATTCGAATTAGGAAAGGGGACCTATTTCACGCAACACCGGCACACACGGCCTACTTGTGTTTTATTGTCATCGAGTTAAGTGGATTGTTGGTTTCTTTTTTAAAAATTAATTAAAGAAAACAAATCTTGAATCCCAAAGGAGCCAATGGTAAAGAGTTTAGTCCCTTGTAAAATCTTATCTATGATTCCTTGAAATGCTTTTCATACGATGATAAAGATAAAAAAACCACTTACCTATAATATGGAGAAAAATACGTATGACATTTTAATTAAAAAAATGATATTTTAAATTTGTCGTGCGAATATTTCGTTGATTTTTATTTAAGTATTATTTATAAAATATATTTGGCGTCGGTAGTGTATACTGCATTATGTTGGGTTGGGTATGTTGCCTGTCTGGTTTAGCAACGGTTCATGAGTTATATGGGCGTCTGTGTGTATTAGGCTAGTTTGTTACGCCCCGCGTTACGCTTCACACTATTATTGTGTTTTTGAAGTAAGCAAATAGCGCTTACAAAAATTGTGGTATAAATTACTAGGGAACTGTACTTCGTGAATATTAGATTTGATTGCCTCGACTTATACTTACGCGGTCAAAACCATTTAAAAGAAAAGTGAGTGGTGCTCAGTGTCAATTCTATGGTTATCCACCATTAATGAAATGTTCTCACAAATATAAAACAACAGACTCAATCATTAATTTTTACACTGATCTGAAATCGGGAAAATTATCATTGTCCAGAATGTTGGTAAAACTTCATACCAGTTTTTATTTTCAATTTTATGACTCGTCTATTTTACCATAATAAGAATGAACAATTAACCCTCAAACGTCGGGTGCAATCCAATGCATCAAAGGATTATGAACACATATCAAGACACTAAGCGTCCAGGGGCGGATCTGGGTTCGCGGACCCCCCCCCCCCCCCCCATCCAAAAAAAAGAAAGAAGGGAGGATTATGAACACATAATTGTGAATGTTTGTGAACCTTGTGTGTACCTATATGTATACTTTACTTTTGCGGTCATTGTGAATGTGTAACTTGTTTATGTAAATTGAATATTGATTTTTTAATGTAATCTGATTGTAAATTGTTATTTTATTATGTATATGTATTTTATTTATATTTAGTTTAATATGTACATATTTCTTTGTGTGCGCATGTGTATGTGTGTGTGTGTGTGTGTGTGTGTGTGTGTGTGTGTGTGTAAGAATGTGAAGGATAGTGTGGAGGTATGTAAGCGGTTGTTTTTAATATGAATAATTTTAGGGCAATTGTAAAGCGCTTAGAGCTTAAAGGTGAAGCGCTATACACATTTTCTTAAATAAATAAACACATATAAAGGCACTAAGCGACCAGGGCGGATCTGGGGGAGGGTTTACATGGTTCCCGGAACCCCCACCCCCGGTCAAAAAAAGAGAGGAACCCCCCTGTCGCCCAAACTGTACGTTATAGAAGGGTGAAAAGTGCTTAATAGGCAAAAAAATGGCAATGTAGCGCCCCGCAAACAATGTGATTGAGTGTTAGAAAGCACCCCCCCCCCCCCCCCCCCCCCCCCCCCCCCCACCCCCCCCCCCCCCCCCAACCTCTTCAGTCTTAAATTGTTGTCGGTTGGCAAATTCTCCCCGCCCCCTCCCCCGCTCAACAAAAGTTACAAGACAGGGTCACAGTGTCAGCTGGAACTTGGCTGCCTAGCTGCCGCCCCCACCCCCAACCCCCTCGACAAAACTCCCAATGGTGGTGGAAAATCCTGCTATGCAGCACCATTAACCAACGGCGGAACCCCCCCCCCCCCCCTTACGAATCATCTGGTCCGCCCATGAAGCGTGTCTCCGTTTGAAAACAAAACTAGAAATGCACTGTGACAGTGGTATCCGACCAGACAGACACATAGCAAACACACTGTCCGACACGTATGTGAACCTCAAGACCTGCCTGTGTAGCTCTTCTCTCCCCTCTCCCACTTCCCCTTATCCCTGAGCTTTTTGCAGCCTGGACAGACAGGAACAAAAACAAGGTCAAAGGTCAAATTCAATAAACCTCTAAATATCTCCCACTGCATTCCTTAGTAATGTTGATTGAGAATATGCAAAGTTGCGTGGCTGCGTGAGGAAAGGTTTTCTTGTAATAGCATCAAGGTCAAAGATCAAGGTCAAGGTAAAAAAGCTTCATATATCACCACTGCATTCTTTAAGTCATGCTGATCAAGAAGGTTATGTGGGCGTATGGTGTTTGAACTATAACCACTGCTACAAGAGATTAGTTCAAAAGTCTAGATCAAAGTCACGAATCTAAACAATACTCTGCACCACACATGACCGTGATCCTGTCTACCAGGCTGTCAAATTTGAAGTCTGTAATTGCACAAATGTGAAATATATAGCTAAAACACTGATTTCCCACCTCCAAGCCTATGGCCTTGACCTTGACTTTAATCACTACTCAAAAACCAGACTTACTATATGCACCTGCGTATGAAATTTGAACATTGTAAGTTCAATGATGTGAAAGATATGGCAACAAGAAGAAATTTCGGTTTTCATGGTCAAACATCAAGGTCAAGGTCAGCATGGTTAAACAAATTTTTACGGAACTATCCCTGTGCTGTAATACACCACCACACAAAATGTGAATCGATTCTGTTCACTGGTTCATGAGATACAGCTCAGAAATGCGTATATATAACCCAAAGAAGGAAATTTCGGTTTTCAAGGTCAAGCTCAGCACAGTCATGAATAACAAAAGGGATTTTTCTTTTCAAGATGCCTACCCATCTACTAAATTTGATTAAAATCCGCCCAATAGCTTTTGAGAAAATTGACTTACACACACACACACACACACATACACACACACATAGATTTTTTGCACGTCCGCGATCTCTCTCTCTCTCTCTCTCTCTCTCTCTCTCTCTCTCTCTCTCTCTCTCTCTCTCTCTCTCTCTCTCTCTCTCTCTCTCTCTCTCTCTCTCTCTCTCTCTCTCTCTCTCTCTCTCTCTCTCATACACACTCTATCAGGTTCCTTTTTTTATTTTTCTCTTCTTTACGATGTCTCTATCAGCGTCTATGTCTCAATCTTTTTTTCTTGTCCCACCTCTTGCTCTCTCCCTTTCAAAGTATGATTGTATTTCTATTTATATTTTGTACATAATGTATTTGCTAGTCATGATTTATGTCTGATTTGTTTTTTATATTTGTTCATTGTGCTTTGGTTACGTACGCCAATTTTCATTGTTGATCTTTATTTTTTATTGATTCAGTATGTTTTTTCTTTTCATGACGACAGGATGAAAAAAAGCTTGTAGCTTACTCTTTTATCGTCATTAAATATAATTTTGACTTGACTTGACTTGACTTGACACACACGCACACGCACACGCACACGCACACACACACACACACACACACACACACACAGTGACACACACAGAGAGAGAGAGAGAGAGAGAGAGAGAGAGAGAGAGAGAGAGAGAGAGAGAGAGAGAGAGAGAGAGAGAGAGACGATTACAATAGTTCCCACTCAGAAAAAGGAAATTCCCGATTGTTCACAGAACCTGTCCAGCTTCAAAAACCAGCCAGAGCTCTCCTCGATGGTCAGTGTGTGTCCACAACGAGACCTCATTCTGGGCCCCCTGACGGTGGAGGAGCACATGGTCATCAACGGTCGCCTGAGGGGGGTCCCTCCCAACACCCTGGACCACGTGGTGGGTTGTGTTCATTTGTAAGGGTGTGTCACGACTGTCAGAAGAACGGTTGTTAGAATCATGGCAGGTGCCTTTTCGTTGCACGGCTGTCAGACTGCTTGCATTTGTTTGCAGAATCTTTGAATTTAATAAATTAACGTCTCTTCATATCAGAAGTAATTCTAGACAGCGTGTAGAAATAAAACAAATTAAGCTGTGCTAATTTCCACATAATTTTGTTCCAGTTCCTGAATATCTTTTGAGCAGCGTTTTCCAGGGAAAAAAACCCTGCTACCTTGGCTGAAGTAAAAACGTGATTGAAATTGCCTCAGAGGTATGATTTGTTTGAGCAGATTGCCTCCTTGCTGACCACCTTTCACCTGGACAAGGAGAGGGCGACACGGGTGCAGGAGTTGTCTGGCTGTCAGAAACGTCGTCTGTCTCTGGCCATGGCATTCATGGTGGATACCAAGGTGAGACCTACGGGACACTGATGTTCATCATTAACTCATGGTGGATACCAGGGGGAGACCTATAGGACACTGATGTTCATCATTGACTCATGGTGGGTACCAAGGTGAGATCTGTAGGACACTGATGTGCTTCATGGTGGGTACAAAGGTGAGATCTGTAGGACATTGATGTTCTTCATTGACTCATGGTGGGTACAAAGGTGAGACCTATAGGACACTGATGTTCTTCATTGACTCATGGTGGATACCAAGGTGAGACCTATAGAACACTGACATGCCTCATTAACTCATGGTGGGCACTGGTGTTCCTCATTTACTCATGGTGGACAATGACATGCCTCATTAACTCATGGTGGATACCAAGGCAAGGTGAGACATATAGGACACTGATGTTCCTCATTAACTCATGGTGGATACCAAGGGAAGGTGAGACATATAGGACACTGATGTTCTTCATTGACTCATGGTGGATACCAAGGTGATACCTATAGGACACTGATGTTCTTCATTAACTCATGGTGGATACCAAAGTGAGACCTATAGGACACTGATGTTCTTCATTGACTCATGGTGGATACCAAGGTGAGACCTATAGGACACTGATGTTCTTCATTGACTCATGGTGGACACTGATGTTCTTCATTGACTCATGGTGGATACCAAGGTGAGACCTATAGGACACTGATGTTCTTCATTGACTCATGGTGGATACCAAGGTGAGACCTATAGAACACTGACATGCCTCATTAACTCATGGTTGGCACTTGTGTTCCTCATTTACTCATGGTGGACAATGACATGCCTCATTAACTCATGGTGGACACTGATGTTCTTCATTGACTCATGGTGGATATCAAGGCAAGGTGAGACCTATAGGACACTGATGTTCATCATTAACTCATGGTGGATGCCAGGGGGAGACCTATAGGACACTGATGTTCATCATTGACTCATGGTGGGTACCAAGGTGAGATCTGTAGGACACTGATGTGCTTCATGGTGGGTACAAAGGTGAGATCTGTAGGACATTGATGTTCTTCATTGACTCATGGTGGGTACAAAGGTGAGACCTATAGGACACTGATGTTCTTCATTGACTCATGGTGGATACCAAGGTGAGACCTATAGAACACTGACATGCCTCATTAACTCATGGTTGGCACTTGTGTTCCTCATTTACTCATGGTGGACAATGACATGCCTCATTAACTCATGGTGGACACTGATGTTCTTCATTGACTCATGGTGGATATCAAGGCAAGGTGAGACCTATAGGACACTGATGTTCTTCATTGACTCATGGTGGATACCAAGGTGAGACCTATAGGACACTGACATGCCTCATTAACTCATGGTGGGCACTGGTGTTCCTCATTTACTCATGGTGGACAATGACATGCCTCATTAACTCATGGTGGACACTGATGTTCCTCATTAACTCATGGTGGATACTGATGTGCCTCATTTACTCATGGTGGACACTGATGTTCCTCATTAACTCATGGTGGACACTGATGTTCCTCATTAACTCATGGTGGACAATGACATGCCTCATTAACTCATGGTGGATACTGATGTTCCTCATTAACTCATGGTGGACAATGACATGCCTCATTAACTCATGGTGGATACTGATTTTCCTCATTAACTCATGGTGGACAATAACATGCCTCATTAACTCATGGTGGTCACCAAGGTGAGACCTATAGGATACTGATGTTCCTCATTAGCTCATGGTGGACACTGATGTTCCTCATTGACTCATGGTGGACACTGATGTTCCTCATTAGCTCATGGTGGACACTGATGTTCCTCATTAGCTCATGGTGGACACTGATGTTCCTCATTAAGTCATGGTGGACACTGATGTTCCTCATTAACTCATGGTGGACACTGATGTTCCTCATTAACTCATGGTGGACACTGATGTTCCTCATTAACTCATGGAGGACACTGATGTTCCTCATGAACTCATTGTGGACACTGATGTTCCTCATTAACTCATGGTGGACACTGAAGTTCCTCATTAACGCATGGTGGACACTGATGTTCCTCATTAACTCATGGTGGATACTGATGTTCCTCATTAACTCATGGAGGACACTGATGTTCCTCATTAACTCATGGAGGACACTGATGTTCCTCATGAACTCATTGTGGACACTGATGTTCCTCATTAACTCATGGTGGACACTGATGTTCCTCATTAAGTCATGGTGGACACTGATGTTCCTCATTAACTCATGGTGGACACTGATGTTCCTCATTAACTCATGGTGGACACTGATGTGCCTCATTTACTCATGTCAACTGTTTCATTATTCCACATTACACGAATCATCACTGTGTTGGGAAATTTGTTTTAAAGACCGAAGATGGATGGCCGAAGATCCTGCTTATGCAATAGTTTGAATTTATAATTGTTTTTAATCTCCTTAATTGAAGGAAACAGCTTTTGTGTATAAACGTTATGATTGGAAGTGTGATGTGCAGGTGATTTTGCTGGACGAGCCCACCCTGGGTATGGAGGGTGAGGAAGGTCGTCACGTGCTCAGACTGCTGCACGACCGGAAAGAAGGTCGTACCATTGTGTTCACCACAGGGCACATGGAAGAGGCAGACTATTACAGCGGTGAGAACAACCAAATATACTGTAATGGGAATAAGACAGACAAGCAGCCATGTTTCCCAATATGAGTAGTGAGTACAGAAATCCTGATTATGCCCCCCTTGAACCATGAACATCAGCAGTAATCTAACACTGGCTGTTAATGTTTCATAGATTTTCTGGCCGTATTTGCAGCTTCCTTACCTTTCTTTGTCTTCAAGAAAACAGAAAAAGGTTTGCCCAAGCACTCAAATTGGAGTCTGATATTTTCAAAAAAACGTCGATTCAAGTTCCAGTCTTTGGATAGAGCCGCCATTGTTAATGGGATCACGAACGATAACCCTATCAGCCCGGCTTGCCATAACTCTCCTGTTGTCTGTCTTATTCCCATTACAGTGTCTTTGGAACAACTACAGACAAACTTCCATCGGTTTTCAGGGTTGCAGGCTTGTTCACTGTTTCCTTTGCATAAGAGAAGAAGATCAATTAATGCTGGAAGGATTTATTTAGTTCTTTCTCTCATTGAAATAAGCCTAACTTCTCTTTTGGGGGAAATATTAACATTGCCTTTTCCCGCGCAAGCATTTAAAATGCAAGAGGAATTTTGCTCAGATTCTAAGTTCAATTTGTGTGTGTGTGTGTGTGCAAGCGTGCGTGCGTGCGTGTGTGTGTCTGAGCATGTGCACATGGCACGTGCGTGGCTGATTATAACAGGGTTTTTTTCTCTTTTCATTGTCAATAGACAGGAAAGTGGTACTCAGCCGTGGTCGTCTCCGTTGTGTTGGATCTTCAGAATTCCTGAAAGAGCACTTCAATATCGGCTACCGTTTAAAGTAGGTGAACCAATCAGTTGTTTGTTGGGTACCGTTTAAAGTAGGTGGACCAATCTGCTGTTTGTTGGCTACCGTTTAAAGTAGGTGGACCAATCTGCTGTTTGTTGGCTACCGTTTAAAGTAGGTGGACCAATCTGCTGTTTGTTGGCTACCGTTTAAAGTAGGCGGACCAATCTGCTGTTTGTTGGCTACTGTTTAAAGTAGGGGGACCAATCTGCTGTTTGTTGGCTACCGTTTAAAGTAGGTAGACCAATCTGCTGTTTGTTGGCTACCGTTTAAGGTAGGTGGACCAATCTGCTGTTTGTTGGCTACCGTTTAAAGTAGGTGGACCAATCTGCTGTTTGTTGGCTACCGTTTAAAGTAGGTGGACCAATCGGCTGTTTATTGGCTACCGTTTAAAGTAGGTGGACCAATCTGCTGTTTATTGGCTACCGTTTAAAGTAGGAAGACCAATCTGCTGTTTATTGGCTACCGTTTAAAGTAGGAAGACCAATCTGCTGTTTGATGGCTACCGTTTAAAGTAGGTGGACCAATCTGCTGTTTATTGGCTACCGTTTAAAGTAGGAAGACCAATCTGCTGTTTGTTGGCTACCGTTTAAAGTAGCTAGACTAATCTACTGTTTACTGGCTACCGTTTAAAGTAGGTAGACCAATCTGCTGTTTGTTGGCTACCGTTTAAAGTAGGAAGACCAATCTGCTGTTTGTTGGCTACCGTTGAAAGTAGGTAGACCAATCTGCTGTTTGTTGGCTACCGTTGAAAGTAGGTAGACCAACCTGCTGTTTGGTGGCTACCGTTTAAAGTAGGAAGACCAATCTGCTGTTTGCTGGCTACCACTTAAAGTAAGAAGACCAATCTGCTGTTTGCTGGCTACTACGTAAAGTAAGAAGACCAATCTGCTGTTTGCTGGCTACTAAGTAAAGTAAGACCAATCTGCTGTTTGCTGGCTACTACTTAAAGTAAGAAGACCACTCTGCTGTTTGCTGGCTACTACTTAAAGTAAGAAGACCAATCTGCTGTTTGCTGGCTACTACGTAAAGTAAGACCAATCTGCTGTTTGCTGGCTACTACTTAAAGTACGAAGACCACTCTGCTGTTTGTTGGCTACTACTTAAAGTAGGAAGACCAATCTGCTGTTTGTTGGCTACTACTTAAAGTAAGAAGACCAATCTGCTGTTTGTTTCCTGGCCTGATCATTACTTTCGATCATCCATCGCTTTAAGCTGCAGTGTAGCCTATATTGGCCAATACATATCATATAATATTAGTTTGTGTACACCATATCACGCTTGCTCGAAGATGTAACTGCATTTTAAAACACTTTTATTACCAATGTCAAATTGAGCAGTGCTGCATTTATGTCAGCAAGGCTGATTAAACCATCCAATGATCAAGCCTACTTCTGTTCAAAATATAAACTATAAACTATAGACGAACTATGTGAGAGAATCTTTCTTTCAGCATTCACATTCACACGAAAGACGATGGAAGTTTCCAGACACTTTACTTGGGTCCTTGTTTGTGGGTGGCTGCACCGAAGAGTGTGTGAGCTTCATTCCAATGCATGCTGGGAACCCAGCTACAAACATCTTTAAACAGAAACAAATTAATGATGGCCATAGACCACAAATTCACAACAAACTAAGCACTGCTTCTTTGAAAGTAAAACTGTACACGCACATTTACAAAATATACCATACGGAAACATATCTGCAATCTGCAACAACAACAAAATGGAAGTAAGAAATATGAAGAAGTGTGCAAATTACGTGCGGAAACCCAATCGCATATCTCATAAGATTATTTCTTACTGTCTTTTCCTTTATTTGCGGATGAATTTCTGCACGGAAGTATAACTAAATGTGTACACAGCCTAAGGCTGATTAAACCATCCACGTGCAACTTTTCCTGGTTTTCCTGTTTTTTGAATTTTGCCAGAAAAGGAAGCTACTTTTTTTTGGATTTGTCAAATAAGATCTTTGTGTGTCTATTGTATTTGTCAAACACTTTAAACTAAGAATTTGTATAAATTGTGGAAAAAACAAACTAAAATTCCTTCATAAATCAATTTTTGCTTCAGCTGCAGGGGGACATTACCCCTGGACCCCGGCCTTTCAGTTTTGTTTTTCATTTTGTGTAGTTGCATCCATGCATCCAATAATCTGTTCAAGAGACAAAACAAGAACCGTAGACGATTATTTGAGAGCCTGTACAATGTGCAAAAGAAGCACCCGAATGTGCCAATAGGACCCAGAGACGCACTGACATGATCCCACCTGCCCTACTGACACAAAAGCAGCCTGTAGAATATGTTCTAATGCTATGTGCAGCATCGCTATGAAAGAGGGTACGAGCACACAGAGAGTGATGAGAGTCGTCAGGTCGCACGTGCGAAACGCCTGTCTTGTCCGCAGCCAGGACAACCGGCTCACGTTGTCTTTGCCCCTGTCACGGGCAGGGAAGATCACAGGTACACCCAGCCCTATCTGCTGCCTTGTCACTCCTCATTTCATGTAATACACTCACCCCAGATCACTCAACCTTCGCTCTCGCCTAACCTATGATTCATTATGTATAACAGTATTTATATGGCTCATGCTTAGTAATTCAACCGGTTCTCTTTGATTAATAAATGCATCGCATCGATTTATAATGGATCTGGCAAAGAAACAAAGGTTGATAAAATAAAAACGTTTAAGTTTGACATGACCCGTAGGTTGTGTATAATATGCATGCGCATACATGGTCTAGAACTACTTTTGAAGTCATGGCACAATTGTATCGTAGATCAATGTTATATTTTGCTTGCTTTTGTCATATGCAGCACTGTTCCGACAGCTGGAAAAAGAAGGGAATGATAACCTGGGTGTTGCTTTCTCCGGAATCACCCTCACCACGCTCGAGCAAGTCTTCTGGAAACTGGGTCGGTGTAACTTTTTTGTTGCTGCTTTTTGTTATTTAAAGAGTATTGGTCGTTGTTTTATTTATCTTCATAGAAAAAGTATCTGCCCCTGTCTCGCGACCTCAAATGCGAACGCCACCTACTTAAGATTATCGCCCTTGCCTGTCAGGAACTAGTGGTATAGCACTGTTTCATAATTCGGTCTTTTGGGGTTATCTTTCCCTACTGTCTCGTCTTGAAGTCAGTTTGGGGTAGTTCCGGTTCAAAATTAGAATTAAAAAAATGGACGTTACCTACCTTAGACAACAACTATATTTTGTTCTTGTCTTCAAGTTTTAGGGTATTAATGTGGTCGTATCAAGTAAACAAATAAGAACATAACTGTTTATAGTCAACGAATGTAAACACTTTAAGAAAGAAACATGAAACAGGACTTAATATTATTAAATCTACAAACTGATAACTGAGCAATTAAACACCCCTCTATTTCAATTATGGAGCAGCCATGCCGTAAATGCTTACAGCATTTCCTAACCGGAACTAAGTGTCCTAACGGGCACGCAACCCGTCTGTTACTTCCGTTTTCATTTCGAAACAGTACTATGTAGCCACAGAAGATTATCTGCTCCTGACTTGTTACCAGGGGGCATCGGCAGTTCGGCCCTAAAATTATCGCCCTTTCGTCTCGGCAAGGAGTAGTATAACGCCTCAGTGATTTGATCCTCTTCCATACCCCTTTTTACGTGTGTGAGTGATAACGCCTCAGTGATTTGGTCCTCTTCCATACCCCTTTTTACGTGTGTGTGTGATAACGCCTCAGTGATTTGGTCCTCTTCCATACCCCTTTTTACGTGTGTGTGTGATAACGCCTCAGTGATTTGGTCCTCTTCCATACCCCTTTTTAAGTGTGTGTGTGATAACGCCTCAGTGATATGGTCCTCTTCCATACCCCTTTTTAAGTGTGTGTGTGTGTGTGCATGCGTGCGTGCGTGTGTGTGTGTGTGTGTGTGTGTGTGTGTGTGTGTGCGTGTGTGCGTGTATCTATGTGTGTACGGTTTTAATAAATATATAGGGATATGCTTAGAATATTTCTTTCAAAATAGATGATGATCCGCTAGAACCAAAACTTGTTCACCATTTCCAAGTTTCAAATGGCATGAAACGACAACAATGTGACAGCACACTGAGAACCAAGTGTGATAATGCGTTCAAGGGTCGCCGGTGATGCACATGAAATGTTAACTATAGTCCACTATGATGGAATTTGATGCTATTTAGATTCTCACATTTTGCCATTTGCAGGAGAAGAAGAAGAAAGTGGAAGTGTGTTCATCAGTCCATTGATGACGCCAACTGGAGAGGACGAAACGGACGTTGGTACACCACGACTTCCACACAGCAAGAAATCCATGGCTGCAATAAGGAACGAAACGAGAACAGGCTCAAACGACTCGTCTTCCAAAGCACCCAAGAGCAGCAGGTCCAAGTCTCTGGCCTTCCTGTCGGCGAGGAAAGGCTCCGACGACCGGGTCTCCACAGACATAGAGGAGAAGGCGAACGTTGTGGGCACAGCCCTGCCCACGTCTTTGGCTGAGAGGAGGGCCACAGTGGCTGCCTTCAATGACTTTCGCTGTCTGGCCCAACAGAGGAGCCTGTCCACCGTGGCCAGCCTCTCCAACATCCCCACCATGCCCCCTGACCCTATGGCCAGACTCAGCATACTGACCACTTTTGAGCATATAAAAAAATCGTCCTTGACTGACGTGGCACAGACGGAGGACACGGTTGCCAGCGAGCCGGTAGCCGACCCAGAAAATACCCCAACGCCTCCTTTGAAAATAGGGGAGGTACTGGCCAATCTTCAGCCACCCAGACAAGGCGCGTGTTTGGAGCTGCAGCGATGGTGGTCCATGCTGAAATTGCGCGTGCTGGTCCGTGTGGCCGGCAAGTGGTGGGTGCTGGTGCGGCTGGTGATGGGCGTGGGGCTGACGCTGCTGGCGGTGGGCACGTCCCACGCCGTGCTGCCTACTGCTGAGTGGTCATGGCGCCAGAAAGACAGGGTGCCTCTCTTCGGCATGGACCCTCTGGCCTACAGGAATTCCTCAGGTGCTTTCTAAGTTCTATCTTTTGCCTGTGTAGATTGTTTCTCTGTATAAAAAGAATCCATAAACCAATCCTTGTTTTGTAGAATTTGGAGGGAGAAGAAGTTCTCTTTTCTTTATTTTACATCTAGTTTTTGGACACGTCAGAACCAAAATCATAGATATGGTCTTTGTTCAGTAAGATAACGAAAATAAAACTACTGAAAGAATTTTAAAAGAATTTGGAAAAGCAACATTAAATAAATGTGTTTTAGTTTTCTTTTTATCCACCTATACTGTGAATCCGTCTTGAAGGAAGGAAATGTGATTTGTTCAACAAGTTATGGTCTATATTGGCTTAATTTAAACAAGCTCCGCTGGTTCTGTGACGAGCGAAATTTGTTTGAAATTCGCAAAATATTCATCCAATTTTGACATGATGGTAGTCGTGATATTGTGGTCCTTAGCCATCATCCAAACTGATGACATGAAGTTACTTCTGTATTATATAAACGTAAATTTAATTCTGTATTATATAAACTGTAAAATCCACATGACTTGATTTTGAGATAGAAACATTACGAAGGGTTGGATAAATCCGTATAGCGATGGCTTGGAGTCAAAACGGACTATCTTTAGATAGTCTATTGACATATTATTGGATTTATTACAAAAACTAATAACTTGTATCAAACAATGTCTGCAGAAATATAAAAAGGGGGTTTTGCTTTTTATATTTCAGCAGTCTTTTGTATACAAGTTATTAGTTTTCGTAATAAGTTCAATAATATGTCAATGGACTATCTAAAGATAGTCCGTTTAACTCCAAGCCATCGATAGGCTCTACCGTTCGACAGAGTTGATATAAATGAAATCAAGTTTATGAAATAACGCAGCTACTGAGTTCATAAGAGAAGGAAGCGTAATCGTAAACGCTTTCTTTTTGTTTGTTTGTATTTGCTAGTTTGCCTTGCGTGCCTGTTTGACGAGAGGTAGAGAAAACAAGAAACGTATTGCTGTTTGTTTTTTGAGTAATGTGTTTTCTAATGAAATATTCGCAGGGAAGTCTGTGGACCACCTGCTGGCCAACTTTTCCCAGAGCGGCCACGTGCTGGTTCATACTGACCAGTTCCAGTCAAACGCCTCGGCCAACGCTGCAGGCCTGTACAGTTTGCTGGACATTCTGGAATCGGTAAAAGTTTGAAAGTGTAATATGTATTTATTTAGCTCTTACGATGGATACATAAGTGTGTGCACATGCTCGCGCGCATTCACACAATCATCACACACACACACATACACACGCACGCACGCACACATGCACACACACACACACACACACACACACACACACACACACACACACACACACACACACACACATACACATACAAGCATGTATCCGCAGGTACACACAGACACACACACAACGCGCGTGTGAGTCGACCCATTTATTCTTATTAATGTATAAATCATCATATCCTATGATACGCATACTTAATCTATGAAAGCTACCTTTGATTTACCTGCTATGTATATGAAGCACCCACACATGTAAGTTCACATACAATTTAAGACACACTCGTACGCACACAAAACGTGCACATAATAAATTATGTTTATGCACTCGAGTGCATCCACACGTGTACAAACATGTGGTTGTGCGTGTGTCACTACTGTGTGATGCGTGATAGAATGCTTTTGTTTTTTAATAAGTATGTAAGTAAGAGCCGGGGCGTATGTTGGATTTTATGTATTACCTTATCTTTACATCAGTTCACACTTAGGCTGCACCTTTGGGTTTGTGTTGCAAGCATATAATATTTTATTTAGTTAAAAACGTGATATCCTAATAAGAAACAGTCCTTCGTATTCTTCTTTAGGCTACTTGTTGTCACAAACACTTATTCAGAACGGAGAGTCATACAAGCTGCACTACAACGCTGCATGCGCCCTGGCCTTACCCCACATGATCTCCTTCCTGGCCCACGTCACGAGAACCCCCTCAGCCAACTCCACCCACCCCGACAACAACCTCAACCTCAACAGCACCGACGACCAGCCGCGGACCGTCAGCCTGGCGCCCAACGTGTCGGCGTGGCTGCAGCCCTGGCCCAGCCTGCTCCGGCACAAGAACCGAGGTCAGCTGGACTGGGTCCCCGTGCTGTTTCTGGGTCTGGCCCTGCTCCTCCCCGTGGCCACGTTCGCCGTCGGCTTGATTGCAGAGCGAAAGGTGAGGCGGTCTTCTTTTTCTTCTTCTGCGTTCCCGGGTCACATGGCCATAATGGGTAAGGTTGGTGAAGACGGGGTAAATAGCCCATAGGCGGGTAAGAAGCCCATGCCAATTATCTCATGAAATGAAGCAAATTGCAGTCTCATTTTGCCCATGAGACACTCGTCACACATTCCGATTTCGGAGGAGCTCAAAGGAGAAAAGTTATTTAGAATTTTTGTGTGTAAAGGCAGGAGAATGGGCCAATAAGTCAGAAAAATAACAGATGATAGAAAGCAAAGTGAAAAGGCAGAGTCAAAGAGGGTGGCAGATTAGAGGAAGTTAGAAGCACAGAAGTTCCAGAAGGTGGGGGAACTATTGTTACGAAAGACCCCCCGGTATCCCAACGGGGAGGTGAGGTTGCTTGGGGAAAAAAAAGAAGGAATATTTTCGTTATCAGAAATCTATGTTCGCTTCGTACTGAAGCAGGATGTAACAACACTATTGCTTGCGATGCACGTTGTGTCTCAAGAAACTAGATATTACTTGCTCTTCCCACAATTGGTATCTTCAGCCACCAGACAGCTTGTAGGCTAGATAGAGAGACCCAAATCTTCCCACAATTAATACAAATCCTCGCATGCGAGGGGGAATGCCCATCATCATCGCCTCTATTTACTGAGAATAATGGCGAGTTGTTATTCAACCATTACTGATGTGGTCACTCACTCGTAATATGAGTTATATTATGAGAAAATTATCTCTGTGCTTTAATGAGGTACATGTATTAACGAAAGATGTGTAGTAAGAGTGACTGTAAAGGAAAAAAAATTGTGCTAAAAGTAAAATTTCCTAAAAGCTTGGCAACTACTACAAGGTGTCAAGTCAAGTCAAGTCAAAATGATCTTTATTGAGGGTTAAAGAATAAGCTAACAAAGCTTTTTTTCATCCTGCCCTGTGTGTGTATATGTGTGTGTGTGTGTGCGTGCGTGTGTGTGTGTCAGTGTGTGTGTCAATGTGTGTGCGTGCGTGTGTCACTGTGTGTGTGTGTGTGTCTCTGTGTGTGTGTGTGTGTGTGTGTGTGTGTGTCATAGTCAAAGTCAAAATGTTATTTCATTTGTGTGTGTGTGTGCGTGTGCGTGTGTGTGTACGTGCGTGCGCGCGCATATTGCGTGCGTGTGTGTAGGCCTACAGGCACCGCTTTGTTCAACCCGTGAAGGAGGCAAAGCCTATTTTAAATCGCTGGATTTAAAAAGTACACCCATCTAAAACGAGTGTGAAACACAATGATTGCGCCTTGTACAGGAGCATCTCCGGAGCTACCTGGGTGTGGTGGGGGTGAAGCGGTGGATGTACTATGGGGCAGCAGCCTTCACTGATGCTGTGGAGTTCCTTGTGCCTGTCACTGTCCTCTTGGTGCTGTGCGCCGTGTCACGAGTAAGTGCGTGTGCTCATAATTTATTTAATTCATTTACCAAAAAAAGTGACGCCTGTCCCTCGCGAGGCTCCAGGCGCCATTACAGACATAAAAACCAACAGGTTTAAGAAAGAAGAAAAAGGAGAAACTTACAAGATTAAAACATAAAACAGAACTTTGACATCGTAAGAACAAGATAATTATCATTAGAAAATATAAAATTAAATACATGTGGGGAACATATACCGCCAGCCCCATGCTCATCACTTAAGGGCTCAATACACGTTAACATTGTTCACTCTTTACCCATGGCAATACCAACAGGCCATAAACCACTCCCGTGGATTTCGTGTCCCCAACGCGAGAACAGAGCAACATCGTAGCTCCTCCTTCATCCGGACTGCCATGGAGTGGAGCTAACTAAGCGAGGCCACTGTCACCGCAGGCTCTGTCGGCGCATTTTCATCAGCGCTGACCAGATCACCATCTGAGCCTGCAACTACTGACCACTAGGATTTTTTTGGATTTTTTGTGTGCTTGCTTCTGGAAGTGGGGCCTGAGCCTTTCCGGCTGAACTGGGGGGGTTAATGGTCTTAACCCAGGGTAAGCAGTAGGTCTTTCTCCTATGTTTTCTATTAGGTTCATGCGCCCTCCAAGTTCCGTCACGATTTATCGCCAGAAGTGGCGTCTGCGACGTATCCAGATATAAATAGAAACAGAAACAGAATATGCAAGTGATTGTATGATTGGCTATCACTGTGTTGTCATGGGGATAGAGTGAAAAATGAACATTTGTACAGAGACCTTTACTTTAAAAAAAAAGAAAGATCGCTATCATATATGCCTGTTATTACTACGATATGGCATTACTCCGCGGGTGGTCGTATTGTAGACTAGACTACACCACTGCCCGCATGTTTTGCCCGCACTTGCGTCAGTGAAATTCAAGGATCTTTGTACTCGCTGGTAATACCGGCAGCACTCCACGTGGTGGTCCAGAAGTGTTTTAATCTAAGACTTGGAATGTTTTTACCGTAATATTATGTGGTCAGATTTAACGTGGTGACAGCCATGCCATGGCCTTAGTTGTCGACGGTGCTATTATTTTAATCTTAACCTTAACCTGTTTCCTAAATAGCGACCTTCGAGGCAGAAGGGTCTCTACTCCCTGACCATACTGGCAGCACTCTACGTGGTGGCGGGGGTGTTGTGGATGTATGCTGTGTCCTTCTGCATATTCTTACATAATATACATCTACTAATAAACTCAGATGGGCTGGGACGAGAGAGTGAGGTTGACTGACGACCCTGCGCAAATCTCCCTCACTTTAATTCAACTCGCGCGCAAGTCATCTTCAAGCCACCAACGTCGAGGCGCACCGTATTGAGACATTGCAGGCAAAGCGTGAGACACGCAAGATCCGCATAAACAGTCGCAGCTCTGCAGCCCCGACAGATCCCCCCAACTCTTTCTCCTGTCCTCACTGTGAGAGATCCTTCCTGGCTCGCATTGGCCTCACTAGCCATATGCGAACTCATCCAGCATCCTAGATTTCCACAAGGACGAACTGTTGAAGCATGGTCATCATCCCTCGGGACGGACGAACGACACTAATAAACTACTGAATATCCATGTCACCGATGGCGGAAAGGTCTCTGTACTGGTAGCCGGGGTGTTGTGGGTATATGCTGTGTCATTCTGCATATAGCTACATGTACACATTTACTACTAAACTACTTAATACCCATGTTACAGATGGCAATCTTCGAGGCGGAAGGGTCTCTATACTCCCTGGCCATACTGGCAGCTCTCTACGTGGTGGCGGGGGTGTTGTGGGTGTACGCTGCATCCTTCTGCTGCCGCCACTACGCTGCCTGGATGTTCTGCCTCACGCCTCTCATCGTGCTGGTAAGACAGGGAAACGTCTGGGTCTGGATCGATAGTCGGTAGGGCCATCTTGATGATGATCGATGTAAATTTGGGGAGAGCGTCACGGGACTTTAGTGCTCGTTTTGATCATTATTACTTTCTATTGCTTGAAGGGAATGTGTTCAGCTTGAATACATTTTATGAAATCTTCAATTTTAAAAAAATCAAACCAACTACAGATTAAACTAATTGACCTGGCCAGCCAGAGCCCGTTCAGCGGGTCATCAGCATGATGCCACGTCCAGCATCCACCTAATCGCCTAATCAGAAATAAATCGCAAGCAGTTTATTTATTGATGGTATCTTTTGTTGCGACAACTGATGTAAGAACATACTATTGTGCTGTGTGGTGTTCTCATCAGATATCTTTCTATAATGCATTGAATTATAATCTCGTCGGGGTGAAAGCCAGAAGGTATTATTATCAACATTCTTTATTCCTTTTGCTATAGTACCATGTGGCTTTAATCCGACAGTACGTACCTCTCTTCTTTTTCTTCTTCTTCTGCGTTCCCAGGCCATATGGCCATAATGGGTATGGTACGTATGTGTCCGGTTTTCAGTTTTCACTGGTCTCCCCGCTGCGTACAGCCGACACATTCCGATTCCGGAGGAGCTCAAAGGAAAAAAAAAATTGGAAGATAAAAAAAAGGCAGGAGAATGGGCCAATAAGTCAGAAAGATAGTACATGATAGAAAACAAAGGGATATAATAAGGCAGTCAAAGAGAGTGGCAGATTAGATGAAGTTACAAGCACAGAACTTCCAGAAGGTGGGGGGACTATTTTTTACTAATTATGTAGTATCCCCACGGGGACAGACTCGTGGAAGGAGCGGGGTCGTCCAGCTCCCCGTATGGAGGTACGAGGCATCCACCAACTGCTCCGGACAGTAACTACAAGATAATTGGTTTCACTGCAGGTGACCCTCGCGTGCTTCGCTCTGGTGGTGTTCATGGACAGAGATGCCGAGCGCACGGCCACGGCTCTTCACGACGTGTTCACTGTCCTGTGGACCCCTTATGTGCCCTTTGGGGCCCTCTACTACATGGCTAAGGTGTGTGTGCGTGTGTGTGTGTTCACTGTCCTGTGGACCCCTTATGTGCCCTTTGGGGCCCTCTACTACATGGCTAAGGGGTGTGTGTGTGTGTGTGTGTGTGTGTGTGTGTGTGTGTGTGTGTTCACTGTCCTGTGGACCCCTTATGTGCCATTTGGGGCCCTCTACTACATGGCTAAGGTGTGTGTGTGTGTGTGTGTGTGTGTGTGTGTGTGTGTGTGTGTGTGTGTGTGTGTGTGTGTGTGTGTGTGTGTGTGTGTTCACTGTCCTGTGGACCCCTTATGTGCCCTTTGGGGCCCTCTACTACATGGCTAAGGTGTGTGTGTGTGTGTGTGTGTGTGTGTGTGTGTGTGTGTGTGTGTGTGTGTGTCACTGTCCTGTGGACCCCTTATGTGCCCTTTGGGGCCCTCTACTACATGGCTAAGGTGTGTGTGTGTGTGTGATTTTTATATTCTGTCTCTCTGTGTCTCCCCCCTCCCCCCCCCCCCCCAACACACGTATTGAGTGAGCGGCATGAACATATTTCAGATGCAGACGGGTGATAAGCAGAGAGAGAGAGAGAGAGAGAGAGAGAGAGAGAGAGAGTATTATTTATTTATATTTTTACTATAGAATGAAGACATCGGTTTTATGTGGAACTTTTTCAGATTGGAATCAAAGAGAAGCTGACGGACAGTCACAGGCTGTATGTGTTCCAGTTTGATTCCAACATCGACATTTGCTTCGTTATGGTAATATGTTTATGCCTTCCTTCACCAACTGTTTCGATGACTACAGACAATGGCAAACTCACTGATTGATAGATTCAATTGTAGTTATGCCGACACTTTTTTTCTGATTTTTGCCATGGTGCATTATTTACCAACATGGACAGAATGTTAAGCGAGACATTACGAAAGTAGGATCATTCAATAATGAACTCTAAAATATTCAGATTAGGGTTAGATGTGATGTTCTGTTCCAGAGAATCATAATTGCAACTAGAAAGCGTTCAGAAAGTGAAAATCTTTGTCAAGGCAACGCAGTTTCGCATATTATAAGGCCTAGTCTTAATTAAGATTAAACAAGGTTCTTCCTCCTTTAACGGTAACCGAGGGGGCAAGTCACGCACTAATGAAACGGAAATGCGAAGAAAAAATACACTCGTCTGACGCTTAAAATTAATCCCATCATACATGGATTGTTTATGAGTGGACACCCTACCATTTCCTATAACTAACTTCTTCAAAATTCGTTGATAGCTTTCTCTTGATTTTTGCAGGAAGACGAACTGAAAAAGACATAACCTTCTCGGTAGAGAATATCAATAAAAATTATATGGAATATTGTTTATGTTGTATAGTTCCTGTTGTCATATTTTTAATTTTGTCTTTTCCATCATTGGTCTGCTCTGTCTCTGTCTGTGAGAGTGAAAACTCCGCAGCTGACTGAAGCCGGTTGTGGGTTTTTTTTTATACTTTCCCACCCTTTCTCCTACACTACAGGTGGGGATCATTGTGAACTCACTCACTGCCTCTGTTACCATACTTAACACTTCCCACCTTCCACATTTTCACCTTCCAGGTGGGAAGTGAGAAAGTTGGCTTCATTCTTTGCAAGATTTGTAGGCTGAGAAGTAATCACTCTTTACTCTCTGTCTCTGTCTCTGTTTCTCTGTGTGTTTCTCTCCCGCCTCTGGCCAAAGAGGGAACGGTCTCTCTCTCTCATTCATCCCAAACTGAAACATGCACAAACACTTACACGTTTTACAGCAATAGAAGTCATATGTGTGTGCGCGTGCGTGCGTGCGTGCGTGCGTGCGTGCGTGTGTGTGTGTAGACAGGACAATTCTTTTCCACACATTTCTGTTTTTAATTTAATGATTTGTTTTCCCTTTCAGCTGTCAGTACACGTCATAGTCTTATGGTTTGTGGTGCTTCTTCTGGATAAAATGGTATCTCGACCACCGCTGTCAACATGCAGTTGCAAGAAACCACAGGAGCACACGGACTATGCGAACTGCATGACACACGATACTGTGCAGAAAGAAAGTCAACGAGTGCAGCATTTGCTCAAAAACCACGACAAGGTACATGATATGGGTCTACAAAGAGAGAGCGAAAGATTAAAACCAGAAAACTGTCAATATAAAAACATGCACGTTAAGAATAACAAAATAACCCAACTTTGGTTTCGCGAGAATTCCTGAAATAACATCTTTTCAGGGTTATTTTATAGAGAGAAACTGAAAAGCTTGCTCACAATGCCTTTCAGATATAGAACGTCAGTGATTTTTTTTAACCGTCACCTTGCGTAAATATCTTGATAATATGCAATGCATAGCTGCCACACGTTGCCAAATAGGTCTAGCCTTTAGCCATGCATGAAAAAATATGCAAGACATTTGAAATGTCTCGAAATCTTAAACTGCCCGATTTTTTTTCTGCTAGTGGAATAGGATAACAAGTTGGGGTGGGGGGGTGGGGGCGGTCTTTCAACTCCTCACTTAATTCATAACGTTTATACTGTATGCTATGATCCAGTGGTTTTAATTCTTGCATATTTTAGAAGAATCTTTCATTGAAGATTTTTACATGCAAATCATTGATAAAAATAACAAATGATAATAACCAGCTGGCCATAAATCAGTGAGGCAGAATTGAAGCTACCAATAGAAATGAACACTGCTTGACACCCTACAATCTGATATTGAGTATGTGTGCTTTGAAAATGGTTACAACTATCGTTGCTCATATTTTGTTCCCGAGGAATACGATCGTTCCCTATTTAGTAATCATTCTCATGCTCATGATGATATTTATGAATTTGACGAACAGTCCAAACGCACTTTCTTCTGTACTTCCAGACACAATTGCCCAATTTAAATGGATCTGACTTTCATTCTTATGGTGATATCTAAGAAGATCACCTCCAAAACACTTTTTCTTCTTAGCTTCCAGACACTGTATCAGACTTTCATTCTCGCAGAGACATCTAAGATCACTCCAAACACACTTTCTGCTTTGCTTCCAGACACAGTATCAGACTCATTCTCACGGTGATAATGAAGAAGACCACTCCGAACATAATTTCTTCTTATCTTCCAGACACAGTATCAGACTTTCATTCTCGTGGTGACATCTAAGAAGATCACTCCAAACACACTTTCTGCTGTGCTTCCAACTTGGCTTCCAGACACAGTATCAGACTCATTCTCACGGTGATAATGAAGAAGACCACTCCAAACACGATTTCTTCTTTTCTCCCAGACCCAGTGGCCCAGACTGGTGGTGTATGAGGCCAGCAGGGCGTTCCGTGGGCCCAGAGGCGAGGTGCGGGTGGTGGAGGGTGTGACGTTTGGCGTGCACCAGGGAGAGGTGCTGGGTCTGCTGGGGCCCCCTGACGCCGGCAAGTCCACCCTGCTCTCCGCCATGCTGGGCCTCACGCCTCTGTCAGCCGGCTCCGTGAGTAACATAGCCTGGATCATGGAGAGGTTGGCTAGAAGAATAAGGACCTTGGAATGATCCCGCGCTTTGAATGTTGAATAGTAATGTTATGTTGTTGGCTGTTCATTTTATTTATTATTTTTAGTCTGTCTGTTCTGTGTAGGCCTACGTTATATACTATAGGCTTTCACTTTGAGTTTTTGTGTGATCTTGAACAGTTTTAATGTAATTACAATGCTTGCGAATACATTTTTAAAGACTAAGGATCTGATATAATTGTGTGTGTATGCCAGTCAGTCGTTTCCGACCATGACTGCCAGATAGCAGAGGGGAGCAGATACTATTCTGACGGGCTGGGCAAGAATTTGTTTATAGTGGAGATGCCTTGTCCAGAGTATATCCCCACTCTCGGCCAAAGGGATTTGAGGACGCAGCTGGCGTTGAGGAAAGTCCCCAAAGGCCAGCCCACCCCTTTGGCTGCAGCACCAGAGCCGGTGCCAAGGCCCATCGTTCGAGAGTCATAGTCTTCCACGAGAGACGAAACTGTACCATGATTTTCCATTACTGTAGAAAATCATCTATTGTACAGCTCTCATGTTACTGTTGGCCCCTACTACAGGCTAATGTTAACCAATGATAAAAGCCATTTGAGTAGAGGGCACAGTATATGTGCAGCATTCGTCCAATATAATTGATATCGAATGAATAATGCAAGCATGTTCGGAGTTGTTGCATAATTGTTTTCTTTGCTCGTTCACATATAGAACTTTGCGTTCATGTAAAAAACAAACAAACATTTTTTTTTTGACAAAGCAAGTCAGTTCCTTTTTTGTACAATTAGTAACTCGAGCTTTCACTGCATTGAAAATAAACCCGACAACAAACAAACCAACACCTAAAATAATTAACGATTTGCACAGTTTGTTTTAAGTACCACATTTTTTGTTTAATGTGCATTGCTACTACATAGTGATCAGTAACGGTTTGTACAGGTGTACCTGGACTCCCAGAAGAGGGACGGTCTGACGTGTGGGGAATCGGGGGAGAAGGTGGGCTACTGTCCCCCTCATAATCCCCTGTGGGCCAACCTCACCGTGGATCAGCACATCCGCTTCGTGGGGCAAGTCAAAGGGCTGCGGACACAGGACATGAACAGCTTCAGACACAGGTCAGAGCTGAACAAGGCATTGATGTAGCAAACCTGACCCGCATCGCTTTAAGGTCTGTACAGGCGAACATGTTTCACTCTTTTCCCATAGCAACCCAGTAATATGCAAGTCATATTATGACTGGCCTATCGCTGTGTTGTCTTGGGCAAAGAGTGAAAAATGTTCACATTTACAGAGACGTTTAGATCCAGAAAAACGAAAAAAACCACCTCCAAAACCAAAACAATTATGTGGATTTGGACAACATTAATTTTGAGGCCCATGATTTGCATAAAGAACATAGTTATCGCAAAGTTGTGGTTGTGTGTCGTCAAGATAGGTTGGGTGTGGTGGTTTAAGAACTGATAATCGCTTTATTGTTGGAGTCCAAGAAAAGTTGAATCAACGAATTATTGACATATCGCGTTGTTGAACCATGGGTGTTTAAGGCCTGGAATGAGCCATGTAGGGAGCCAGGGCAGTTCAACCCATTGCAATATATATGCATGCACAATCAACTACAGTGCCAAACATGCTTGTCATGCTAGCATGCGTTCGACGGTTTTATATTTGACAGATATGCTGTCAAATATGCATGTCACATTAAACAGTCTTTCAATGTGGGGTTTTTATGATGCTTGCTTTGTTTCAGTCTGTACCATGATCTGGATCTGAAAAACTGCCGATCCAAGAAAATCAAACAGCTGTCTAAAGGGGAGAAAAGAAAAGTAAGAAGTTTAAAAAACCAAACTAAGCCGCTTGGTGCCTAGATTCAAATGTTTGAGCCCATTTAATGAGCAGCTTTTTTTTCTTGATCACATGCGCATACCCCTTATGCACACAAACTCATGCGCACACAATATCATGATAAAGGCTCACACCCAAAATAAAACACATGCATACTTACTCAAGTATACACATACACACACACACACACACACACACACACACACACGCGCATGCGCGCAGGCACTCAAAACGCTCTCATGCTATCTCGTTCATAACTATTGGTGCGCTTAGTATCTTTTCTAAAAACTTCGTCAAATACTGAATAGCAAACACTAATGTTTCTCGCGTGTACAGTCGGCCTATAATGTTCATAGGTCAATAACGTTTTGGCAGCTAGGGGGTTAAAGCTTAGAAATGAAAATAAGACAAAAGATGGATGTCAATCAATCAATCAATCTGTTTATTGGCTTCATAACAAGAAGAATTCATCTTGTGCGTGGGGATAAAAACATATTATAAACTAACACACGTATTAACAGTACATAAAAATGAACAGATACTCTTAGACAGGCCACACCCTCTTCAAAACGTCTACATCTACACACACGCATACACGCACGCACACGCGCGCACACACACACGCACACGCACACGCACACACACACACACACACACACACACACACACACACACACACACACAAAACAGAATGTCAAAGTTAGCTAACATAAATTAAATACTAATAACTGATAACCAAAATATGATATTGTGTTCACAAAAGAATAGGCCTAAGGGCAGGGGAAATAAGTTGGGATCCAGGGCCATTTTGGCTGTACAGACCAGTTCGTCTTATCACATTCTCAGATAATTATTATTGTAAAGCGCTTAAAGGTTGATTTGTGACTAGAGTTAAGGCGTAAGTAGCCTAACCATGTAGCAGACAGAACCAAGCATTGTCTATGTCTTTTGTTCCCCAGCTGAGCTTCGCCATGAGCATGATGGGGGCACAGAGCTTCATGTTGGTGGACGAGCCCTCTGCGGGGATGGACAGCAGATCACGACGTCTGTACTGGTATGTCTCTCTCTCTCTCTCTCTCTCTCTCTCTCTCTCTCTCTCTCTCTCTCTCTCTCTCTCTCTCTCTCTCTCTCTCTCTCTCTCTCTCTCTCTCTCTCTCTCTCTCTCTCTCTCTCTCTCTCTCTCTCTCTCTCTTTTACAAGCCTTCATTTGTGTTGCAAGCTCATAGTTTGTTATTTAATTGTTTGCTTGTTTTCTTTTTTTGTCTGAGGACCTGATTAAAAAAAGTTCTGTTTGTGCTTATTCAGTTATCCTCAATAAACATTCGAGTTCATTCGAGTTCTCTCTCTCTCTCTCTCTCTCTCTCTCTCTCTCTCTCTCTCTCTCTCTCTCTCTCTCTCTCTCTCTCTCTCTCTCTCTCTCTCTCTCTCTCTCTCTCTCTCTCTCTCTCTCTCTCTCTCTCTCTCTCTCTCTCTCTCTCTCTCTCTCTCTCTCTCTCTCTCGTGTGTGTGTGTGTGTGTGTGTGTGTGTGTGTGTGTGTGTGTGTGTGTGTGTGTGTGTATCTGTGTGCTACGTACACAGCCCAATGAGTTGACAATGTTTTTGTAGTGATTTTTGTCTGTAAAAAGGGTAATAAAAACATACACAAATAGGCCTACTGTCTTTCAAGCGTTCCTTGGACTTTGCCCGCAGTAAAGCGAATCCTGTCAGGTCCAAATACGCACAAGATACTCGAATGAGATAATAAACTTCCCAGTAGCCTAAATACAAAATGTCACACAAAAATAAACAGAAAAAAAAGCAAACAAAGAACCCACACCTATTTAGTCTCCATTTCTTCAACGTGTTAACTAACGGAAAGTGCTACAGAAAAGCGAGACCTACGATACATCCTATATCAATATCCACATAATTATAATAGCACACACGTCAATAGGTTTTCTGAGAGAATGCATGCTTTCCTTTGGCTCCCCCGTGGGGATACCGGGGTGTGTGTCTTTTGTAGATATAGTTTCCCCACCTTCTGGAAGTTCTGTGCTTGTAACTTCCTCTAATCTGTCAGCGTCACTTTGTTTGACTCTGCCTTTTCCCTTTGCTTATTCTCCAGGCTTTTTTTAAAAACACTTTTAAAAAGATTTCCTCCTGCCGAAGTCGGAATTGCTGGGCCTAACTATTTCTTAGTTAGGCGCATAACGGCAGCAGTACGCATCTACGCTCATATCTGACAGGGAACTATCTGAGCAATTGAAGAAGAAGAAGAGTTTCCTTTGGCCATTGTGTGCAGGGATGCGGTGAGCTACTTCCTCAAGGCCAGCCAACGCAGCACGGTTATCTGCACGCAAAGCTCGGAAGAAGCACAGAGACTATGTAACCGGCTGGCTGTCATGGTCAACGGTCAACTGAGGTAAACAATCTACCATTTAGATTCATCCCACCCCCTCCCTTCCTACGATTTACGTTCTTTTAATTAACAATTTACTTGACGGTAGTGATGTGTCCTTTTAGATGGCTGACAGTTGTGTGACAACCGTTGATTGTTATCTTCCCGAATTGTTTTTACTTGGGCTGTGTCAGGATCTACTTTATTCTAGGCGTGTTGGGAATATCATAGCAATGCGGGAAGGAATGGGGGATTGCTAAGCACATGCACAGCCTTTGCCGAAGGAATTAGAGTGCACCCATTAAAGTCCATGTATATTTAAACTTCTTTCTGTGATATTTATTAATGGGTAGATCTCTGTAAGCCTATTTTGAACATTAAAGTTGTCAAATTCACGTAATTGTCTGATGAACCTTTTTAGTTCTGTGAAATTTGTTAAAGACCCACTGACCCACCACGATTAAGTCCCTTGGGTTTTTTTCTGGGTAGCTGTGACCCACATAGAAATTCTCCCAACTTCAAATTGAAGCTGCTCTTTAAAATAATGTTTCGTTTTCAATTTGGGAGCATTTGCATGGGAGTCAAACCTGGTCAAAACAAGATTTCGTACCAGCTATAAGAAGGAAAATCCGTGAAACCCGTGATTTTGACACGTGATCTGGTGGGGTTTTATAGCCTTTTTCATATTGTGTGTCTGTAGGCCTATGTGTGTGCATGCACGAATCTCGGTTTTTGAAATGTTTGTGACTGTGTGCTTTCACACGCACGTGCATGCATGCTTTCACGTGTCCATATTTCTACCACCGCAGATGCCTGGGCACACCAGAAGAGCTGAGATCCCAGTGCGAGGAAACATACAGACTGGAGGTGAGGGTGGGGAGGTGGAGGGAGGACCCCCTGGGCTCCCAGAGGAGGATGGACATGCTGCTGATATTCCTGGAGGAGCTGTTCCCGGGCCTGCACAGGGCGGAGCAGTTTGAGGACAGGGTCCTCTTCACCATCCACAGCCCGGGGAACCCTCTGTCCATAGCAGACACCTTTCACACCCTGCAGTCCCGTGAGTTGTGGTCAATGAGATGTGGCATCAGATTTCGCCGTCTTTACAACAAAACTAGAGAGCATGGAACGGCTTAAATCCTTTATAGTGTAGGCCTATTTTAGTGCTATTCTGATTCAAGTGGGTTTTGGAACCCAAGTCTGTGTACCCGGGTAGATGCTCTGTGTCTCAAAATGTTGGATTCGTGCAAACGAAAGCTTTCAACCTTTAAATTGTATTGTACATGTTGATCTTTCTCTCGTTCTCACTTGACAGGTTCCGTCTGGTAGGCCTAACTGAGTCACTGAAAAGCTACCATTTTAATTCCAAATCATGATTACTGCACTTTATAGACCAGTATGTCTGTTTTTAAATGATGTGTTGTTTAGCTATAATTACCAGCTTGAATTTGATTCTTACTGATTTTGCTTGACTGATTTATCCCCGGTTAATCTGTTCAAACGTGTGTCTCCTTTTCGACGCTTTGGGTGTACATTGCAATGTAACACAATGATTGCATCTGCTGGATAATTCCTTCCTTCTACGTAAACACGAATGGCGACAGAAATAGAACCGGAAACAATATGGAGTGTCTGTTTCCTTTCACATGTTAGTCTGTGTTCTCAACATTGAAAACAAAAATAACAAGAACATTTTGAATATTTATGGCAGTCCAGATTTTAGTTTTGAAAATTTCCATTAAAAAATAGAACATGAGCACCGAGTCAACCAGTCTAGATTGTAGATTTAAAGCATTTATGGCCTACTTCAATATTTGGTTTTAAGCATATCCGTTTCTTATGTATGTATTCTCCGTTTAAAAAGAAAAACACAAATGAAAGAAAATTCTACTCTATTACACTATATGTGTGCATGAGAACGTCATCTCCTTCTTAACCAGAAGATTTTTTCTACTGTGATTATTCATATAATTATGTGCGCGTGAGAACTTCATTTCATTTTTATCACAAGCTTTCCTACTGTTGCAGTGAAGCGTAACCTTGATCTGGAGAACTTCACGTTCAGCCAGACCGACATGGAACAGATGTTTCTGCGCTACGCACGACACCAGAGAGAAGGAGAGAGCAGGTTTTCCCCTGTACTCACATCGCATCACTCTAGTAACCCTGGAACCGCAGACTCGGGAAACGTTACGACAGACGCACAGGTAGCATCATCCGAAGCATCTCCTGGACTATGTTCAAGAGATGTGTCTTTGGACAAATCAAACAAAGTCAGCCGTGAAGGTGTAACCAGTGACGCGGGCGCTGCGGATGGTGATGTCGTTGTTTACACAGAATCTGACAACGGGAGAGCCGAGGGGGGGAGGTACAGGGAGAGGGAAGGGTCGGGGGGTTCAGAAGCGGCTGGTCCTGTCGTGTTCACTCTGGAAGGGGTGGACAATCCGTGTTTTACAGCCAGCTGTGAAGAAGACGTGGAGCTAGAGACCTCTATTTGATGGATGCGACAGAGAAGATAGCCACCTCTGGCAAGTCAAGTCCAGATAATTACCTACATTCTCTCAACACTGGTAGAGAAAGCATGTGGATGAATATTGAGACATACTAGGTGTTTAATGAATCTCCGTAAGACAAGGCATCGCCTAAAATATTTATCCTTGTTAAATAAAGTTTTTTAGTGTTCAGTGTTCCGTCAGCGACCATGCTCCAAGCGTTTTGCAACAATGAAATCCATGCAGAAGCAATAAGACCAAAAACGGTAGAAATAAAGCTGGTAGCAAATCCCCATAAAGATTTATCTCAGCTGACGTTTCTCATATATATATATATGAAAGAAGGCTTGGTGTTGATCTTCAATTTTGTTGTTTATATATAATATAATATAATATATTTCTGTATCTAATGTATGAATTTGTGAACTTCAGAAACAAGTTAACGTTATGAAATATTCTGTGTTTTAAAAATAATAAAATATATATATACATTAATAACGAAATGTGTTGATTTACTTTTATATTTCATAATATATATCAGAATATTTCATAACGTTATCTTGTTTCTGAAGTTCACAAATTCATACATTAGATACAGAAAAGTTTCATCAATTCGGCATTTCAAATGCAACTTTTTAGTCCTACAGAGTTGTGTGGAGTGGGAAGTTTGGCTTGTGCGGCTGTTATCTTTTTCTGTATTATTTGATTCATCTGTCCTGCACAACTCACCATCTGATGGTGATCGTTGGTTTATAGAATTTATTTTTTAACTATATATATTTATATAAACAATAAATGTATGAATTTGTGAACTTCAGAAACAAGTTAACGTTATGAAATATTATGTGTTTAAAAAAATAAATATATATATATACATTAATAATGAAATGTGCTGATTTACTTTTATATTTCATAATATATATCAGAATTTTTCATAACGTTAACTTGTTTCTGAAGTTCACAAATTCATACATTAGATACAGAAAAGTTTCATCAATTCGGCATTTCAAATGCAACAACTTTTTAGTCCTACAGAGTTGTGTGGAGTGGGAAGTTTGGCTTGTGCGGCTGTTATCTTTTTCTGTATTATTTGATTCATCTGTCCTGCACAACTCACCATCTGATGGTGATCGTTGGTTTATAGAATTTATTTTTTAACTATATATATTTATATAAACAATAAATGTATGAATTTGTGAACTTCAGAAACAAGTTAACGCTATGAAATATTCTGTGTTTAAAAAAATAAATATATATATACATTAATAATGAAATGTGCTGATTTACTTTTATATTTCATAATATATATCAGAATTTTTCATAACGTTAACTTGTTTCTGAAGTTCACAAATTCATACATTAGATACAGAAAAGTTTCATCAATTCGGCATTTCAAATGCAACAACTTTTTAGTCCTACAGAGTTGTGTGGAGTGGGAAGTTTGGCTTGTGCGGCTGTTATCTGTTTCTGTATTATTTGATTCATCTGTCCTGCACAACTCACCATCTGATGGTGATCGTTGGTTTATAGAATTTATTTTTTA
>CM065684.1:46778952-46888952 GCA_017654935.2 Phymorhynchus buccinoides | reverse complement strand
GAGATAACCTGAACTGCTGCAGTCATATAAAATCTGAACCGATACTTCTGTGCATCAATCAGGTTATACATCCATGTAAACCAACTTCATGTATACAGACAAAAACTAGAAATGCATTGTGACAATGACAACCCGGCCAGAGTTTGCCCTCCCACCCCCTCCACCCCCCAATCCCTCCATTCTCACCACCCCCATCCACTGCCCCCCCCCCCCCCCCAACACACACACACCACTTCCCACTCCCACAAAATGCATTCAAACCAGTTTGCATACTATTATGCATAACCAACACACTAACCGATGCCTTTGCAAACCTCAGTACCTGTCTGTGTAGCTCTTCTATCCCCATCCTTCACTTTCCCTGAGCTTACACTACTCCAACTTCCCCTGTCTTGTCAAAGGGGCAATACTTTTGGTTACTTTTGTCAAATGCCTGGAGTTGCTTTCCTTTGACCATTTGGCAACATTTGAATGTTAGTGCTTGAGCAAAAAAAACCCAACAAAACTTAAAGGTCAAGGTCAGCACAGTTGTATTATTTACAGTACACTCCCTGCACCGTGATACACCACTAAGCAAAATTTGAAGCGATTCTGTTCACTGGTTCATGAGATACAGCTTGGAAATGAAATATATAGCCTAAAGAAGGAAATTTCGGTTTTCAAGATCAAACTTCAGTTCAAGGTCAGCACATTCATGAACATCGAAAGGAACCTTCCTGTTTAAGGTGTCTACCCCTTTTCCAAATAAAATGTACTTTTTAAGATAATTGATACACAGGCAGACACCCAGATACACACACACACACACACACACACACACACACACACAGACCCATCACAATACCCGGCCTCTGGCCGGGTAATAAACGAAAAATGTATCCGAATGATAATTCTTTAAAAAAATATTATCCCCAGCATAGACCTGGAAAAGATAGTAGGCCTACCCCTAGCCCAAGTCTATATTGACTGAGTGAGTTAGGGGCACTGATAGAAAGAAGATGACAGATAAAAAAAGAAGAGGAAGAAGAAGAAAGAAAGAAAAATTAATATGAAAACGAAAAACAGATGGAAAATGAACAAAAAGGAAAATGGAAATAAAGGAAAGAAATAAGAAGAAGGAAAAGGGAAGAAGACGATCAAAGAGAAAGGAAGAAAAAAAACTTGAAGAGAAAGGGAGAAAAAGAAGTCAGAAACAATGAAAAAAGGAACGAAGAAGAAGAGAAAGAAGAAACGAGAGAAGATGAGGATGGAGAAAGAAGACACACACGATGAAGAAGAAGACGAGAAGAACGACGACGACGAAGAAGAAAGAGCAATAGAAAGTGACAAATGAGAAAAAGAGGAGAGAAGCAAACAGTGCAAGAACGAAAAAAAAAACACCCCAAAAAAGAATATGAAACAAGAAGACTGCAATACAAATGAGAAAAAGAGGAGAGAAGCAAACAGTGCAAGAACGAAAAAAAAACCACCCACAAAAGAATATGAAACAAGAAGACTGCAATAATAATAATAATAATAATAATAATAATAATAATAATAAAAAGCTTATCACCACCAACAAGATCAAGACGAACAGGAAGGACAACCGCAACGGAGGACAAAGGACAACGGCAACGAGAGTGAGAGTGAGAAAAAAAAGTACAAATAAACAAAAAGACGTGACGGGTTTGTTAATTTTGTTGTTAAAAAAACAATTGAGTTAGGGGAAGTGGCCCGGGTGGATGCCTCGTATGTGCCTCCATACGGGGTGCTCCACGGGTCTCTTCACGCAGGGATACTGGGGGAATATTTCAGTACAAGTGGTTCCCCCACCTTCTGGAAGTTCTGTGCTAGCAACTTACTCTAAACAAGTAGTTTCCCCACCTTCTGGAAGTTCTGTGCTAGTCTGTCTCTCTCTTTGACTCTGAAGCTCCCCAGAAGCCGACGATATTTGGAATGTAAACGAAGCATTGGAGGCCTCTCCTTGGAGAATAAGGTGTGCATTTTACGACGATTTTTAGCTAAAACACGCCAATTTCATCATGTTTTAATTTAAGGATTCACTAATTCTTTTCTATTCTGATTAGTCTGAGTTGGGAGCTTACGACGCATAACTATTATCTTTTAGTCTATCCCTTCTAGCTAATATCATGTCTATATGGTAGTCATTGTGAAATGACGTTTAGAAGAACCCACATCTGAAAAATATGCCGGGTTTTTTAAAGGGAAAAAAGTGGTCAGGCTCTGGCCTGAGTGCCTGACCTGGATGCTACGCCCCTGTCAGATCGTACTGGACTTGACCCATCAGACAAACAGTCAATGGCCGTTTTCTTAAAAAGCTCTCTTGCTCTTGGACAGTGTATCAGTACATGGCTTTCCCCGTGGGGATACCGGGGGGATGGTGTCTTCTGCACAAATAGTTCCCCCACCCACTGGAAGTTCTGTGCTCGTAACTTCCTCTAATCTGTCTCTCTCTTTGGCTCAGCCTTTTCCCTTGCTTTGTGTCGTCTCCTGGTTTTCTGACTTTTTGGCCCATTCTCCTGCCTTTAAAAAAAATCTTCCATATACTTTTTTTCATTGAGCTCCTCCGAAATCGGAATGTGTCGGCTGAATGCAGCGAGGACACCAGTGAAAACTGGAAAACGGACATATACGTAGGTGAAGACGGGTTAAAAAGCCCATGGGCGGGTAAGAAGCCCATGCTAATAGACCTACTGCGTAAATCAAATCAGGCAGAGTGATCTTCCTTGGACTTGTTAACACTAAATATGGCGGGAGAATGGAGACGGCTGGTGATAAACGTGTGAAAAGTAGCGATTTGCAAGATTTTCTCGCTCTCTCTCTCTCTCTCTCTCTCTCTCTCTCTCTCTCTCTCTCTCTCTCTCTCTCTCAATCTTGAATAACTTGAATAAGAGGAAGATTGAATAAGAGGTTTGTGCTGTGTTTTGTGGTGTGTATGTGTGTGTGTGTGAGTGTGTTGTGTGTGTGTGTGAGCATGCATGTGTGCATACATGTGTGCTTGTGTGTGTGTGAGTGTGTGTGTGTTGTGTGTGTGTGTGAGCATGCATGTGTGCATACATGTGTGCTTGTGTGTGTGTGTGAGTGTGTGTGTGTTGTGTGTGTGTGTGAGCATGCATGTGTGCATACATGTGTGCTTGTGTGTGTGTGTGTGTGTGTGTGTGTGTGTGTGTGTGTGTGTGTGTGTGTGTGTGTGAGTGTGTGTGTGTGTGTGTGTGTGTGTGAGCATGCATGTGTGCATACATGTGTGCTTGTGTGTGTGTGTGTGTGTGTGTGTGTGTGTGTGTGTGTGTGTGTGTGTGAGCATGCATGTGTGCATACATGTGTGCTTGTGTGTGTGTGTGTGTGTGTGTGTGTGTGTGTGTGTGTGTGTTGTGTGTGTGTGAGCATGCATGTGTGCATACATGTGTGCTTGTGTGTGTGTGTGTGAGTGTGTGTGTGTGTGTGTGTGTGTGTGTTGTGTGTGTCTCTCTCTCTGTCTCTCTCTCTCAATCTTGAATAAGAGGAAGATTGAATAAGAGGTTTGTGCTGTGTTTTGTGGTGTGTGTGTGTGCGTGCGTGCGTGCGTGCGTACACACACACACACACACACACACACACGTCTGTGTGTGCAACGCATAATTTTGTCTACATTCACACACACCCACACACACGCGCGCAAGTAAGAAGTGTCTGTGTGTGCAAGTAAAAATATGAAGGAAAGGAAATGTTAAAAAGTGTTATGAACTTCGAGGGAGATCACTCTTACCAACGCCAAATAAACCAGGAAGAGTTATTTCCGAATATCATCTATTATCTCATGAAATAAAGAAAATTGCAGTCACATTTTGCCCATGAGACGAGTGTTAATGTTTAGCATTCGTCTCATGGGCAAATTTGACTGACATTTTCTTTATTTCATGAGATAATTGGCATGGGCTTCTTACCCGCCCGTGGGCTGACCCCGTCTTCCCCTAACCATTGTGGCCTTATGGCCTGGGAACGCAGAAGAAGAAGAAGTACATGGCTGACACTTACAGATTCACCACATAGCCTATATAGGCATACATTTGATATTTTTACAATATTTCGTTTTCAAGGAATTCAAACGTAGTCTATAGATTACACTTTGAACTTCCTTCGATAAAAAAATAACTTTATTGTTTGGTGATGTTTTCCATCTGATCTAACATTAGGTTTAATGCAATTATGATAATATTGAATATCTGAATTCATTATTACCATTTTAATTTTTTATAGGAGGTTTTATTTATAACTGAAAATCATTCTATCAGATCTAAAGGAATGTTGCTACTGCGTCATTACTGAATATTTCGAGTTGCCTTTCTTGCAGTTTCAGTGGTCTACCCGTTCATTTGCAGGAATAGCACAATGAGAAGGCACCCAACAAAAAGTAATAGTGATGCCTTTCATGGATAAAATATGTATTATATAATTACTCTCAATTGTCATTTCAAGACGCTTATTTGAATAAGGAAACTTAATTGATAGCATTGATTGCTGATTTAGAATCAGCACATACTCTTACTTGGCTGTTATTTATAGGAACATTGAGAATGTAATCCCAAAAACATAAGAATAGCAAATAGTGTGTGTGTGTGTGTGTGTGTGTGTGTGTGTGTGTGTGTGTGTGTGTGTGTGTGTGTGTGTGTGTGTGTGTGTGTGTGTGTGTCCCTCTATCTCTTTCTGAATGAAAGTTAAGTTTTACATCAACTCGGCTGCAAAACAGCAGATATGGGACTGCGTACCATCAACCAACCATCATTCAATGCTCGGAGCAGATACTGGAGGTACTGCAATACCAGGTCTGATCCTATTTAGTAGATATACTGTTATAAGGATTCTCTCTCTCTCTCTCTCTCTCTGTGAACCCCCTCCCCCACCCTCTGTGTGTGTGTGTACACGCACAGTGTGTGTGTGTGTGTGTGTGTGTGTGTGTGTGTGTGTGTGTGTGTGTGTGTGTGTGTGTGTGTGTGTGTGTGTGTGTGTGTGTGTGTGCATGTGTGTGTGTGTGTGTGTGTGTGTGTGCACCTCAGTGTCGGTGAACACACATAAAAACAGCAGTTTTTAATTTTATTTTTACGTTACTTAAATGTTTGTTTTCATTTTTGGTTAAAAAAAATAAAAATAAAATATTCTCCTTTAAAAATAATTGCATTAAAAATCAGTTTCTATCACACAGAGTCTTGAGGACACCAAAACCAAAATATCTTTCTTTATTCTTACAAAAGCATTTCTCTACTTCATTTCTTTTAGAGAATCATGACATAAAAAAGCGCTTATTAGGTAAAAGTATGATTTTGTAGACTGTTAATGATAAGCGACAAAATACAGAAGTTAAGTAAGCAAACGAGAAGTAGTCTAATTAATTTTGTCGTGCTGGCAAATTTCCATACAGCAGCTCTTGCCACTCCCCTCAACCTTCCCTTCCTCTTGGCTACCGTACATGGATAGTCTCCCTTTGAGATTTTGATGAATATTTTGAATGCGCATGAACGGAAGTCAACCAAAACACTTTCTGCCAGAAGAACATCAGCCAAGACTGGCAGAGGAAAAAGTGGATGAAATGGATTGACCAGAACCGAAAAGCATGAAACTCGTTGAAAGTGTGTCTTTCAGAATGTAAGAGAATGCAGGCTGATATTCAGCGTCGAAACCCTCTGGACGACTTTGAGTTGATCCAGAGGGTGGGAAGTGGCACGTACGGCGATGTTTACAAGGTGAGGAAGAAGAGGCTAAGTTTAGTTGGTTGAATGACATAATCATTTGATGATCAAAACACAGTCTAATGAGGAAAGAAGTCATATAATAAGTATGGCAGCTATAGTGCTACACTGAGTAAACCGGACGTTTTTACTGTATCATACAAAGTCTTCACAAAGTTTAAGTGGGATACTTTATGAATTGAAAGAAAGAAGAATCACAAAGTCAGTCTGGTCATAGTCAGTTGCTCAGTTATTCAGGTATTATATGACACCAACCCTCTCCTTTCTTTGATTCTTTTGGGATTTTGTATAACTGGAATTGAAAGACGGGTTTGCCAGTTCAACTGAAAGAACAGGGTCTATAACTTAGAAGCACCTGACTGTAGGACTCTGTACAACCCCCCGAGCACTGCAATTGCAAACGCCATGTCTGATGCCCCACCTGGGGGTCATGGGAACAACAACCGATCGCCTCCACCCCCCCCCCCCCCCCACACACTACCTTCCCCTAGCTACATGGGCAGCAGATCAGCACCGCCACTAGTTAGCTAGTCCAGTATTTATCTTTTATCTGCCCTCCCTATGGCTATGATTATTATAAATTATATAATCATATAGTAATAAGCCAAGTGTCCGTGTGTGTGTGTCTGAAACACAAAACGGGCCTTATAACTCCGCCGTTTTTCGACCGAATCGCTTCAAATTTGCTGTGCCCTCACGGGGTGATGGCAACGGCAACCGAGGCGGCCGTATCATTTGCGCGGTTTCACAAACGCGCATCCGCCGGCCTCTCGGTGCCCGTTACTCCGGCGTTTCTGGGCCGATTGCCTTCCAATTTGGCAGGAAGATGACCGGGGCCGGGGACTATCCGTGTGCCAAACCGGAAGCGAATCGATTCAGAAATGCCGGAGATACGGGCACCGACAGGCCGCTTCACGTTTTCACAAACCGCGGCGTAACCAGACCCGACATTGACTCGAGATTTGGAACATGCGTGACCAGGGATAGTGACTATCGTCGTGCAAAATTTCAACACCATCCGTTCATAAACACGCGCTATAAACCGATTTATTTTGCAGGACGCTAATTTCAACCAACACTTGACACATAACCAAAGACTCTAAAAGGGGAAGATGGACTACTTAAGAGTTACGGCGAGCCTGGCTGATAGAGTTATCATTAGTGGGGTAGTTCACAGTGGCGGCTATGCAAAGACTCAGATTGGAATTTGAACGGAGAATTCAACTGGCCTATCGACGTGTTATGTCATAAAGATGTTTAAAAGGGACACAACCAGTGTTTCTGTCCTCACTACTCATATAGGGAAAAGAGACCAGATGTTAGTCTTTTCTTTTCAATGTCTTTGGCTCTTTGCTTGCCTCCCCGCCGCAAGCGCGCTGCAGATATTTTTATACAGACAGACAGTGGAGAGAGAGAGAGAGAGAGAGAGAGAGAGAGAGAGAGAGAGAGAGAGAGAGAAACTGACTGGGGTGTGGGTGGGGGTGGGGGGTGGGAGTAGAACGCAGCAAGCTTCCCCCCCTAGGGATACTGGGAGGGGGGGGGGGGTCTTCCGTACAAATAGTTCCCCCACCTTCTGGAAGTTATGTGCTTGTAACTACCTCTAATCTGTCAGTCTCTTTGATTCTGCCTTTTCCCTTTGCATGCTGTTATCTACTATCTTTCTGCCTTTCCGGTCCATTCTCCTGCCTTTTTTCAAGAAATACTTTCAAAAAGATTTCCTCTAGCCGAAGTCAGACATGCTGGGCCTAATTATTCTCTCCTGAAAACTGGGTCATTGTGACCTATCCTATTTATTAAACAATAAAAAATCAAATCAAACAATGAGATATCATTCTTTGTGTATTTCAGCTCTAAATAGTTGTTAGAATCATATAAAATGTTTCCTGCCTTTTTTAAACAATTTTGTCTTGAAAAATGCATTTTGGTTGCTTAGTTTTGTGACATGCCCAACACTGAACAGTCTTGCATAAATTTTTTCAGAAACCACAAAAGATTCTGCACACATATGAATGCACACACCAAGATGAGTAGTAGTCCTTCCTTTATAGAACAATTTTGTGGATTTTACCAAAAAAGTGTGTTTTAAAATAACATTTAAAATACCAGGTAGCTACAACATGTGGTGTCCTCAAATATAATAAAAAATAATGCAGATTTTCTTTGCCTCTCTCTAAGACCCATTTTTTTCTTATTTAGTTATCTATTTTTAACAATGTATGTGCATGAACAGTAAATATAATTTTTAAATAGATTTTTTACATTTTTTAAAAAAATTTGGTCATTGTGGTGTCCACAAAATGCGTTGTCAGCGCTACCTACATAATTAAAATTTTCACCTAGGGACTTCTTCTGCCCAAGTCAAAAGTTTACTACTTTCAAACAACTACTAAAGATCATTATTCATACAAAGTTTCAAATGTGTGGGATGTGATTGGTCAAGAGAGCACAAAAACAGTATGGTGTCCACCCCCCCGTTGTCAGCGCTACCCACTGAATGGGCCTTCTATGTGTAGAATAGCTTGTTCAAGTTAAGTTCTTAACCATAAGAAATTTGCCAATACAATACACATTTACTTGTAGCAGACATATCTTTCAATTCACATTTAATCATACAATTTTCTTTTAGTGAATGGATGACAATGGCGTGCCTTCTTGTCTGTGTTGACAATGTTTTTCTCAAATTTAAATCATTCTTTCGTGTCATTTACATAGACTGGCAAAGTGTCTGTTGAAAGCCATAAATAGCCGTAAAGTCTGTTTAAGTCATGTAATGATCACCATGTTGTCCGCGCTACCAGTTGGTGTCAGAAATTATTTTTGTTATTAGCTCTTTATATTTTACTTTTTTTTCTATCATTGAAAACAAGTATTTCAAGGTAATCTGTAAGGTGATAAATGCACCATAAAGTCTGTTTAAGTAGGTAAAATGATGTAATGTAGGACACCATGTTGTCAGCGCTACCAGTTGGCGTCCCTGTTGTCAGCGCTACCCAGAATTTTTGAATTTTTATTAAGCTCTTTAATACTTTATATTGTAAATTACCGTATCTATGGGTTATTCCTGGTGGTAATGAAACTATTCTAACACATCCGCTATGAATAATTTTGATTTTGAGTGGTGAGACATTATATAACGACATTTCGATATGATGGTAATGTGCATAGATGACACAAACCAACACTAGTATTTAAACACATTTCTTTTGTATTATTTTGCAAATGAAACCATTTGTAAGTCTTTATTTCAAGAAAGTCTGCCATGTTAAAGTGATAAATGCACCATAAAGTCTATTTAAGTGGGTAAAAATATATAATGGAGGACACCATGTTGTCAGCGCTACCAGATGCTGAGATGGTGTCCTGTTGTCAGCGCTACCCAGAAATTTTCAGAACAGAAATTTTTTTTAAAATTTAACACTTATTTTTTAATTGTCAAATTAATGGAATATCAGAGATAATAATGAAACTATTCTAACACATTTGAAATAAAATAAATGGCATTTTGAGTGGCACGACATTATATAACAAAAAAAAAAAACAATCAATTATGGTAAGATCCAAAGACGGTATAAACCAACACCAATATTAAACTTTAAAAAAAAAATGTTTTTAATGAAATCATTCATAACTCTTTATTTCAAGACAGTCTGTTATTCTAAAGAGATAAATGCATCATAAAGTTTATTTAAGTTGATGAAATTATGTAATGAAGGACACTGTGTTGTCAGCGCTACCAGCTCTGGACGCATATATATAAAGTCATAAAACCCAGCAACGATAGCCTTGACTGATTTTGTTTTCATTTCATAAGAAAGTTGATTCATAAAGCTACTCTATGCATGCATTTTCTGTTCAATTTGCCCAATTTTATTTTTTGGCTTCTATGTCACATATTGGACCAGTTTTCAGGAGAGAGACCCAATTATTCTTACTTAGGTGCATAACAGCAGCATGATGCATCTGCGTTCGTAATTAGCAGTGCATCTACGTTCGTAATTGACGGAAGCATGCCTGAACGACCGAAGAACAAGAACTTAGAAGACGAAGAAGAACAAGAAGTACTACTCTCTCTCTCTCTCCCTCTCTCTCTCTCTGTGCGTGCGCGAGGTCAAAGTGAAAATGATTATGAAACACTCTTTCTGCGATAGGTCAAGATGTGCCCCCCCCCCCTGAAATGAAAGACCTTACACATTTGTGATCCATTTTCTTGGAAGGTGAAATGCTGCCTTCTTCTTGGAAATGTAAAACCGAAAGTTTCACTTTCGTGTGTTTGAGACTGGCTGTCTGTTGAAAGCCACAATAGCAAACAAGTGTGTCGCCGAGTGGCAGATAAGTCCCCGAGCAAGTAAATGTGGGGAGGGGGTAGGTGTAGGGAGGAGATAGCTGCCACGGGGTTAAAACTGCCATGGGGTTAAAACTGCCACGGGACTTAACTGCCACGGGGCGATTGCTAGTATAATTAAAAAGCCAAGTGTCCGTGTGTGTGTGTGTGTCACTGTGTGTGTGTCTGAAACACAAAACGGGCCTTATAACTCCGCCGTTTTTCCACTGAATCGCTTCAAATTTGCTGTGAGCCCTAACGGGGCGATGGCAACGGCAACCGAGGCAGCCGTGTCATTTGCGCGGTTTGGCAAATGCGCAAAACGCGTGTCCGCCGGCCTCTCAGCGCCCGTATCTCCGGTATTTCTTGACTGATTGCCTTCGAATTTGGCAGGTAGATGACCGGGGACAGTGACTATCCGTGTGCCAAACGGGAAGCGAATCGATTGAGAAACGCGCGCGATATCCGCCGCTTCACCTTTTCACAAATAACTCCACCGTTTCTTAGCCGATTCGCTTCAAATTTGCTGTCAAGCTTGCTGTGGCCGGGGCAAAGCCTGGCAGCAAATTTGAAGAGAATCGGGAGAGCGCGTCACTCTCAGAGCAGTGCCAACGGGAAACGGGGCCTTATAACTCCGCCGTTTCTTAACCAAATCGCTTCAAATTTGCTGTACTCAGCATTACCAGTACTTGGCGTTACCGTTACTAGGCGTTACCATTACTAGGGAGAGCGCATCACTCTCAGAGCAGCGCATCACTCTCAGAGCAGCGCCAACGGGAAACGGGGCCTTATAACTCCGCCTTTTCTTAACCGAATCGCTTCAAATTTGCTGTACTCAGCGTTACCAGTGCTTGGCGTTACCGTTACTAGGCGTTGCCATTACTAGGGAGAGCGCGTCACTCTCAGAGCAGCGCCAACGGGAAACGGGGCCTTATAACTCCACCGTTTCTTAACCGAATCGCTTCAAATTTGCTGTACTCAGCGTTACCAGTACTTGGCGTTACCGTTACTAGGCGGTACCGTTACTAGGCGGTACCGGTACTCGGCGTTGCGCTAGTTAATATTAATACATTCATTATGATACCATTAAACTCTTGGCTATCTTGTACTTCAGTGTCTTAATTTAAATGATGAGACTTTGAGAGAGTGTCTAAAGTGCAACTTTGCCATTTGAACTCTTTTAGTCTTTACCTTACTAAGTTACTGTTGATCACTGGCTGTTATTTATCTAGTATAATTAACTTATTAAGGAAGTTGTGATATATTGTAGAGTCTACGAGGGAAAAAAGGGTGGGGAAAGGGGAAAAAAGAGAAAAGGAACAAAGGAAAAAAGGAAGGAAAAAAGAAAATAAAGGGTTAAAAATGAAGGCGGAAGTGGTGGTGGGTTGCATGATGAGTGAGCAAGATAGTGGAGAGCGGATGAATGATTGGGTGTGGTGTGAGAGCCCACAATTACATATTTATTAATGTAAATACTTTTTATTAAATATTTTTATTTTACACTGTGGAAGACAAATATTTAGTGCGTTGTACAATGCCAATGGACAATAAATAAACTTATGACATAAGTTATAGAGGTATACATTTATGTATACAGTGAGATTTTATAGGATTAGAAACAGTTTTTAGTTTAAGTAGCTTGAAAAGAATATGAATACCATAATACCCACCTGATTAATATAAGGCGCACCCACCAAAGTTTACACAAAATTCAGATCTTGTTATTATAGTTTCTTACTCACTGTTTATTACTTAATTAGTTAATATTAGTCACATTATAAGGCGCAAGACTCTCAATATTGGAAAAAAGTATCGCCTTATGCAAGTTATAGTCCGTAAAATATGGTAATTATCTGACTGAAATAAAACTAGATTTGAGTCCAAGTAAATAGTATACCTTAACTCATTCAAGTCGTTCCGGACTTATATGTCCAGAATTAATAGATAGCTGTCAATTTGATGCATTTGCTTCAAGGGAAGTAAACCTGTGTGCACACCATACCTTGGTCACTTCTAAACTCGCTTCACTCTCTTAGACCACAATTTTGCCTGTGATGTTTCTTTTTTAGCAGATCTGTTTACTCTACTCTTTTCGAGTAGTATTCTACTCATTTTGGACATCTACTAGTAGTACTACTCTTCAAAACTGAAAATAATGCTCTTTAATTCTTGATTACTACTCATTTTCAGTGAACATTATTTGATGGTTTAATTAATAAAACTACACGTTTTGCCCCCAAACTACTCATTTCAGCTATCCAGACTACTCAAGACTTGTGTAGGGGGTAAACAGGTCTGTTTTAGTGGTTTGTCAATTGTTGTGGGGAAACCGATCGGTGTAGAGAGTCTTTCTATATAAAGTCTATATATATATAAAAAAAAAGTCGACTACCACTTCCATATATGTCTAAACCTGAAGTAAAAACCTGTAATCTTCTTTCATTTCTCCTTTTGTGTAATGTATGTTTTGTGTGTGTAACTGTATTGCTGGAGTGATTTGTGAGTTTTTTTAATAATTCAAAATAATTGTGATGTGAATGAGTTAATACTTCCCAAATATATGCAAATGAATGAAGAATGTGTTTGTTCACTTGAAATATTGACGTTTTATCAACAGGCCAAAGATCTTAACACCGGAGAAATGGCAGCTTTCAAGGTCATCAAACTTGAGCCAGGTAAAATTTGAAAAAAAAAGAATACATTTTCAGTTCCTCTGTGTAATTTGCGGTGGGATTTATAACTGGGAAATTCTTGGCAAGATGTTTCAGCCTATTTCCCTCTTCTTCTTACCCCGTCCTACTTTTCTGAGTCTTCTATTCATAGCCTTAGTCCCCCTCCTCTATATCATTACCCTACTTGCCCTGGGCAGTAAAAGAACTGCAACAACAAAGCTTGTTGTTATAAGCACTTGCTTCATTGCCTCGTCAAAGAGGGTTATGTTCCCACCTGCAATCTTATTGTTTCCATGGGGTTTTTTGTAGCAAGGTTATGCAACAACCGCTCAACCGGTTATAATTTGAATTTTGGTGGGGTGAGAGGAATAACTGTGGATCAGACGTAATGTAATCATGTCCCCAGGCACTCCCCCATTGCCCTACCTCACTGTTTAACCAGCCGCAAAGTGAAAGCTGGTTAATATTTGTGTTGAAAAGCTTTTGAGTAATGCCTCATGGTAATGGAACTTGTAGGGAAGGTAATAATAAGTGACACAAGTTTTACATGAAAATTTTTGAAATAATTATGAAGAACTTGATTTACACATGTTGCGAATCAAAATTACAGTCTTAGAAGTTGGAGCATTTGCTTAAAAAGCTGTTTAAAATATTTTTTTTTAAAGTTGTATGTATTAAAAATCAAGCGAACCCAAACCCAAACACAAAAAACAAACAAGCAACAACAAAAACAAACAAATAAACAAATCATACAAACAAGAATTCCCTTTATTGTTCCAATGTGCTGTAAAATGTGTTGAAAAACACAAAATATGCTGATTGCAGTGATTCTGTAATGCATACAATTATTTGTTTTGATTTACTCTTCAAATTACAGGTGATGATTTTGCCATAATTCAGCAAGAAATCCTGATGATGAAAGACTGCAAGCACCCCAATATTGTTGGCTACTTCGACAGTTACTTGAGGTATGTGATCTCTAGAGACGTTTGTGAAAATTTTAAATATTCCATTGATGATTTGATCATGTTTATTGTATACTTACATATCATTCATTAAGTTAACATAAGTAACAAGCTATGTTTAAGAAATATATAAGTGGAATAGAAACATGTATACAACATATAGCATGTGATGTGTACAGGTGTGTGCACATCTATTCTACTTGAGGTTCGATTGGTTGATTTTGAAATTTGAAGTGATCTGGTAATGTGTGTGACGAGGGAATGGGCTAAAGGTGAAGTCTCTAGGGGAGACTTTTAAAGTGTTAAATTTCTCCTTTGAGCCCACTTCTCTATGATGTGGGAGATGAGGACTTCACGGCCCCTTTTTATCTAATAGATTTATATTTTTGCCCGGGTTCTGGCTCGTATGATTGAAGGAAATACAAGTGGTAGATTTGCTCTAAGAGGTAGAGGAGAAAGTGGGGCGTGCGTGACGCATTCCATCACAATGTGAAAGACTTAAATATTGTTTTTTTGTATGGTGAAATACTTCATGATAATTGCCTTTAGTTTAAGTCTTATGGTGAATATTTTCTGACTTGCTGCTTTAAATGTTTGTCTGAGTGACTGTGTGCTTGGTGCGTGGCGTTTGGTGAAGAACTGTTTTAATTGCCATTTTTGTTTTCCTTTGTTGTCTTCCAGGCGTGAAAAACTGTGGATCGCCATGGAGTATTGTGGTGGGGGCTCTATGCAAGATATCTATCACAGTAAGTTAGAAAAAAAGCACTTTGCTGAAAGAATATCATTCAGCATCCACTTCTTCTTCATCATCGATCGCTCAGTTTCCTGTCATAGTGAGCGCAGATGCGTCATGTTGCCATTATTCACCTAACTTAGAAATAGTTAGGTTCAGCATGTTCATATTCAGCTGGAGAAAATCTTTGTATGAAATTTTAGAAAACAGGCAGGAGAATAGACCAGTACTTAAGGCAGAAAGATAGTAGATGACATTCTTTCATCGCCACTGTCGCCTCTTGAATAATTTAGCACCCATGTCACTGAAAGACATCAAATGAGGGTCTCTTATCGTATTACCTTTATGCTCTTAATTTTGGGAGGTAAAGATATGCCCTATTTTATGCATGTCTCAGAGGAATCCTCAATATTGCAGACAAAATCTTTTCTCTTTTGTTTACCCAGGTAAGTTTAATGGAAAGTTTTGGCTGAGAAAAAAATGGCTGGCATTGAAAGGGTTAAGCAAAGGGAAAAGGCAGAGTTAAAGAGAGTGACAGATTAGTCTCATTAGAGGAAGATTAGATACAAGCACAGATTTTCCAGAAGGTGGAGGAACTATTTATGCAAAAGACCCCCTGGTATCCCCATGGGAAGATCAGCTTCTACTGAGTGTGCATACAATCTTGCACAATGCAGGGGAGCATGTGGGTCTGCCTGAGGCCTGAATTCAGGCAGTTTGATGCAGTTTGGAAGAACATCCTGTGTCACAGGAAATTATAGTTTTGAAGAGAACAGGCTTCCCAGTTCAGATTATATAGGTGTAGGATATAGTACACAGCCTAGGCTTCTCAGCTCATGTAGGCTTGATTGCTTTGTGTCATGAAATACTTGCATGCATTGGGAACAATAAGAATTGTTACAACATTAAAAATGTTTTTCTACAAAACACAAACTGTGACAAAGTGACACAACTGGGCAATCTTGTACTTTAGTCCACCCCCTTGTTTACCACCCTCAATCTCAAAGTCTGGTTCTTTCAGTTTCATGAAAATAATCTAGGCTGATCCTAACCCTATCTTTTTTCCCAAATTGGCAGAATGTTGCTTCTCAGTGAAAAATGTCAATGTGTGTGTGTGTGTTTGTGTGTGTGACTAAAGGTCAACTTTCAAGATAGCCCACAACTGATCCTTCGTGTTTGCATGTAAAATTGTAACTGGGTTTTTGTTTCAATTTTAAGTAGCCTTGCACATGCGTGTGTGTACATGTGTGTGTATACATGTGTGTGTGTGGGGGGGGGGGGGGGCCTTGCGTATGTGAGCGCGCACACGCATGTGTGTATATATACACGCATATGTATCTAACAAATGTTTATATTTAATCTTGTATTATCTTAATGTATGTATACTTGATTATATTTAATCTTGTATATCTTAATGTATGTATAATGTTTATATTTAATCTTGTATTATCTATTATCTTAATGTACTGCCGGCTAGTTTTTATATTTGAATGTTTTTCTGTACTGTTATCTTAGTATATGTGGGAACTATGTTGATATCGCGCATGTTGTATGTAGTGTTTGTATCTTAGAATGTCTGGAAATGATTTGATCGATTTACTGTGTTTGATTCTGCATACTATTTTCTTTTATGTTGTTTTGCATGCTTTCCAGATCTCATAAATGTTGTGTTTTCATGTGATTGAATCGCAGGCGTTGCCACAATTTAATTTCTCAGTCTTGAGACAATAAAGTTCTTTGAAGTTGAAGTTGAAGCCTTGTAATTTAGTTCCACAACTAAGCATAATTATTATTATTATTGGCAGCACATATCAAATTGGCACCCAACCTTAATCAGTTCAAAAACCTCCTTGATAAAGACCCCAAGATTCAACAATTGAAGTGTTATTATGATTAACACATCTAAAAGCGCCCTAGTCATGCCAATCATGAAAAATAATTCAAATAATCAGAAAGGACACATTAAGAGGCCGCGAGGCCTAGTCCTCATTCTCTGACCTGACCTGACCTATTGAATTTTTTTTCTCTCCAGTGACTGGCCCATTGACGGAGCCACAGATTGCCTTCGTCTGTCGTGAAACATTGAAAGGATTGTACTACCTTCACCGCAGAGGGAAGATGCACCGGGATATCAAGGTATTTACGTGTTCCGTGTCCTCTGGTAGTTTTGATATAAATATCATTGTAGATATAACTCATAAGTATCATTATTAAAGTATCATTTTTTGCTGATAAGTATTATTATTTAAGTGTCATTATAGATATAGCTGATAAGTATCATTAGAGATATTATAAGGTTCTTCCTTCAATTCCGTACAATGAGTCAAATGACCACAGTCACTGTTGACCATTATATCAAATGTGGTTAATTATGAAAACTCGTATTAGTCAAAAATATTTTTACGTTTCAAGATGGAAGTGGTTTTCATTTTGTCTCTTTAAGGTTTTACTTCATTTGTACATTTTGATTTTGTGATTGTATTTGTTTTGTTGTTGTTGACATTTACAAAAATGGAAACTGTGGTAGCATGAGTCAATGCTTCTGAAATTCTGATTCACAGAACCTCATTATTTTCTTTGCCACATTTGTTTCCGGTAATTTGTTTGGCTAAGGAATTTGTTTAACCTTGTTTTCTTCTTTCTTTTCGTGCATATTGGACTGATTGATCACTTTTATCGTGGTACATTTCAAGTTGACTAACGAAGAAAAGGTGCTTTGTAGATGATATATATGTAATCTGACAATTATTTTTATTTGGTTTATTTATTTATTTATTATTTGTTTATTATATATAGTGATGTCCCGAGGCCCAAGTCATAGGATATAGTCCTATTAAAACTGAAAATATCCTTTTGTGTTTCCTCCTTTTCAAGACAAATGTTCTATTGAAATTAAATGCATATGAACTTTTCCGTATTGATTTCTGCTAGTCTGATCATGTATTCATTTTCTTGTCTTGGGATAGTTTGTCGTATCACTTTTCATTCCTCGGTGCATCACTCACTGTGTATGTATTCATATAGTTTATTTATTTATTTTAATTTATTTTTTATGTTTAAAGGGTGCCAATATCCTGCTAACAGAAGAAGGAGACATTAAACTGGGTGAGTAGTAGATTTTTTAAAAGCTTAAGTATATCCATCTTCTTCTTCTTCTAGTTCTACCAATAATAATTATACAGTCGACCCCCTCACGAACGGCCCTCTGATTTACGACCTCCCCTCTTTTAAGACCGAAATATGAATGACGGATCGTTTTTCTTCGTAAACTTGCCTCCTCATTTACGACTCTCCCTCTAACGCGTTTTGACCGTAAATCTTGTTGATTTTACGACAGATGCAACACATTCTGACAATTATCAGTTGCAAAAACGTATGATATCTATCCTTCTCGGCCTCAGTTCGAGCCGACGCACAGCTGGGGTACCACTGTTGTTAGCCAATGTCAATCTCGCGAGGGTCCGATCTCGCGAGGGTCTGATCTCGCAAGATTTCTCTGCGCTAATTCAAGCCGCGCTACTCCGGATGTTTCATTCAAGAATGGCGGAGAAAGCACAGTGTAGCGATGTGGGTAAAAAAAGGAAACGTGTGACGCTCATTCTTGAGCAAAGGGTGAAAGTAGTGAGGAGACATATGCTTGTGCTGTGCGTCATATACGGTGTAGTGAGTGCATTGTTTTGGTCACCCCTGATTTAAGACCCCCCTCTTTTACGACCGATTTTTCAAGATTTTTTGAAGGTCTTAAAAGAGGGGGTCGACTGTAATGTCCACCTGCCGTAACCGGCAATTACTGACATCTGTGGGTCCTTATAGAAGCAGACTCTACAGCTACAAGACTTGTGCCATTGCCTCTGTTTCTCTGGTTCTGTGATATTTATCTGTTAGCATTTTGCAATGGTTATTTTCATGCGTTCTGTTACCTTTACATTTCTCATAGCTGAATTTATGGTATTACGAATTTGGAATATGAGGTGCCTATGGAACTGAACTACATTGATACATGGTGAAAACACCTGAATCATCTCATTTACTGCTTAGAAATTATTATTATTCTTCTGCGTTCCCAGGCCATAGGGCCATAATGGGTAAGGTACATTATGTGTCCGGTTTTCAGTTTTCACTGGTCTTCCCGCTCATACAGCTGACACATTCTGATTTCGGAGGAGCTCAAAGAAGAAAAATTATTTGGAAGTTTTTTTTTTAAAAGGCAGGAGAATAAAGGCAGGCCACTAAGTCAGAAAGATAGTAGATAACACAAAGCAAGGAGAAAGACAGTCATAGAGTAGCTAGCGGCACCAAAAATTTCTTTTTCAAATATATGATCTAATTTTAAGTATGTTTCATAGATCTGTCCATTATAAAGAAAATAAAAAAAGAATTAAGTCAATATCGCAATTAGTTCATGAGATATGGTAGTTTAAAGTAGCATACTACCGCGACTTGGACAGAAACACTAAAAGTGGCCATTTTTGAGAACCTATAACAAACATTTAATACACACTAATAAAAACCATTTTTTGAGGATGCAGTCTCCACTATCACAAAAAGTTATGCCTCCAACAAAAAATGTTAGGGTCAACTTTTTTTGAAATTATGGACTTGCGAAGTTGGAAAAAATGCTGATGTTGAAAGTACGCAAAACAGACAATGTAGCAATTTTGGGGTATCAAAAAACAAAAAGTAATGCAACAACGGGCTTGAAACTTCCTAACTTTACATTTCAGTATGTATGGATTATGTCCAATTTTTTTCGAATGTTTTGATTGATATTTGTTAGAAATATTCAGAGTCAATTTTGTGAAAAATGCTAATTTAAAAAATATGGACATGTATAACATACATGTGTGTCTGTTCGCCCTATAACTCTTGAACCACTTGACAGAATTGCTTCATATTTTGTGTGGTGGTATATCATGGTACACAGATGGTCATACAGAAAAGGTGTGACCTTGTTGACCTTGACCTTGAAGTTTGACCTTGAAAACTTATATTTTATATTATATATTTCAAATCCGAGCTGTATCTCATAAACCAGAAGACAGAATGGCTTCAAATTTTAAGTGGTGGTGTATCACACTGCAGGAATGCCCCCATAGAAAAATGGTAACCATAGTAACCTTGACCTTGAAGTTTGACCTTGACAACAAAAAATTCTTTTCAAAGCCATGTTTTTCACTTCAATGGACTTACAATGTTCAAACTTTCTATGAGGATGCATTGACTACAGGCAATTCTAGATATTGGGTACTAGTCAAGGTCAAGGTCAAGGACATAGACCTTGGATGTGTCAAATCTGTGTTTGGTCCTATCTTTCACATTTTTGCAGTTACAGACTTCAAAATTGGCATATTGGTAGGCTGGCCATCAAGGTCATGTATGGCACAAAGTACTGATTTTGTTAATGACCTTGACCTTGATTTTTTAACTTATCGTTTTTTAGCAGTGGCTATAGTTCAGACACCATTGGGTTTACATCCACATAACCATTTATATTCATGATCCACATGACCTAAGGGATGTAGTGGGAGACATTTGAAGTCACTTGACCTTGGCCTTCACATTTGACCTTGAGGCTGTTATATGTTATTGTCGTTCCCTGGCTTAAAGACTCCAGGGATCATCCTAACAGCCGAAGCAATTGAACACTATGGTACAAATGCATCAGCTAAGGATATAAGAACATTACGTGTGTAACCGTTTTTTGATTACCCCGCCACGTGGGCAGCCACACTCCGACTTCGGAGGATTTTTGGACTGATGATGTTATGCTAGGAACTTGTCATGGCTAAAGACAATTCTCACATAACTATGCAGAACATAACAACATTTTGATGTAGCCTTGGTGTTCTAGCTTATGTCAATTGGTCTGACACAGCATTTGCCAAGGCGAGCTGTTATAACTTATAATAGTTATATATATGAAAAGGGGCTGTATTTCGAGAACCACTTGAAGGTATTAATTATATTTTGTTTGGAGGTGTATCACCAAGACAGGGTCTAAAATGTAAAAGGAGGTTGGGGGTATAACTGCCATGAAGTGAAGCAAGCAGGGCACGGTTGTTTGAGAGAATTTAAAAAGAAAGTATAAAATTCCAGCATGATGTTTTAATTTGTTGGAAGTAGTTCTTGCTCAAAATTCTGAGGAAAATCAACCATTCCTGTTCCAATGGAAAACCATTGTAGAACATAGCTTGATGCAAAAGACTTAGACCCTCAAATTAGAAGGCACATGTATGCATTAACTCTTTGTGCTGCAGCCTTGGGGATTTGCTGGCCTTTGGGTTTCCTTGATCTTCTCCAATGTCAGCTGTTAACAACTGCTCTCAGCTAAGAAAGTAACTTTCAAAATGGAGTGCCCGTAAGGGAAAGCATCTTCCCTGTAAAGAATTTCCAGATCCAGATTCAAGAATAGCTGAACAAATTAACTCCCCTGTTATCAGGCAGTCACGTTCCCTACTGGCACTTGAAAATAACAAACCAAAATGACAATAAACAGCTCCAACAAGTACTCATCTGCTATGTGTGCATATAATGTGTGTGTGTGTGTGTGAGCAAGCACGCATGCTGCATGGGTGCGTGCATGCATGCACCTGTGTGCAAATAATGTGTTACTTGTGTGACTGTGGTGTGGGCATACAAAACCATGCAGATATTTTATGTACTATGTGTATGTAATTCTTCATGTTTGTGTTCTATTTTTCTGCAGCAGAACATTGTTTTTGTGTTTTTTTCTACTCCAGTGCTTCTAACAATGTTAACAGATGAATGTATAAGCAACTCAGCTTAGATAAGATTGGCAGTGATTTCTCTGAAAAATAATACAGTTCATTTCATGGAATGCGCTAACATTTTATTAAGTGGTATGAATGAGTGTCAGTGTTTGAGTGTTTGTGTGTGTGTGTGTGTGTACTTGTTTGATGCGTTCATTTTTTTTATGCAAACGTAGCTTTAATCATAAAAAGAATTGACTAAGTATTTGCAGTGATGTACTGAGGATTGAAAAGTGATAGTCGAACAAATTGTCCTGGGACAAGAGAAATCAATAGGACTATGTCATGGCTCTTGCAAAAATCAATAAGACAAAGTGTGCAAAAATGTTAATCAGACGTGTGTCCTGACAGGGGATAACACAATAATACATTTTTAGTTTTAATAGGTCAATGTCCTATGACCGGGTCCTTGGGACATCACTGTAATAATTTGTTTTTTAAAACCTCATTTGATGGCGCCATAATTGCATCTAGTAGGCCTACACAGCTACATACTATAACATATTTCAACATTTATCAGGGAATGGATGACGAACAATATTTTCATGAGACTCAGTTCATCTCCTGACGATTAAAACACAAGAATAAACAGATATATATGCACAGGGCATTAAATCAGCAAGGGTAGGATCATCAAAGACTGACACAGAGGCCTACACAAAAACATAAGGCAGTGGCTATGTTGCCGGTCACTGTAATTTAGCCTACAGGCTATTTTTCCGGTTACAGTAATTTAGCCTGTATCCACAGTGTAGGTAGGCTAAAGTACTTTTCTTTAACAATACTCAATGCAAATGCGCCTTTGAGAAGGAACTAGGAGGTACTCATTTTCTTTCATTCCTGGCATTGAGATACAGTAACACATGGAGAGAGAGAGGTATGAGCAGTGAAAGACAGTGAAAGAGAGACAACGAGAAAGACCATGACAGAGACAGTGAGACTAGAGAGACAGGGACATTAAAGAGATAATCATACACTCAGTCACACACACACTTGTGCTCATTAATAGTTACCCCCCCCCCCCCCCTCACACACATACACATGGGAGTGTGCATGCATGCACTTGTCACACAAGCAGACCACAACCATCGATACCATAACCATAACACACGAATAATAATTACACCAATCTCCTGGACCTTATTGGGCCTGGGACCTAAAGGAATCCTCAAAATTACATTTGGGACACAAAAGGATAAACCAGGAGTGAGATATATTAGGCCTGGGACATAGCGGGCTTATCCCGAATGATGACTCACAGACATAGTCACAATCGCATCATAGTGGGGTCAAATCGTATGCAGTGATTGAGTGTGGCTAGGCCTTGAGTTCGCCCCCCCCCCCCCCCCCCCCCCCCCCACACACATATTAATTTTGATTTTTTTTTTTAAACAAAAAAAACTTAGCCTCGTTGGGGTTTCAGTTTGGGGTAACATACCCGAGCATTCAAGAGGTCATAGGCCTACATGTGTGTGTCTAGCACATACACACAGAAGAACAGACAGAAAGAGTGAGAGAGACAGGCAGAGAGGGATCTGTATCTGTAACCACTTCTGACATTTGAAACCAATGGGATAGAGAGAAACAGAGATTGAGAGAGAGAGAGAGAACGAACAAACACAATTTTATTTATACAGGGTAATGAGATAAGTATACATGGTTTTTTACACCCTGTGGCAAATGAAAATATAAAAAAAAAACAATAACAAAACATGCAATGAAACTATTGAAAGTAAAAATAAACCACCAATAAAATGTGAAAAGTGAAAACGTTGACGGAGAGAGAGTGAAGGGGATGGGTGTGGGGGGGGGGGGGGGGAGAGAGAAACAAGAGACATAAATTAAGACAGAGAGTGAAAGAATGAGAGAGAGTGAGAGAGACAGACAAATGCAGAAAGATAAAGAGGTAGAATAAGACACTGACATAGACAGCCGGAGAGAGAGAGAGAGAGAGAGAGAGAGAGAGAGAGAGAGAGAGAGAGAGAGAGTCAGAGTGGAAAAAAGAACATAAGCTAAATAGTGACAGGCAGTTTAGCCTTAAGCTAAATTACCATGACCGGCAACGTAGCCTATTTGAAAACATAATCATGTAAACTGCAGAAATGAACGTTGGTGCGCGCAAACATACAAACATACACAATGCCATCTTTCACTTTCAGGCAACATACAGTCTCACCCACAGTCTCTCAAATTTACACACAATGCCCCTCCCCCCACCCTCACTTACCCACCATGCTATGCATCAGGCAGGCAACACACAGTCTCACCCATAGTCACCTCACACACACACTCACACAAGGACGCGCACGCATACACACTTTTATGTCTGGGACACACACTAAGTAACTTGACTTGCTAGTTAGCCTAGCCTAGATCAAAGTCTTTGGTTAGGCCTAGGCCTAGATCTACTTTCTGTTTGCTCTTTCTTTTCTCGTGTTTTTTTTAATCTATTCTTAATTAACAATCTATCACTTATTGTAACAAAGATGATGTTAATTATGCATGTCTGCGCTTTAAAATCAAAGTTTACTTGACTTGTTCTAGACTGATCAAGCTGAATCGTGAATGTTGGCACTGTGGCGGGCACTGCGTCTGCGCCATCGATGTTTGCATGGCGCTCGGCACTTCATTGAAACAGTGCCAGCATTTTTCATTCAAGATGTTTGAGGAGTTGAAAAAAATTGGGATTCTTAAAGGCTTCTTGAATTTTAAAATGGATACGCATAACTGACTTAAAATGTCCCCTAAGCCGAGAAAAAGACAGAAATCCGAGGCCTATCAAACTTCGTCTACCATTTCCGGTTAAATTTTATTGAGTCTGAGCCGACAATGGGTGTTTGTGATTATTGCTGTTAAACTTCTTCTAAGTCGCACCCGTGTAAAAACCGATATCATCACATTTTATTTGAGCCATCTGTCTTATAAAATGCAAAATCTGAACTTACAGGCTTGCGTATTTTGTCCGGCATTACGCTTGAAAGTGGGTACATCGCATCGTTTCAAACAACTTCGCTAGGCCTCGCTGAATGCAGCGCGCGTGTGTGCGGCTAGGATCGTTAGGTTCGTTTGGTTGACTTGTGGGGAAACGATGTGCTATAAATAGATTTTCGGTTACTGCCGTTGTATAGAAGGGAGATTATCCTGTCTTCTCATGGGTGAAACGTATTATTTTTTCAGCTTGGTTTTCGCTCAGTTACGGAAAGTGTGAAGAAAAAAGTTGATTTTTGTACACCGTTTTTTCTAACAGTAATAAATAATTTTGTGGCTTACATCAATGGAATCCTCAGTTTTTTGCTGAAGAAGTAGATACCAAGTATAGCCGTATCCGATGTGCATCGCTTTCCCACAAAGCCGAGAAAGCAGCGTGCCGAATGAGCTTATTTTAGAAACGCGACGTCGGCTGGCTCAAATTTATAAAAGTAGCTATATGTCTTGTAGTTGTTTTTAATTTGCTTGATTTTTATAAGCTTTCAACACACAAAAACAGACATTCATCAAAAAGTTGAAACAATAAACTTTATTTCACAACAAATTTGAGACCAGTCTGTGCTCAAATAGCTGAGAACTGAGCAGTTGAAAATGATGAAAATGAGGGTTTGAGTCTAAATGATTGACGTCAAAGACGCGCTGTGCCGCTAGCTACATAGAGAGAAAGATTAGAGGAAGTTACAAGCACAGAACTTCCAGAAGGTGGGGGAACTATTTGTACGGAAAACCCCCTGGGATCCCCACGGGGGGATTGTTTAGAAATACAAATTCATCAATTTTATCTCTGTACAATTACCCTTTCTCTGTATGATGTTATACTGCCTTTGCATGTGTGCTCGTGTTACAGAATCAAATCAGAACTTCTTTAAATAGTTCGTTTCACTTTTTTATGCTTTGTTTTTCAGCCGACTTTGGTGTATCGGCACAAATCACGGCAACCATGTGCAAAAGAAAGTCTTTCATTGGAACTCCATATTGGTAAGCAAATTGAATTTTGTTGTTCGCATGTCTTGATTGTTAAGTTTGCCAATTTTACATTGTTATTAACTCACTTGGGACGAATGAGCCCGGTCCGGGTTATGAGAGTTTCAAATTTCTGGTGTATTATGAACTTTCTAGAAGGTCATACCTTGAGATTTACTCTTTAAAATATCAAGTAGGGTGTGTGGTGACGCATTAAAAACGATGATTTATGCGTTAACACAGCCGTTATGTGCATGCCGAAAGACAAATTTCTTCACTTGTTTGGCGACAATAAAAATATGGAATTGGAATTGTAACAGATACTCTTTTTTTTGGTATTGAAAGCAGTAAATATGCTTAAAAGCTCCAAACTGCTATTGATTTGTACATTGTTGCCCGTCCCTCCACAGGATGGCTCCGGAAGTTGCGGCAGTGGAGAGGAAGGGCGGGTACAACCAGCAATGTGATATCTGGGCTGTGGGCATCACCGCCATAGAGTTTGCCGAGCTGCAGCCTCCCATGTTCGATCTTCACCCTATGAGGTAATGTAGGTTTTTTTCTTTGAACATGGCTATGGTGAGGTATTATCGCTTTTAGGTTATCGTCAAGACATTATGATACTCATGGCATCTTTGAGGGGAAAGTTTTATCAACTGATTACTGTAACTGATTTATGCATTATATATATAGATTAATGTTTCTGCAGGTTCCCAGTAGTGGACCGAGTTCATCACAGACTTGGTAAAATAATTATTTCAAGAATATGAATTACGATTATCCCAGTTGCATGAACAAGCAGAAATATAGATTGGATCTGACCTTGAATTTAATGAATGTCTTTATTATACAAAACAACAAGAACAATAGTGGTGAAAATAAATGTGTCTGCAAGTGCAACATGTCGGATAAAAAAAAAAAAGAGGTAAAATTGCAATAACATTTTATAATAGGTTTGATCAAGGGGTTCACCACTATACTTTATAAAGGAATAATTGTAAGAATTTTTACAAGTGTATCATAGAGAAACGTCATTGAATGTTTATAAGAATATGAAAGGGAAATGTCAAATTTTCATTTTATGTAAATATTTCATCAATAATCAATTATTCTTTGCCAGCTAATTCAATTTCATTTGGTGTTACAGGGCCTTGTTTCTGATGTCCAAGAGTGGCTTTAAATCACCTCAGTTAAAAGACAAGAATAAATGGTAAGTGTTGAGGAATATAGATTTTCAGTCATTTTGAATATGGCGTACATTGTAATGAAAATGTACGACAAAATGTTTCATGTTCTATCGATAATTGTGAACTTCATACAGTATTTATGTCAGGGTTTGTTTATCTTTTTTCCCCCTTTTCTTTTACCAGTGTTAATTCTATCTTCAAAATCAGGGTGTCAGAATCAGCATGTGAAATATACGTCTGTATTTTTAAGTGGTGACCTGCGTATTTTAAGGAATTTGCTTTTTGTCATCAGGTGAAAATTTGCTACGTTTAATGATGTGCTGGTATTTAAATCCAGTGCATCAGATGGGAGGTTTGAGCGTCAGAGAGGCACACATGTGCCTCAAAATTAACAGTTTACTTTCTTAGTGTTTGTAGTATGGGGTGTGTGTGTGTGTGTGTGACAGAAGAACGCCCCACATTCCTGCTAACCCAACCTACCCCGTATAGGCTACAAAGGAAAACCTGTCTCCTCACTTGACTTTTTTTGCCGTGGTTGATCAAATTGAATTTTGAAGTTTACTTTGAGCTTGATGTTTATGTGTCAAATTCATCCCCCCCCCCAATGAAATAAAGAAAAAGACTTTTTGAAAAAAAGAGTATGTGTGTAATTTTTTTTGTCTCTATTTCTTTTTATCCTATTCCTAGTCTCCTTAGTTTTTATACCTATAGATGTGTGTATACCATTCTGTTTCTCTTTTTTTTTTTTTTTTTTTTTTAAGTGCATCAGAAAGCAGATACTGGATAGATAATCAAAATGTACTGTGTTAACTTATCTTAAGATGTCCCCAAATCAACTCTGTTTATTCACATCCTTTATTTAAGTTGTGATCCATTGTCTTCCATAATTGTTTCCCTAATTGTATTTTCTTACTATCATTTTTAAAATAGGTCCCCAGTCTTTCAACATTTTGTCAAAGTGGCCTTGACCAAGAATCCCAAGAAGCGCCCTCCAGCTGATAAGTTATTGGAGGTAAGGACTGATGATGTTGCCAGAATCTACCATATTTTTTGGACTATAACTAAGGCGATACTTTTTTTTCCCCAGACTGTCAGACCCCTGCACCTTATAATATGACTAATAATTATTGTAAGAAAATTGTAACAAAATCTGAACTTTGTGTAAAATTTGGGGGGTGCGCCTTATAGTCCCAAAAAATAAGGTACCTTATTCAGTTATTGCATTTACAGTGATAGACAATGTTGAAAATAATTTGTCACACAAAGCATAGTTTTACTCCAAGCTATGTGACAGCTGTGCAGGTTTAGAATAAAGAAGTGACTTGAAATGTCATTATTTGTATTGAAGGTGGTATTGTCATCTTACTTTATATTAACGGGGATTTTTTTTTTAGATTATGAGGAACTAGTATTATTGATTGGCTGATTGCTTTTATTTATTAATTAACAATTTAGTATTTGATTGCCATATTTTAAGTTTTTAAGGCAAAACCTTTTTCCAGATTGACACCTTAATAATGCGTATTTTTATTATGATATGAGTTTATGACTAATTATATAATAAGAAACTATTGTAACAAAGTCAGAGGTTTGTGTGAAATTTGGGGGGTTCGCTTCATAATATGATGCACCTTAAGTCCACAAAATATGGCAACTGATCTATTCATTATTGGTTGACTGATAGCATTTATCACCTATTGATTTCTAGATTTGCTGGTTGATTCAATGATTGTGTGTGTGGTTTAGCACCCCTTTTTCGGGCAAGAGAACCTGAGTCGCCGACTGACCAAAGAGCTGTTGGACAAATCCCAGAACCCCTCACATTCTTACGTCACCATGGAAACAGATGATGAGGGAGTAAGTGTGTTGCCTTATAGTTAGTTACAACATCCATTGTTGAAAACCAAATACATTTTTTAAAAACTGATGCGTCATTTTACTGCATTTGCTACAAGCCAACATATGAAAAGTACCCAAATATTTTGACGTCTTCACTTTCCCCCAAAATCAGATTCAGAATCATCACGCTGTAGTATGTCTCTACATTTTTTAGAGGTCACATGGATATTTTAGGGGGTCTCTTTTTATAAGTTTTAAGCATTTACAAAAAAAAAGTAATTGTTAGGTGAAATTTTGCTATGCTTTAGTGAGGCACTAGCATGGATGTTACTGCTTTCAGGATGTTCTGAAATGCAGGATTTTCTTTATTGCCTGGAGCCGGCGTCCCCGGATTATGAGAATTTGAGAAGCAACGAATTTCCTATTTATAAACGTTTTGTTGGTTTCTCTCATGTGTAGAATGTAAAAGAAATGAATACAGATAAATATTCACATGCCTTTACCAGGAACTTTATAATTTCAGGATTGTTTAAGTCAAGTTGTTAACTGGGTGGCCCCTGGACCCCTGCCTTGCAGGATTTTTTTAATTTCCCAGGAGCACACATGCACTAGTCTTCTTCTTCAACGGTCGATTCTGTTTGGCAAAGCGCCAGAACTTCAGACCAGTGGCCATGACGAAGTTCGCAGTCTTCTCCAGGTCATGACGGCTGTAACTCCCCCATGCCAGGTCTGGAATTGGTACTAGTCTAAAACACAGTGCATCAGACGGGAGTTTTGAGCGTCAAGAGATGCTCATTTGTGCTTCAAAATTATTAACGCCGTTTCCTAACTGCCTAAGGATCCCTGAAAACCTTATTTATACTATGAGTGGGCTGTGTTTTAAACGGCTAATCAACCAAGTAAAACTGATAAGTACTTTAGGAACGTGATTTATTTTTGTACATTCCTTTTATTCATGTCAATCTTGCAATAATGGATATTGTTTGCAGTTGTTGCAAGATGTTCCAAGAAGAATACCATCAGACAGGAATTCTCGCCAGCTTCAAGCAACAAATAGCCTGGAACTCAAAGGTGATCCCTTAGAGTGTTTGTTACTGGCATTGGCCTACTGATTCATTTGATTAAGAAAATGTCTGATTTAAAGTATATGTGTTAAAAAGTCCAATTTTTGTTGTTGAGTTGTTGATGTGCATTTGTGTACTCAGTTGTTTTCCTGATTTTTCAAGTTTGCCAGTTGAGAGGTTGTTTTGTTTTTTGTCTTCGTTTTAGTTTGGTAATTTTGTCCTAAGAAAAAAGTGTGCTTAGTAATTGATTAATATTCTTATTAATGGTAACAACGATGATGATAGTTATGATAGAGTTGATAGTATGTTAATTAATAATTAATGGTTGATATTACGTGCATAATTGTTTTAGGTTGCATATACATACACACGTGCGCGCGCGCACACACACACATACACACACGCATGCACGCACACGCACGTATGCACACAAACACACACACACGTACGCACACAAACACACATACCCACAAACACACGTACCCACAAACGCACCCACACCCACACCCACCCACACACACACACACACAGAGAGAGAGAGAGAGAGAGAGAGAATGGTCAGTACACCAAACTCTAAGTCATACAGAAACCCAGACACTTATGTATCAGACTAAAAGTAAAACACTAAACTGTACCGAAGAAAAATTTCCATCTTAGATCATCACACAGACAAATGTATGAGAGAAGTGAGGGAAAAAAGAAAGAAAAAAAAAGATGTGCCGCCAAGTAAAACACTAAACTGTACCGAAGAAAAATTTCCATCTTAGATCATCACACAGACAAATGTATGAGAGAAGTGAGGGAAAAAAGAAAGAAAAAAAAAGATGTGGCTCCTCAAAACAAAAAAAAGAGACACAAAAAAAATAAATGAAAAGAAAGGCGGGGACAGTGGAGGGTCCCCCCAAAAAAGAAAAAAGTTTGGTAATTTGTTTTATTATTTTTCCACGCCTTTTTCTTTGTTTTATGCCACAACAAATAGCAATATTTCCCTGGTTGATGTCGGCAAAGATTAATTTGGTCCAATATGTCTTTCTGTTTCAGTCAACTTGAACTTGGCTTCCTCTGCAGAGGTAATAGAGAACTGTAAATGTCTGTGTCCTTCTTTGAACTTAAAAGAAATAGGAGTTGTTTAAAAATGACTGTCCTACTTTTAATGTAAATGTAATGGGGGTAGCTTTTGATGGATCAGTTATTCTGGAATCATTGTGTATGAGCATCAGTTAAACATTAAAAAAAAAAAATTGAGAAAGAGGGAACAGTAAGCTGTTGGGAGGGGGGGAGGGATAGGAAATTTTGTTCTGGTTTTGAAATGTATCATTTTTAAATTTGTTTCAGCCATCATACTCTCTTCAAAATAAGACAATTATTTAATGAAAGAGGTTGAACAAATTATTTTTTTCATGTTTTTAAGTTATAAATACACATACTTTTGCTTTAAGGTATTAGGTATTATTAGGTACTTTATAGTCACAGAGGCGTCTCTGTGAAATTCGGGTTGCTCCCACCTGGAGAGCGCGTTGCAGCCAGAGGCGCGCCACCCAATTTTTTTGAATTTTTTTTTGCATGCGATTTATGTGTGACTGATGAGGAAGGAAAGGGGGGTGGGTGGGTAAATTTTGACCAAATGACAACTTTTTCGTTGCCACTGGGTTTAACGTATGCTAAGTGCATGGGCACACAGGACCTCGGTTAATCGTCTCATCCGAAAGACTCCACGTTCAGACCGTAAGGCCTAGTGCAAAGTGATGTAAAACAAGAGATGTAAAACAAACGCAAACTTTCATGATGGACTTTTCAACAGCTTGACTGCCATACTGGCTTGATGAAGGGGAATAAGTTGGACATGCAGGTTGTTTTTTTCCAGTCAGTCAAGAGGGTAATTTCTTAGTTGTTTTTCTAGCAGCCATGGGGTTAATGTTTAACTCATTCGCATCGCAATGATTTTGAATTATTAAGAAAACTCACAAATCACTCCAGCCTTGCACACAAACAAAACATACATAAACAAAGGGAGAACTGAAAGAAGATTACAGGTTTTTAGTTCAGGTTTAGACATAGGGAAGTGGTTGATCAGACTTTTTTAAATTTATATATATAGACTTTATATAGAAAAACTCTCAAAACCAATTGGTTTCCCCACAACAAACCACTACAAAAGCAAAGTCAGAGGCAAAATTGTGGTCTAAGGAAGCGAAGCGAGTTTATAAGTGACCAAGATATTGTGTGTACACAGACTTACTTCCCTTGAAGCAATTGCATCACATTGACAGCTATTAATTCCGCACATATATGGCTGGAACGACTTGAATGAGTTAAAGGTGTGCACATCTGTGTGTCATTTATTGTACCGTAATATAATCTGTGTTTGTCTCTGTTAGGATGAAAGATACGACACTGCCAAGCCCTGGATGGAAGATGACCTGTCCAAAAAGTAAGTGACGCATGTATTCCTCTTTGTCAGTTATATTATCATAGTCCATCTTCCTGACACCTCTTTGTGGTCTTTATTATTTGTATTATGATTTACCCACCATCAAGGATTTCAGTTCGTTTACCAGGGTGTGGGATGTTAAGCTGATGGGAGAGGACTTGTTTTCTTTTGCTTCAGGGAACGGATACCCCTTTCAGTTTGTTGAAAGTTTGACCTTAGTTTTACCTACTAGTGTTCAGTGTTACAGTATGGTCGAGAAAATGAGATCAATTCTTTTAAATGAAAGGAGCATGTTAGTTTTTATGATGTGTAAGTAACAGGAGCATGCTGTTTTTGTGAAAATAACTTATAATACTTTGTGCGTGTCACGCTGCGTGTGTTGTTGTTGTTTTGGAACTATGTCGTGTGTAAAGAATATTAACATATTTTAGGTTTGGGGGTGAAGTCTGAATGCTTTGGAAGTGGACAAGACCTTCATTGTATGCCGTATGGCCAATGATCACGCCTTTCTGATACAAATACTTTAATTATCGATTCTTCAAACATCATTACATTACTCTCAGTTTGTAAAGTTTGCTTCACTTTTTCTTCTAAAGTTCCAATTTTGTTTGTCTTGTAGCTTGGATTATATTTTAATGGAATATCAATAGCACATCTTATGTGATTAAGTTTTGTTGTTATAGGTTGAAGGATTTAGATGGGGTCATGGTGGTTGAGGGATTTGTTTGGGGGTGGGGATGGGGGGGTTAAGTAAAATGTCTAAGCAACGGTGTTGATTGATGTGAACCTGTGATGTTATGTCTTGGCAGCATGGAAAGATATTTTACAGCCAGGTACTGTTTCCAAGTTTCAGATAATAGAGGGGTTTCTTTTTTCCCTTTGCTTTCCCCGCAAAAATATCTGCCATTTCTACTTCTTAAAATGTTGCTACATATTTTGTACATACGCAGTCTTATAGCTGAGTGCTGTAAATATACCAGTTACCATGGATTTTTTTGCTTTTGGTATTTGACAAGGGTCCTGTTCCGATGAATGCTTTTAACTCTTGAGCCAATTTAAAGACATGAATTCATGTATAACTTGACTAGGTCGATAAAATCATATGCAGTACTGGAGTTTTCCTTAAAACATGGATAAAAAAGATGCATTTCCTTTTCTCCGCAAATGAAGAGCATCAAGATAGTGGATAACATAACTCAGACGTAGTGCTTTTTACTAATAAAAGTATTCTGAGACGCTTGTGCAAATGTTACTGGTGAAAAAAGCTTTAAAGAAAATGCCTGTGTTTTCGATTTTGTGTTTAAGTATTTGATTTACATACAGTAATAACCATTCTATTGTGTAAAAATGAGCCTCTTCGCTTATTGACATTCTGTCTTATCTACCGGTGCTGTTGCTTCTTGTCCAGTTGTAATGTAGTTCTGTAGTGTGGCTATGGCTTGGTTTCAACACGCAAAGTAATTGGAAAAGAAAAGTCACTGTTCAAATACCTTTTACTATTTTCTGTGTCTCGTTGAACACTGGTGCGTTTTGGTTGAATGAAGTATTGCAGATTAACAATGCTTGTTGTTTGTTTTGCTGAAGTTTTGAAGACCAAACTATATGGCTAGGTTAAAACAAAAAAGAAGATTGAAAAAGAAACTTGAGGAAATGTGGAGCTGGAACGATAGTCACAAGGCAGTTTTAAGCATTGTAGCAAGATTTTTTGCCCATCAGTCCAGAAGTGTTTGGATATGTATTAAAAGAGAACATTAATAATAATAATAATAAACGGACACTTATATAGCGCTTTTTATCGAGCGCAAAGCGCTTTGCAATCAGCATTGAAACACACACACACATGCACAACAGACACACACGCACGTACATGCACGCACGCGAGTGAACGCGTTCTTGCACACAAACGTGCACATACAGACCCACACACATTTAATCAAACACACAGAAAACACATGCTCACTGAAACACACACACTTAAACAAACATACACTTTTACAAACGCACACGCACGCATGCATCACGCACGCACGCACGCACGCACGCACGCACACGCACACACACGCACACACACACACACACACACACACGTGCACTCACACTCATAGACACATACTCACACTCACTCCCCCCTCACTCTCTCTAGCCGAACACAATATCTCCTGCGCACACATACACTCATGCACATTCAAGCACATATACCCATACAGAACACACACAGCACACTCACACACACAACACACACACACAGACCTGCTTGGAAGCGCGTCCGTAAGTAATATCATAATAAAACTGCTCTATTGAATTCCCAAAGCTGTATTAACAAATATATATTTATTAAACTATTACAGTGGAGTCCAACTATAATGAACTCGCTTTTAACGAAATTTCGCGATTAACGAACTGACTTCAATTTCCCGGCAAATGCCCTTCTATTTGTCACTTGCAAAGCCATGGGTATAACGAACAAAAAATCCTTTTGAAATAACGAACATCCGCTTTTTACGAACACATGTTCTACGCCCCAGGATAATTTTATTTACTTGGAAAAATAGCCTATAACGAACTCAGCCTGTGCGATGCGCTGCAAAAACCTAGGCCTTCAAACTCCAAGCTAGAAAGTGTTGTCAAGAGGAAGGAAGTTGGAAAATATGAACTGCGCATGCGTGAACTCATTTAGATTCACACTGGGTCGTCTGCTAGGCCTAGGCTTCCTACAGATCATTCGGTTTCTCAAGGTCGCTTTACAATTCGCGCTCAAAATAAAGATCGAAAAGTTCGTGAAAGCCTATAACAAACTAAATTTGTGTGATGTGTTGTCACTTAATGGACAAACTTGTTGAAAAGTGTGCCAAAACAGATCAGCGTCAGACAACACTGCTGAACCTTGTACATCCCGTGATTAAGACAGACGATCCAAACTGGTCAAGTTTATGTTTTCGGTTATCATTGGCGAGTGTTTGAACGGTTTTTGTTTTCAACATACATTGTACATGTACATGTATAACGAAATCCTGATACAACGAACTGAGTCTGTGTTCCATTAAAATTCGTTTTACCCGGACTCCACTGTATATAGTTCCTCAGATTTCCTGACAGTTGTTTTATTGTGTAAGCCTGGTGGATGGGGGTAGGGGAGTAAGGGGGGTGGAGGGTGGAGGTGAACAGAGTTTTAAAAAAAGAAAAAGCACAAGCTGCATTGTTGAGTAAGCATTGCCTTTACCCTCATCCTGATTCGATAAGCATGATATAAAATGGATTCAGTATCTGGATTACTGACATCTAAAGATATAACTGAACTCAAAGGCTTGATTTTCCTTCCTTGTCTACTCATTGTTGAGTTACAATATTATACAATGTGTTGTTGGTTGACAGACTTTCATAGAAACTAATAAAGAGGAAATGCAGACAAATTGGCTTTAACTTTTTTTTGGTGCTACATGTATTACTTAACAGCTTGCTCAGAATATAAGGTAGCAACTTCAAAGGCTATGTGAAGTTTAGGTCGAGAAATAATGAAACCAGCACACAACATTTAAAGCTTAATATTTACAGATTACAATAGCATTTAATTTCTACTGTTTTTTTCCATAGATTGCTTATATAGTCAGTCATTGTAAGCCATTTCCAGAGATCAAGAGCAGATGACTCAATCAGATGGTCTGTGGCTTACCTTTGTGCACATTGGTCTTGTCGTATGCAAAGTACATATGTTTGCACAAAATCAGAAAAGAAAATGCTTTAAAATATATTTTTTTCAACTGTGTGGTAGTAACAGAAAACAAACTAGGACCCAGCCTTTTTTGGGATGGGGTGGGGTGGGGTTCTTGTTTGGTGATAGTATTCTATCATCCTTACCATTCCACTACAAAGTGCATATTTGTACAAGATTAGCTTGGAAGACAGAAATAAAACCAAGAGTGTCTTACTACCACAACTCCCAATCCAGGTAACTTCCGGTTAAGCAGACTACTCACTTTTCTTTCAAGCTAGCATGGAAGGCAGGTTTGTTTTTCTGTTTCTCCAGGAATTTTGTCTCCTGCTTTCAGCTTAATGAGTGTCTTTTGTTTTCCTTTGGTTTTCTTTGTGTTGCTTTGCTACTTGGGTAAGTTCGTTCGGCCCTCCCCCCTTTTTGGTTGTAATCTTTGTGAAGATTTCGGGCCTGTTGGTCAAAAGGTGGGCGTGGCTTCTGGCTTCGGGTTTCGCGTTATGGAATCTACTCCTTCTAAAGAAGGTTGTAGATTCTTCGGCGTTAGTTAGCAAACCTTCAAGTAGTTCAACTAAGGAACCTCAGCCTACTCCTCCCAGGGATGACAAAGACCGTTTTCTAAAATCTAGTCCTTCAGAAAAGTCTTTGTCCAAGTCAAATCTCGGTCAAGAAGTTCGAGTAAGTCTCATTCTTCGCGTTCGGTTCAAGATACAAAGCAAGTGGTGTCGGAATTGCTGGCTCATTTGCGTTCTACGGGCGAATAGTCTTCGGCCATGCCGTTCTCCTTCTCCCAAGTGGATTCGGCTGGTTTGGTCCAGCACATTTCGGTGGATGATTCTCATGTTGTTGGGGTGTTTTGGACGTTGACCCGGCCTTTTCGACGGTTGGTCTTCCACTCCAGGATTCGTTGTCCGTTGAAGATCTCTCACGGATGGAGCTGCAAACCGGCATCCGGGTTTTTCCCGAACAAGGTCAGTACGGCTCTTCTAGCCAAGCTAGCTCCCGTACCCCATTGGTTCCTGGCGTTCATGATACCGCACGGGCACTTCCGGTTCTGGAAGAAGAAGCTGCGAAGAAACCGGTGGTGCTGTCCGACTTGTCTTACAGAGCTATAGACAACCGGGCGGTACCCACCGATGCCACCATTACGCCTGGTGATGCCGGCCGAAAAACGGACGATGCCGCTAATGGGGGTAGCTTCCCTGGCGACGGCAGCCTCGGTGCCTTAGGCACCGGGCCGGCATCCGCACCCGGGGTTCTCCGGAGCGGACCGGCCACGGCGACATGGTCTCGCGGGTCCACCACGGGCACGGCGGCTACGGCCTCTCCCGTGGGTGGTCCCTGGCGACGGCAGCCTCGGTGCCTTGGGCACCGGGCCGGCATCCGCACCCGGGGTTCTCCGGAGCGGACCGGCCACGGCAACATGGTCTCGCGGGTCCACCACGGGCACGTCGGCTACGGCCTCTCCCGTTGGTGGTCCCTGGCGACGGCAGCCTCGGTGCCTTAGGCACCGGGCCGGCATCCGCACCCGGGGTTCTCCGGAGCGGACCGGCCACGGCGACATGGTCTCGCGGGTCCACCACGGGCACGGCGGCTACGGCCTCTCCCGTGGGTGGTCCCTGGCGACGGCAGCCTCGGTGCCTTAGGCACCGGGCCGGCATCCGCACCCGGGGTTCTCCGGAGCGGACCGGCCACGGCGACATGGTCTCGCGGGTCCACCACGGTCACGGCGGCTACGGCCTCTCCCGTGGGTAGTCCCCAGGCCCAGGGCCGTACGACGGCGGGCAGTCAGTCCATGGGACGTTTGCCTCAGCCCGTACCGGTCACGCCCGTTACCGCTGGTATGGTTCTTCAGCGGACCTACTCTCACCAGGAGGTTATGGACCTTTTGTCGGGTTGTTCTTCCTTCGGTCAGTCAGCTCAACCAGCGGCGTCAGTTACGACTTCGGGTCACACGGTGGATTCTATGGAAGAGGTTTTTTTCAGATCCTTCTGTTTCTGTCATTCAAGGGTATCTGGCGGCCTTGCAGCCTTACTGCGCTCCTTCTTTCACGGTTGCAACCGAGAGTTGTTCAACCGTACCCTTGTTGTCTTCCTTCTGAACGAATTTTTGCGGGGGCAACGGCCCCGGCTTCGCCGTTCTTTCGAATGATGTCTGTTCTGGCAGGCATGGTTTCTTCTGATTACAACCATGAGTTGTTCAACCAGTTGTCTCGTTCACCCGTTCCAGTAATCCTTTTTGGTCTGGTTCCGTCCCGATCGAACTATACTGTCCGGCTAACATGATCTTCCATGCCCAGCCGTCAGCTCAGTTGTTTGACTGGGTGGCGTTGAAATGGGTTAAGTCTACGTCACGTTTGCACACTGTTTCGCCTTTTGTCTACATGTTTTCCTTTTCGGTGGGGACATTTCCGCGTCATCTGGTTAGATTTGACGTCATGCGATAGCAACTATGTTGCTCTTTCGGTCTGTCCCTACGTCAGAGGTAGTTTTTTATTTTTACCTTCCAACGGTCTTAGCATGTAGAGTTGGTTACGAAGTGCAGTCGCACATTCGTACCGTGGCTTCTCAGTTTGCTAGTTCAGAGGTTGAATCTGCTGTTTTGCGGATTCTCATCTTAATCATTTAGTACTAGCTGTCTCTTCCCGTCATCGATCCTTTGCTTGCCCATTCTGAACAAGTCTTGTCCAAATGTGGGCCATTTTGTTTTTGACTCAGACTCGCCACTTCGATTTTTTTCTGGTTCGAAAGGGCGTAGCAGCGTGTGGTGGCCCGGTCCGGCCACTCATAGTCCGTTTTTGTATCGGCCTTGGCTGCTCTAGGTGACTCCATGCGGAGTTTGTCATCTCCTGGCTGCTTTTCCAGGATGTTGTCTCGGTGGAGTCCACTCAGGTTCTGCCCCAGGATGATGCTTTCGGTACCCTTCTGTCTCGTGGGTGCCGATTGTCTTTTCTCCACCTGCAGATCCTCTTCGCTTTCAGATCTTGGACGCAGAGGTCAAGTCCCTTCTGGACAAGGGTGCTGTGATTCCAGTACCCAACCCAGGCCCGGGTTTCTACTCGCGCATGTTCACTGTACCAAAGAAGAACTGTGAGTTCCGTCCAGTGCTGGACTTGTCTCCTCTCAATGCTTTTCTGCGCCCCATGGCGTTCAGAATGGAGACGGCTGCTTCGGTTCACAACTTCATCCAGCCGGGGGATTGGGCGACTTCCATAGACCTCAAGGATGCCTTTTTCCATATTTCGATCCACCCAGATCGAAGGCATCTCTTGAGGTTCGTATGGGGGAACACGACTTATCAGTTCGTAGCCCTTCCCTCCGGGCTCTCTCTGGCCCCTTGGATTTTCACCATGGTGGTCAGGGAGTTCGTCGGCGTGGCCGGGTCCAGAGGGATCCGGCTCAAGGTGTACCTGGACGGCTGGCTCACCTCGGCTCAGTCCAGGGACCGGTGCCAGGAACACACTTCGGAGCTCCAGGACCTGTCCGTCCAGGTTGGTTTTCAACATGAACGTCAAAAAGTCGGATTAGACTCCGGCCCAGGAATTCAAATTTCTGGGGATGGTCTTCAATACCCAGACGTTCACGGTCTGTCCGTCTCCGGATCAGATCCAGTCCATTCAGTCCTTTCGGGAAAGTGTTCTGTTGGCAGGTTCAGCAACGGTTCGTCAACTTCTCAAGTTGCTGGGCATCATGGAGTCTTTGGCAGACCTCTTGCCTCTGGGACGTCTGCACAGGCGTCCGTTACAACGAAAGTGTGCGGAACTCAGGGTTTCTCATCTTCCTCTGGAATCTCAGATTGTTTTGGGCTCGTGGTTTCGCAGCTCAGTTCTCCAGTGGTTGGATCTGGTTTGGCTGGGGTCCTCTGTTCCCAGTCGGCCTCTCCACCATCAAGAATTCCTTTTCACGGATGCATCAAAGGAAGGTTGGGGGGCTCATCTGGACCGGTGAGAGGTTTCGGGGTTGTGGTCCAAGCAGATTCGTCTCTCCACATCAATTTTCTGGAGATGGAGGCGGTTTCGCTCGCGCTCAAAGCGCTACTTCCCCTGCTACGAGGCAAGTGGGTCACAGTTTGTGGCGACAACTCCACTTGCCTCTCGTACCTTCGGCGTCAGGGGGGCACGAAATCGTCTTCACTCTCCAGGAAGGCAGAGGAGATCCTGCTTTGGACTGCACAGAATTCCATTCTTCTAACCGTGGAGTTCTTTCCCGGGAAGTTGAATGTTCTCGCCGACCAGCTGGGCCGTTCCAACCAGGTGATTGCAACGGAGTGGACTCTCGTCCATCAGGTCCTTCAACCCATTTGGTCAATGTGGGGAAACCCACACATCGACTTGTTTGCAACTCGCTTCAGCCGGCGTCTTCCGCTTTTCGTCTCCCCGTTGGCAGATCCCTTGGCATGGGCAAGAAATGCCTTCAGTCTCCAGTGGACGGGTCTGTGGGCCTACGCCTACCCATCCACAGCTCTTCTTCCAAAGGTGTTGGAAAGGTGTGCTCGGGAGCGTCCTGCTCTGATCCTCATAGCGTCAGGATGGGAAACTGTCCGTTGTTCCCCGAGCTGTTAGCTCTCACCCACGTTCCGGGTGTTCCCCTCCAGTTGTCACCAAGTCACTTGTTCAACCGCGGACAGGCGTTCCACATCGAAATCCTGCCGTCCTTCACCTGACCGCTTGGCTACTTTGCGGTCAGGATTGCGGTCACAGGGTCTGAAAGGTGAAACCATTGAAGTGATTCTTCAATCCCGTCGTCAAAGCATGAATACCTTGTATTCCTTGCGTTGGACCTCTTGGTTCAATTTCTGTTCAATGAGTCTTTTTCTCCTTTGCACCCGACTGGTGCTCAGTTTGTTTTCTTTTCGTCTCATTTGCATAATGAGAAGGGCCTCTTGGACCAAACTTGTCAGGTTATAAGTCGGCAGTTAGCACTATTTCGATTGCTACTGGTCGTCAACCTTCCTTTGCTTCTTCTGTCTTGGTTTCCCATTTTTTGGATGGTTTGCGTAATAAGTCGATTCGCCCAACCATCAGACTTCCGCTATGGGACGTTTTTTCTTGTGCTTCACTTTCTCAGGTCAGAATGTGAACCGCTTTCTTCGTTATCTTTTAAGCTTCTTTCTGTTATAACGCTTTTCCTCGTTAGTCTTGCCTTAGCGAGACGTGTGAGTGGTATCCACGCTCTTAGCGGTTTAGTTAATGATTATGAATTCGCGGAGGATGGTTCCTCGATCTCCCTGGCTTTTCTACCGGAATTCCGTGCGAAAAATCAATCGGCTCAGCAAGCTTCTCCGTTGGTTGTTATCGAAAGTCTCTCTAACATCCTCGCTCCGGACGATGAGGAAAATGTCTGTGTCCGGTTCGCTGTTTGCGGGCATATCTCCTTCGTTCAGTCTCGTTCCGTAGCCAGAAACGCCGCCTTTTCATTTCTTTGAATTCCAACTATTCAAATGATATCCGTAAGGCCACTTTGGCTCGCTGGTTAGTCGAGTTGATTCGACTAGCCTACTCCCACGCCGATCGTTCTGCGCCCCCAGGTATACGGGCTCACGAAGTTAGGGCTATTAGCACCTCACTAGTCTTGGTCAGGGGTGTTCCAGTCCCTTCCTTATGTCCTCCGCCTTCTGGAAGTCGGAGACTACATTTACCTCTTTCTGCCTGCGCGAGTTTTCTACTCTCCGGCAGGACAACACGTTTGGCATTCGACGTGCTGTGTTGTCCTCCAAGACGGTGTCCTTTTGAGGTTTGACTTATTGTCTGTTTGTTTTTATAGACTTATGTCTTTTGGGGGATATGTAAACATGATTTGCTGTTTTACCTTCTTATTTTAGATGGTATGTGTGTGTTTATGTGGTATCTCTGTCATGGTTTGTTCCATGGTTCTCAGAGTAGTGCTTAACCATTACCCACCTCCTTGTTGGTAATCATGCACTTTGTAGTGGAATGGTAAGGATGATAGAATAGATTGAGGAATTTTTATTAATTCTACTATCTATTTTATCTATATACTTACCATTCCACTACATTTAATTGACCCACCCACCTCCCTCCTAATGGTTTTTGAACGTGTACCTTCCCTTTTTATTAGATGCTTGCTTTCAAGAAAGTGAGTAGTCTGCTTAACCGGAAGTTACCTGGATTGGGAGTTGTGGTAGTAAGACACTCTTGGTTTTATTTCTGTCTTCCAAGCTAATCTTGTACAAATATGCACTTTGTAGTGGAATGGTAAGTATATAGATAAAATAGATAGTAGAATTAATAAAAATTCCTCAATCTATTCTATCATGTTACCGTTTCACTACGAATGAGTTATTCCTTCCAATTTGGAGCAAATGCCAATTTACCAAAGACCAAAAAGTTATAGTCTTAACAAGACTAGATTACTTCCCTTGGTCTACACAGCCACTACCACTAAGCTGCCGTGGATCCCACTCGCTACGTCACTTCCGGGGAGGCAACTTTAAATCATAATAAATTTTTTCCAACTTGGAGCAGCCATGTTGTTCTTTGCTCTTGCTATTATTTCGTTTATCTTATTTATTCTAGCCGCCATCCTCCTCTGTTTGGGTTGCCCCTTTGCCTTGGGGCTACAGGTTTGTCGGCATGTAGTTGGTGTGAATTATTTTCACGTTTTTTCATTGCTAATAATTATTTGAAATATTTTGTTGTGCTTACAAGTTACATGCTTTGTTCCCCCGGTCGCCATGTCGGCCGTCGATCCTGTAGTATGGACTCAGTCTAGTGGGGTTTTCTAGTAAGCTATCTCGGGATGTTAAGGGGAAGCTTTTGGATACACCTCAGGCTTCTTCTTCTTCTAGTTTTCGCAAACTTTCTAGTTTGAGGCCTAGTCTGCCTCTTCTTCATCGTCGGGGAAGGTGCAACCCCCCCCCCCCCCCCCCCCCCAGCCTGCCTGTTCTGTGTCTCCTGCGTTTGTTACAGAGCAGATTATTTCCTGGGTGGATTCTTCTTCTCTGGTATCAGATATGCTTGCAGAGTTTGAGAATGAGGGGTTAGTTTTGGTTCCGTTGGCCTCTTGGGCCGGTTTGTCAGTTGGGCCTGGTAGGCCCTGGACACGACAACTGACTTGACTACGGACAAACTACGCAGGGTACTCTCACGAGAGTCAAGGTATTAACCAGTGTGTACGTTCGCCTCTCTTTGCATGAACAATAATGATGTTCCTTTTCTTTACTCGGTTGGGCAGCTGGCCCAAAGAGAGCTGACTACGGACATCTCCATCTTCCCACGAGAGGAAGACCTCGGGCTGGACGGACGGTCCTCCTCCCAGCGTGACGTGGAAGCTGTTCGTTCCCACGACCGCTGCAGGAAGCCCCAGACGGACGCCGTACCTGTCTACGGCTCTCGTGCTCGTGATGGCGAATATCTCCCCTCTCTCAGTGAATGGCAATTCCGTAGCCCGCGTAGGGCGAGTGGTAGCCCGCGTAGGGCAGGAGGTACGGACTCTCCCAATGATCGGCAGTCACGTAGCCCGAGTAGGGCGGGAAGTACTGACTTGCATTATACCCAGCAGAGCCGTTGCCCGCGTAGGGCCTTGCCTCGGCGGACTCTTGAACCCGGAAATATCGATGATCAACAGTTCCGTAGCCCGAGTAGGGCGAGAAGTACGGACTTGCGTTATACCCAGCAGAGCCGTTGCCCGCGTAGGGCCTTGCCTCGGCGGTCTCTTGAACCCGGAAACATCGATGATCAACAGTTCCGTAGCCCGTGTAGGGCGAGAGGTACGGACTTGCGTTATGCCCAGCAGAGCCGTTGCCCGCGTAGGGCCTTGCCTTGGCGGACTCTTGAACCCGGAAATATCGGTGACACCTTCGTCTGCCCGTGCGGCCCGTTCACGGACCAACCCTGTCCGTTACTCGTGCCGGCGGCACGCGGCCACCCGTCTCCACCGTCACGGGCACCCGTCACAGAACGGCACCATCAGCGGCGGACCGGCCGTTGCCTGTTCTGGAGCCTGTCTCACGTCATCCTGGCCCTCGTCGTGCGGATGAGTTTCAGCTTCCTGCGGATGCCTGTCTGACCAGACACCCCTCGAAGCGTCATGTAGCGCTGCCACGAGAGTCTTCTGTGGATGAAGAGTTTGAGTCGTTGCCTCGTGAAGGCTTGGTTGACTTTGACTTAGCCGTCCAGGACGAAGTATTTCGCATCATGAGAACTGTGTATCAGGGGTCTCAGCGGTCCCCGTCGAGATCTGTCCACGTCGACGATCTATTCTCTCAGTGTGGCAATGGTGTGACTGATCCCCCTGTGTATTCAGACCCAATCCCTTCGTCGTGCAGTCAGCCCTACTACACCGACGTCAAGCCGATGGTGCAGCTCGAATCAGCTCAGACAGCGGGACAGCTACAGTTTTTTGGCGGTCTGCAAGCGCAGAAGGAGGCTCGTCTAGCGCTTCTCATCTCTCTGTTCGTTCGGCAGGCACTTCGTAAGACTACTCTACCCTGTGGTCTCAGCCGCCGCCGTTGCCTAACGGCGACGTCTCTCCTCCCCCCCTGCCGGAGCCTGTCCCGTCTCAACCCGGCGCCTTTTGTGTAGAAGGTCTTCTTCCCACTGTTTCAGCGGGCTATCCCTTTGTGCCTGTGCCTTCGCACTCGGTTGTGGCCCCGTAGGTACGTTCCTCCCTTTGTTATGGGCGCTGAATGAGGCAAACTTCGGTCTTCATGGGCCGGCCGGCCTTCAACATCTTGGAGAGATCCATGTACTCTATTCTTCGAGCCTCGTCGTTAACCACGTCATTGCTTCAGTCCCTGGCGCTCATCGCCGGCCCAACGAGCGTGCCTTGGGCGTTGCCATGGCTTCGTTCTACCAAGCTGTGAGCTCCAGTTCGTCCGTGGCCTCCTCTTCTAAGGTGCAACTAGCGGCCACGTTCAGAGACGCGGTCCTCAAGGACTGTAAGTTCCTCTCTCCCTGCTGGATCGTTCGGCCGTTCGTTCTGGCCCCACTGATCTTCGTTCTACTTTTCATCAGGTTTCCCTCAAGGACAACCTGGGGCGGTTCAAGGAACGGAGACTGGGCTGGGGTCAGGATCGCATCGTGGAGTTGGCTACCAGGTCTGCCGGCCGGGGGGTTGCTTCCCCCCAAGCCAAGCGCGTGCGCATGGACTTCAGGCCTCCTCCTCTTGTCTCCACGAGAGCCGATTCGTCTCGAGGGCGTACCTTTCGCTTCCTCAGCTACCAGCCGCCCCCGCAAGACCAGTCTGATTCGTAGCGATCGACAGAGGAGTCTCTGCGCTCTGTCAATAGGGGAGCCTTTGTTCAGATTGTGCCTACGGAAACGGGATTCTTCTCTCGTCTGTCGTGGTCCCCAGGAAAAACGGAGAATTTCGCCCGGTCTTGGACTTGTCCCCCCTCAACAGGTTTTTTCGCACCGACAAGTTCAAAATGGAAACAACGGCTTCAATCCATCTCTCCATTCTCCCGAACGACTGGGCTACACCTTCATCCTGAGGGACGCATATTTTCACGCGTGCATCCATCCTTCACGTCAGCGTTTCCTTCGCTTCGCCGTTAGGAGCTCGTTCGTCTGGCCAGGTCCCGGGCTATTCGTCTTCATGTTTACCTGGACGATTGGTTGTTGCTAACAGCTTCGCAAGCCCTGTGCCTCTCACAAACGGACATTCTTGTTCGACTGTCCAAGACTCTGGGTTTTCGCATTCTCAACGGGAAATCAGAGCTGTCTCCGTCAGCCTCCTTCAGCTACCTCGGCATGAGTTCGTTACGGAGCGGTTTTCAGTGCAGCTGTCGGTAACTCGGGTCAAAGCCATCGTCGAGATTGTTTCGACGTTCGGGCCTAGACTTCGCTCTCTGCTTGTCAGCTTCTCCGTCTCCTGGGACTTATGGAATCGGTAGCGGATTTGCTTCCTCTCGCACGGTTGCGCTAACGGCCACTGCAACGACTGCTGTCGCAAAGGAAACTGTCTCAGCTGCCTCTCGGGCAACTAGTGTCTCACGGCAGTTGGTTCCTCGAGTCAACGTAACAGTGGATGATTCTCGAGTGGCCCAACAGCTCAGTGCCTTTCCGTCCCATGCATCAGCAGCAATTTTCTTCTCACAGATGCCTCGACGACGGGCTGGGGCGCCCATTTGGATCGAGTCGAATTTTCGGGTCAGTGGACTTCGGCAGAGTAGAAATTTCACATCAACCTCTTGGAGGTGGAGGCAGTGACCAGGGCCCTGAAGCCTTTTGTAGTCCTTCTCTCCGGGAAATGCGTCACCGTCTGCGGACACAATACGACAGCTCTCTCATATCTTCGTCGCCAGGGAGTAACACCGTCTCCGGCTTTTTCAAGAAAAGCAGAAGAGTTTCTCCTCTGGGCTCGATCAAGACAGATCGTGCTTTCAGTCGGGTTGTTGGAGATGGAGTCAGTAGCCAGGGCTCTGAAGTCTTTCACGGCCCGTCTCACCCAAAACTGGGTCTCCATCTGCGGAGACGATACGACAGCTTTCTCTCTTATCTTCGCCTTTAGTGAGAGACTCAGTCTCCAGCTCTCTCTAGGACAGCAACCGAGAGTTGTTCAACCGTACCCTTGTTGCCTTCCTTCTGAACGAATTTTTTTTGGGTGGCAACGGCCCCGGCTTCGCCGTTCTTTCGAATGTTGTCTGTTCTGGCAGGCATGGTTTTACTTGCTCTGTTTCAGACCTTCGTTTTCTCTGGTTACAACCATGAGTTGTTCAACCAGTTATTTCGTTCACCCGTTCCAGTCATCCTTTTCGGTCTGGTTCCGTCCCGATCGAACCTTACTGTCCGGCTAACATGATCTTCCATGCCCAGCCGTCAGCTCAGTTGTTCGACTGGGTGGCGTTGGAATGGGTTAAGGCGACGTCACGTTTGCACACTGTTTCGCTTTTTGTCTACATGTTTTCCTCTTCGGTGGGGACATTTCCGCGTCATCTGGTTAGTTTTGACGTCATGCGATGGCAACTATGTTGCTGTTTCGGTCTGTCCCTACGTCAGGGGCAGTTTTCATTTTTTGCCTTCCTACGGTCTTAGCATGTAGAGTTGGTTATGAAGTGCAGTCACACATTCATACCGTGGCTTCTCAGTTTGCTAGTTCGGTGGTGGAGTCTGCTGTTTTGCGGATTCTCATCTTCACCTTTTAGTACTAGCTGTCTCTATCCCGTCATCGATCCTTTGCTTGCCCATTCTGAACAAGTCTTGTCCAGATGTGGGCCTTTTCGTTTTTGACTCTTACTCGCCACTTCGGTTGATATTTTTTCCGGTTCGAAAGGGCGTAGCAGCGTGTGGTGGCCCGGTCCGGCCACTCATAGTCCGTTTTGTTTCGGCCTTGGCTGCCCTGGGTGTCTCCATGCAGAGTTTGTCATCTCCTGGCTTCTTTTCCAGGATATTGTCTCGGTGGAGTCCACTCAGGTTCTGCCCCAGGATGATGCTTTCAGTACCCTTCTGTCTCTCGCGGGTACCAAGTTTAGGGCCAGTAATCATCCTGCTCAGTTTGCTTCTCCCTCGGTTACGATTTAAAGTCTTCTCTCTATTCTCGGCCCTGTTGTTTCTGATAGACTCCTGTGCCCCGTCAGAGCTCTTAAGTTTTTCCTTAAGAGGACCTCCCCCTTCCGGGGGCACAAACGCCGTCTGTTCTTTTCTTTGAATGAGAAATACATGAGGGATATTTCTAGTCAACCATTTCTAAGTGGTTGGTGAACGCTTTTAACTTAGTGTATATAAGTGCCGACTGGTCATTGCTCACTAATCCTCTGTGAGCCCATGAAATCCGGGCTTTCAGCACATCCCTGGCTATGATTAAGGGAGTGGCGCTTTCCAGCGTTATGGAAGCTGCGTACTGGTAGTGACAGTCCACGTTTGCTAGCTTCTACCTTCGCCATTTCTCCGCCAGAAGGCAGGACGACGCCGTTGGCATCGGGAAGGTGGTGCTTGCGCAGACTCCTTTTTTCTCTGGTCTAACGATAAGCTTATGCTATTTTTTGTTCTGGTGTTGGTATGCATATGTTTATGCTGTTTGGGGGTATGGATGTTTTGGTTATCTAGTTATTATGTCCTCTCCCTTACAGGTTATCCCTGGCGTTCCCTGTCAGGTTTGTCTTGTGGGTATTGTTTTTTGTTTGTTGGAGTGAAGTTTCAACAATGTTTTCTTACCCACCTCCTCGCTGGGAATCAACTCATTCGTAGTGAAACGGTAACATGATAGAATAGATTGAATGATTTTATTTAATATAACTATCTATTCTATCTATATACTTACCGTTTCACTACGATCAAAGGTTCCCACCCTCCTCCCTCCGACGAAAACATCATTGGGAAGGTTGGTTTTTTAAAAATTTATCATGATTTAAAGTTGCCTCCCCGGAAGTGACGTAGCGAGTGGGATCCACGGCAGCTTAGTGGTATTGGCTGTGTAGACCAAGGGAAGTAATCTAGTCTTGTTAAGACTATAACTTTTTGGTCTTTGGTAAATTGGCATTTGCTCCAAATTGGAAGGAATAACTCATTCGTAGTGAAACGGTAAGTATATAGATAGAATAGATAGTTATATTAAATAAAATCATTCAATTGTTGTTGCTGCTTAGATTTTCTTTTTCCTGACATGGCTGAGTCTTTGAAGTCCTATGTCAATGTTTGTGGATTGTTGTTGTTGTTGTTGGCGTACCCTGGCGCCGGCGGCTTAAAGACTCCAGGGATCACCCCAATAGCTGAAGCACTTGAACACTGTGGTACAGATGCACCAGCTAGGGATGAGAACATTACGTGTGTGATAGTTTTTTTTATTATCCCGCCATGTGAGCACCACACTCCAACTTCAGAGGATTTTGGACTGATGATGTTATGCTAGGAGCTTGCCATGGCTAAAGACAATCCCTGCATAACTATGCAGAACATAACATTTTGATGTAGCCTTGGTGTTTCTAGCTTATGTCAATTGGTCTGACACAGCCTTATGCCAAGGCGGAATGTTTGTGGACAAGGAACTATGTGTCTGTTTTTGGTTCATGTTGGTGAATGCAATTTCTTCCTGAGACTATCACACAGATTGACTTTAGTCTTTGTGTTGTACGAGGAAAAGAAAGCATTTATGCAGGCTACGTGCTATTTGTTGATAAACTGACTAATAAAATAGATGCAGTTGAAAAGGGGAGTGCTGAAGTGTTCGATTTTTGCAAGGTAAAAGGTTGACTCATATTCAGTTTCTGGAGGATTGAAAAAGTCAGAAATTAGAAGGCTTCACCAAACCATTGAACAAGTGCTGACAGGGTTTGCATGGTCTTTGAAGGTCTTTGAGAAATGGAGTGCCATTTTTGAGTCTTTGAAAGTCTATGAAAATTAGCTTTGGTCTGTAAAAATCGTGAAATGGTTTTTGAAGAAGTTGACGCCTAAAAAAAAAGTCATTGACGCCGTAATAATGTATATATATTTGTTTCTAGAATTGATAAAGAAGGAATTTGATTTTGCTTATTTTCCGATACAATATCTGCAGTTCGACGATATAGTTTTGTCTAGCAAACATCTTCGATTTGTTGAGAGTTACTTCCCTTCGCTATATCCGTGTCTTTTGGCTACACCGGTGCAACTTAAGTGATCGTGATCGAAGCAGTTGTCATCAAATAGAGAGTTTGAAGTTGCATTGCAACATTGCTTGTTGTGAGAGGTCTTTGAAAATAAGATAAAGGGTCTTTGGAAGTTTGTTAAATTTTGTATGAAAAATCTGTGCAAACCCCGGCTGAACGTTTTTGTTTTATTTGATTAATGTTTCTCACAGAAAAGACAGTTATAATGATAAGAAAGGTAAACTATGTTTATGCTGTTAGTATTCTTAGTTGAATAAAAGTTAAAAAAAAACCAACTGAAAACGTAACTACCAACCAAACAAAAAAGCGCAAGAACTTTACCAAACTGTCTGTCAACTATATGTCTTACTCATCTTTTAGAATCGTTATGTTTTCTCTGTGTGTGTTTGTGTGTTGCTTAATTGTGAGTTGTAAAATTCATGTTGCTTTTTTAAAAAAATCCGTGTATTTGTGTATGTTTTTTCCTCAATTGTTTTGGGAGGTGACGAGGTTTTCCATGTTAATATTTGGGACATTTGTATGGCATTGGTGTTTGGGGAAGATGAATTGCGTTGTGTCGTTTTCTTTGCTAATAACTGCTTGGTGTGTGGGTCTTTCTTATTTTGAGCGTGAAATTGTTACTGTTTTTATCATTATTATTATTATTTTTTGTTTGTTTCTTCATATATATTTTTTCTTCTCCAATTCTTTAATTATTTCTAATTTATATGAGTTATATGAGTTTTAATTTTTACTCTTTAGTTTTTACTTCTCTTCGTTCATTTGTCAGCTTCCCGTGAACTTGTTTTTGTTCTGTAAATGATTAATACTTGATTAACTGTGTCCCAGAGTTGGGTTTGAGATAATTGTTATTAACGGAGCACACACCCACCTGTGGGTATTGACAATGCTGTTCTTTCTCTTGTTCTGTCCGGCAGGAGTTTGCTAGAGTGTGTAGATGAAGAGTTGTTACACAGGTATGCATCACTTCACCTCACAATCATACCTGATCTTTTTTTTTACCTGGATGCTCACTCATTCTGTGCCTTGCTTTGTAACTAGCCTCTCATCCCAGTTCATAGTTTTTGTGATATTTTTCTTCTATTGCAACACCAATTGAGAGTTTTGAGTTTGATTTAGTTTGAACCTATGTTCAATAATTTTGGAAGCAAAAATTAAAAACCTTTTCATCTGAGAAAGTAAAAGATTAATGCCATGCAATTGAGCATCTTCATTCAGCAGATCTATGACTCCTTTATTTAAAAAAAAAAAAGAGTTCAGTTTTCCAAATTAGTTTTATGTATTTTGTTTTATATTCTCAGACAGACACATACATACGTAGGCACACACGCAAGCACCCCCCCCCCCCCCCACACACACACACTTTCTGTCCACCCCTCCCCCATCTACACACACACACATGAACATATACATTTTGAGTTTTAGGTCAAATAGCATTTGAAAATACTCTTGTTATCTTAGGCATATTATATGCCATATTTATATTAGGCATTTTTTGCTCCTTAACTAAAACTAGGGGTGCGCACGCGTGTGTGTGTGCGTGCGTGTTGTGGCTGTGTGCATGTTTGTGATAGTTAATATTGTAGTAGCTTATTTATATATTTGTGATCTATGTATTATTTATTTAAATAATTGTGAAGCGCTGTGAGCTCAAGAGAGAAAGGGCGCTCTATAAATGTTAGTTATTATTGTTATTATTATTATTATTATGTCTTATTTTATTTTGTTTTATTTATTTTTTTGCTTAACCCTTGTGGTTTCCTAGTTTATTTCAACAATGTTTAAACTTAAATTGAAGCAGTAAATGCATCTAAAATACATCCGATATCCCCACTGGGGTGGGGGGTGGTGTGTGTGTGTGTGTACCTAACTAGTTTATTAACTTATTCATGAGTTTTGGTGTGTTAAATAAATTCTCGTTTTATTTTCGTTTTGTTAGTTTGCTTGTTTCTGATAGGTCTGCTGAATGAAAATGTATCCAGAAGAGAACTTAAATCCAGAGTATTAATTAACATTAGATATAAGCATTGCACACTTCATAATCAAAATTTATTCTGTTTTGTATTGAATGTATTTTCACTTTTCTTTCTTGATTTCATTTGTACTTTGTTATTTGCGTGTGTGTGAGCATGCATGCTCTTGATCTGTTTCTTTTTAAATGCTCTTTTTTTATCATTGCATGCGAAACAGACTTTCTTTTTTCATTTTATTTATTCCTCAAAATATTTGCTTTTAACTTCACGTTGCTTCGATTAATTATCTCAGATTTATATATCATTTGCTTTTATTCTTTCAACACAGAAAAGCTCAATTTTTTCCTTCCCTTTTTGTGTGTGGTCATTTATAACCCATCTGTTTTTTGTTTGTTTTTTTAAGTTAGAGGAAAAGAAATATATGAATAGTAGCAAATGTATGGGCACCTTTTTGTTGCATCTTCTGTTATGTAATTCGCATAGGTGTCAACCTATACGGTTTTCCTGTATTGCTGTACGGGAAAACCATGATTTTGGGTCGGCACGGCCATATAACAGTTTCAATACGGGTAAAACTGATTTATACGGGCAGATCAGAAATCAGAGACAAACCGCGAAGTGATAGAATTTTGTGATAGCAGACGACAAAACGCGGACGCCAAGCAGCCGAACAGGAAAACGAAAGCAGTAGGCTAGATGATTGGTCATGCGCAGAGAGCGATTTGTTCTGGTAATCTGTGCATGCGTGGTTTCTTCAGAACTTCCGTGTGAGTGTTGTTTGAATCGAAAGTGGCGGACGCTAATTCTTCCAGTTCTACGAACCCCCCTGTGGCAAAAAAGGCACGAGTTGGGAGTGGGAGACACTGGAATGAATGGGAAAACCTGTCCTTTGGGAAAGGAAGGTACGCTCCCCTGCCCATTTTTCAATATATATAACAAAACTGCATGAAAACGATGTCTGAATATTATGTATTCACTGCAACTTTTTCATGGTTTTGCGTGTACTGTTCTGAAATTTATACGGTTTTCAGGCTTGAAATAAGGGGGAAATTATTTTTCAATAAGGGAAGTTTTGAAGAAAGGAAAATTGGGTTGACACCTATGAATTCATTATTATTCTATCATAGAAAGTCCCTGCCATCTCTCTCCTTTTCCATGTTTTAAGTGGATGTGTAGATTACTAGCTGATTACTTGGGTGTCAGAGATCTTTTTCCCTTGTAAATGTGTGTGTGTGTGTGTGTGTGTGTGAGAGAGAGAGAGAGAGAGAGAGGGGGAGGGAGGGAGAGAGACAGAGAGAAAGACAGAGATAATAATTGACTTCATAGTAATACAGTGGAACCTCCCTTATAAGACCTTCAAAAATCACCCAAAATGAGGTTTTTGTTTGTTGTATGTTCCAGTGACGGTCTGTTTCAGTTTTTCATGGCATGATGATATAGATCTGGTCTGTGACAATAAATTCTTTGGTTTCAGAGGACACAGTGCTAGTATAGACATTGTAAACCTTCCAAGCCAGTGCTCACAGTAAGCTCAGTTAGTGGGTTGTTTAGCCTGAACACCGTTTCTCTGTCGTAGAATACCCCCCTGTTGTGCAAGTGCAGTTTCCCCCAACAGTTTTCCTCATTTGTTTTGTTTCTGTTTCTGTTTGTGAATGCACATTTGTTAATTCAGTGTTAGGTACAAAATGCCAACCGCTCTGGTCGATGTAAAGGATACAACTGTTGTGGTTGTGTTGCCCTCTCTCTTTTTGTTTTAGTCGAAGAATTAAGCCAAGCCAACGGTGCTAGTCTTAGGGCTTTAGTAGGATTAACCCCATTTAGGGCGAATACTATTGTTATACAAATTCTTCTTTTCTGTCTTTTTCTCTCTCTCCCCCCCCCCCCCCCCCCCCCCCCCCCCCTTTATGTCTAATTTGGCTGAAATTTACAGGAAAGTTGCAGGGCCATGCCTGTTTTGCGCTGAAATTTGGCGTAAAATTATGAAATCGACAAAATGTCAATCTTCAATCACTCAAAAACAGCTGGACAGAATGCATTCATACAGTGGAGAATTCATAACTAAAAAAACGCTGGATAACTAAATAATTTTTGGGTCCTAGTATAATAATCTCTATGTTGAAAAGTCTTTTTAACTCAAAATATTGGCTATCTCAAAATAAAATTTCAGTCCCTTCAATTTTGACTTTCGCGACTTTCGCTGCATGTTCAGTGTTTACTAAAAATTATTTGTTTGTGTTTGTTGGCATAGCAGGTGAGGAAAATGAGTGATCAGTAGTCTGGTGCATTTGTTGTAATGTATGTTCAAGTACCAGATTTTGCAGTTGAAAAACGTTTAGAGCTTGGTGTGAGACCGAGGAAAAGCGCTCTATAAGTATCCATTACTTTCTTATGTCAATGATTATGCAATAGTAAGTCTTTAATTTGATATTAAGAGCCTTTCCTCAGAAAACTTAGTGTGAGACCAATGGCAAGTGCTTTATAATAAGTGTCCATATAATTTTTATGGCACTAATTCTAAATTATGCAATGATGATAAGTGTTTAAATTAATATGTTAAGATTTTTTACCTAAAAAACCCTGCTTAAGTGACTATAATTTACTTACAGCAAATACTGATGCAGTAACATGTTTTATAAGATTGATATTAAGAGTTTTAAGATTGATATTCGTTTTTAACTGCAGAAAACTGTTAAACTGCATGCACCTGATGGTGATTCTATAGTAGGTTCTTTAGAAAAATTTCGTTTTATTTTCTATCATAAGTATTATTGCATCGCAAGTACTGCTTGTTTTGAACAGAACTGTAGGTTTATTATCTGTCCTGAATGTTTATTGCCGGGCCGGTCAAAAGTGTTTGTCGCTTAGTTTCATTTTTGTACTCCTGGTCTTGTAAGAATGAGAGTTCAAAGGAATGGAAGCAAGAACGTGTGTGTGTGTGCGTGCGTGCATGCATGCATGTGCGCATGTGTATTCCAGACTTGCTTAAACTTTTGGGCGGATCTTAATGAAAACTGGTAGAATTGTCCCTGATATTGGGATGATGATGCAGAGTATGTCATGTGATTCAAAGACCAGATATTTTAAAAAACACACACACACCCAAGAAGCTAGAAATAGAAAAGTAACCAAAATCCAAGGTAAACCAAAGCCCAGAAGGGAACAAACTCACAAGCACACCTATTGCCCGGTACTACCCACTACCTGTGTGTTTCCCCTCTCTCTTGATCTCTGTGCTTGTCTCTGTTTCTCTCTCTCTCTCACCCTTTGTTGTCTTAACCCTTTCACCGCCAGCCATATTTCAGCCAAAAATTGCTATTAAATTTACATGGGTAGAGAACAAAATGCAGTATTGGGGATTCTTCTGTGACAGATATAAAATAAGGTCTATCCTTACTTACCAAAACTAAGACAATAGGGTCTTTGAATAATAATAATTGTACATTTGTATAGCCCCCAATTTGATGCATTTATATAGACCCCAATTTGATGCCTTTTAGTGACATAGGTGTTAACACATTGACAGCGGGCTGCGTTTGGAGTCGCGGCCCTTGAACATCACGCACTGCCGGGCCGCGTTTAAAGTCGCCCAACAGTATAAGGTAGAAAACTCATGCAAAACTCGACCACAGTTTTCCTTACTTTCGCGAGTAGTTTCCCTTTAAGCTCACTTCCGTTTTCTTCCATTTCTTTGTGTTCAATCGACGATTTGACGCCAATTACAAACGGAAATGCCAAACCATCGTGGTCTAACGAGAGAGGAGATTCTCCACATTCTGGATTTGGATGAACCTGATGATAACAATCCAAAATACTCGTTTTCTGACTCAGAAAGTGATGAAAGTAGCGAGGAGGAGCATGAAAACGAAGCTAGTGTGTCTAGTAGTACTAGTACAAGTCAAGCGACTGAGAGTGTTGGTCGTGGTAGGGGTGGCGGCAGGGGGTGTCGTTTTCCCCCGTTTTTCCCCATTTTTCAAGTCGGCATGTAAAAAGTGTTATTCCTATCAACTTAGAAAATACACAGACGACTTCGGCAGCCTTTTTTCAGTAAGTATACAAAATTTGGTTGCAAAAGGACATCATTCAGCTTCGTAAGACGCGTTTGTTTACAACCACCCAATTTATATAAAGAGGGTCGCGGCAGGGCTGGGCCTGCACAGAGAATAGGCCGAGGCAGCGTCAGTCACAATAGTGTTAAATCACTGTGGTGCTAAAATGCGACGTTGGCGGTGAAAGGGTTAAGTTCATTTGTAAATGGTAAACCATGTTGTGAACATTTTTATAGCAGTCTGTCTTAGAAGTGTGTGTCTTTTCCCCTTAAAAGGACAAATTATGTGTTGGTAGATTTGTCTTGATCTTTTATACGAAGCCCTTAAATTCTTTGATTCATTGCCGTAGTTTTTCCCCCTCTTGATAATTTCTAATATATCTCTGCTTTACATTTTTGACAAATTTAAAGAGGCTTTTATAGAATTAAAGTTCTTAAAGAGGATTTTATAGTATTATAGTTCTTAAAATATTTATGTTTACATGTATTATCAGAGTACTCTTTGTTTTCTAATGTTTTTGCAAATTAGTGTCTGACTGAATTCATCTCTGCTTATCATAGCTTTTCTTCCAATTCTTTTATATTTGAATAAAAAAAAGAGACCTGAGATCATTATTTGTTGCTCTTTATTCATTTTTCTGTTTCTTTTTTATCTTTTTTTTTTTTTCTGTTGCATTTTTTCATCTGGTGAATTATTTTAACTTTTGGAAGAAAATTAATTTGTACCTCTTCAACTATTATATCCAATAGTGTATTTGTTTTTATTTGTTTTTTTGTTTTTTTGCCGCTCATTTTATTTAAAATTTACACTTACTAGAAACTGGGATTTGGCAGCTGTTTAGTTCATAACATTTATTTACCTTGGTATTTGGACATAGTTAGAACCCCTTTTGCCATTTAGCATGCATCATTCATAAATTTAAATGTTTTTATATTCATTATTGTGATGCACACAGTTGTTTTTATCATTAAATTACATTAACTTAACTCTGACTTCTTTCTTTTTGTACCTTGGTGTAATTGTGTATAATGTGTAATGTATTTATCAACCTTGGTGTAACTGTCAAAAGTGATTAAGTACAAGTATCATAGCAGTATGGTAATCATTGTCGTAGAATGGTTTTATGCTTATCACTATCAGTAGTATGGTATCAGAGTGTAGCCATAAAAAATGTGTTGTTAGTCCTTCTCCTCCTTCCAGAGCAGAGGGATATTGTGACCATTCATGCTTTCTTCGCCATTTTGCTGTTTCGCGTGTCCACGCAATATCTTGTGAACTGCTGCATGAAATTACTTCATATTTTGTATGGTGGTTTATTGAGTGAAGCTGGTGTGTTTTGTCGAGTAACTATTGTGGCAGAGAGCTTGTTGCTGTATGTGCAACACAACTTTTTGTTTTATTTTCAAAATAACAGCCTTTCTTTATTTAACCTTTATCATTAGTCCTCAAAGCGAGTGTTGCTCTAATTTCATGACCAACACTGTAAGTGTCTGTAGTTCTCGGGCCTGGTTAACGCCAGAATATCATGAAAGGAAGCGTAGAATACAGCCCTGTCACATAGTCTCAGACCGATGCGGAACTCCATAGCATCATCGTCATCATTGTCATCCGCCTCATTTCCATCAATCATCAAAAAGAAAACAAAAATGTCTCAAACTATGTGGCCTTGCATGCCCTGCTCTCATGGTGACCTCAGTTTCCATTGCCAATCCAGTTTATGCCCTTAGTGCGTTCGGGTCAGTCATGGGGATCAGTATGTTCTGGAGAGCTGTCGATGGTCGGATGTGGTGGTGCCCTCGGGGGAGGACCTCACTCATGCTGGCTCTGCAACTAAGACATTGATTATTGTCATCAGTAGGGGGCTTAGTAGATGGTATCCTGTGTACAGGCTCCACTGAACTCCACTGAAGTGACTCAGCAGCAGTGCAGTGTCTCCTTGGTTGGTTGCCTCCTGACAGCCTAACAGGTTTGCTCCCCTTGGACTACTGGCTTTGGATTCTGTGACTTGAACAAGCTGGGATGTGGCTGTGAGTTGGGACTCCGAATGAGTGGCGTGGGAGCACCACCACTGTACGGCCCAAACGATGGGACAGAATTTAAAAAAAAAATTATTCCTCAAAGTGAAAGACAGGAAGAAGCAAAACAAAGCAAAATGCATAATATGTAAACCCACCAACCAACCAACCAACCAACCAACCAACCAACCAACCAACCATCCAACCAAATCTTTCATTCAACTAAAACAAATATTGTTGGTTTTAACTTCTATGACTCAGCTGTAATTTTTACTGGAAAGTGTGTGCTTTTTCTGTGCCATTATTTTAACTTAATAACATAAATAGTTTCTACCATAAACATGATTATTATTTGATTACTTCAATACAATTATTGCCATAAACATGATTATTACTTGATTAGTTTAAGTTTGGTATTCTTGATCATTGTTAGAAAAACCCCCATTATGTTTTTCTACTTATTGGTACATTGATTTAGAGAATATAGCAAGCTACTAACAGAATCAAACATGGAACAAGTTGGGTATAAAATGTGAATATTATGTGAAATGCTTGTGTACCTGGCTATGTTTACCAGTAATCGCGAAAATAGAAAAGCCTGATTTAAATTAGTTTGTCTTTGCGATTTAAAATCTTTAGGTTTGATATATTAAAAAAGTATTATTATTTCCCCCCAAATTGTACCTACTTGAAAGGAATCCTTTTTTTTAATAAAGCAAAGATATCTAGCTTCCATCACTGAGATTAGTTTAAGAAAATACTTTTTCTATTTAAAGGTTCCTTTCTTTTTCAGTGTGATATGCGCATCTTACCGTAATCATATAATGTAATACATGGAATACAGATCAATGTACAAGTTGACATGGCTCAGTGAATACAATTTGATCTCCCCTCCAAACCCCTCCCTCGTCCCCAAGAAAAACATTTCATGAAACATTTGCAATCTTACATGAAAGCTTTCGAGGAGAACATCTTTGTCAGTTGTGTTGTGTGGTTTAAAAAAAAGGGCAAATGTTAAGATCAGCCCTCTCCTCTGCCCTTTCCATTAATTTTGGGCGCTTTCGGTTAGGGTTCGGAGTAGGGTTTGGGATAGGGTTAGGCATAGGTTTAAGGTCAGTTAAGTGTCAATCTCATAACATACCATCATTTTTGTGTGTGCGTGTGGATTAAACGGTTTCAGGTTAGGGTTTGGTATAGGGTTAGGGATAGGCTTAGGGTCAGTTTAGTCATCAAACTTTGGGTTTTTTGTGTATTTGACCCTAAGCCTATCCCTAACCCTAACCCTAACCTGAAACCATCTGAAATGAATGGAAGGGGCAGAGGAGGGAGCTGATCTTAACATTTGCCAAAAAAAAAGGATTAAGAAATTTAGATCTAACTAGAATCAGAAAAAAAGAAGAAAAAAAAGACTTGCATGTAATCAGAATAAAAAAAACGACAGCTGCATAGAATCAGAAATATAAACCTACATAAAATCAGAAATGACTGTCTTTTGATTGTGATTTTTTTATGTTTTTGTTTCAGAACAACGCTTCAAGTGCATCCATCTCCTTCACCTCCAAGGGTAAGTTACCCCCCTTTTGGGTTTTTTCTTTTACTCTCGTGAAGCTGTTGACCTAGTGTTAAAATAATACATACATGCTTCCAGTGATCAGTGATTCAAGCATGTATAAACTTAACCCTTTCACCGCTAGCCATATTTCAGCCAAATATTTCCATGAAATTTATCTGGGTAGAGAACAAAATCCATCTGCAGTATTGGGGATTCTTCTTTGAGTTATATAAAATAAGGTCTATCCTTACTTCCCAAAACTAAGACAAAAGGGTCTTTGGATAATAGACCCCAATTTGATGCCTTTTAGTGACATAGGTGTTAAATCACTGTGGTGCTAAAATGAGACTTTGGCGGTGAAAGGGTTAAAGAGATGCTTGGATATCAGCCCTGCTATCACTTGTTCAGAAAAATGCAAACGCTGCTCTCACTTGCTCAGAACAAGAGGCAAGTAACTTTAGTAAGTCTCATATGTTACGCACTGTAAGGCACAGCATGTTATAAGGCCACCCTCCAAATTTTACACTAAGCTCAGATTTCGATAAAATAGATTCTTATTTTATGAGTCATACGGCATGGGGGTTTCAGTCTGGGAAAAACCAGTAAATGGCATTTTAGTCAGTAAAGTATGGTCATTTCTATGCTGGACCGGGACAAAACAAGAAAGTAAAAGCCAATGGTGTGTGTTGGCAGTCGCCCAGAGACGCCAAGGGCAGACGAGGTCGTGAGAACTTGGTGACCCCTCTGGCCAGCAAGCGGCCCCTGGACCGCCAAGTGGCAGCCTCCATAGCCGACGCCCTGATGGACGACAGCGGCCCTGACCTGGACAGCCTGATTGACCGCATGCTGACCCTCACCCCCACCTCCCCGATCCCCTCCATGATGAAGGAGCTGGACGCCATGGAAGGGGGTTTTGTGGACAAGAGCAGCACAGACTCTGAGAACAAGTTGCTAGTAACAAAGAGCCCCACAGACTCTGACAACAACACACCGGAGAAGGACAGGGGTGAAGGTTTTGTTGAGCCCCCCCCTCCAGACCTACCGCCCAAGCAGTCTAGTTCCCACCACGCGAACGGTGACTTGTTGCATTGGAGCGAAAATGGGGACATGCCGTCATCGTCGGATGTAACAGTCGCGTTGCCCTCCCCGCAAGCCCCTCCCCGGAAGAAGTCTCACAAAGAGGACGAAAGCGTGAGTAGATTGAGCCTGGTGTTGCAGGGATGTTTGTGTGCGTGGGTGTGTGCAAGTTTAGGTGTGCGCATTGGTGTGTGCGCGAGTGTGCGAGGAGGAGAGGAAGGAAGAGAGTGTGAGAGAGGAAGTAAGAGGGAGTGAGCTTGAGAGTCAGAGTGATTGAGAATGAGTGAGAGAGGAAAGGAGGGTGAGAGTGAGAAAGAGATAGAGAGTGTGTGTGTGTGCGCGCGTGAGTGTGTGCGCATGCGTGCGACAAAAAGAAAGAGAGAGCAAGTAAAGATATGAATGAGTGATTGAATGATTGAATGAACGAGCGAACAAATGAGAGAAAAAGAGAGAGAGAGAGTACCGGTATGTGTGTGTATTTGAGAGAGAGAGAGAGAGGGGGGGGGGGGGGGGGAGAGAGAGAGAAAGAAAGAGAGAGAGATGGAGGGAGCTCAGTTTGAGTGTATGTGTGCTTGAGAGAGAAAAAGAGCAAGAGAGAGAGTGAGAAAGAGAGCAATATTTATGTACATGACAATAGACTGATCTATTGTACTACAGACTGTACAGTATTACAGTTCAAAACATTACAATACAGTGCAAAGTACATAACACTCAGTAGAATATACCTTCTTCTTCTTCTTCTGCGATCCCAGGTCATGCCTAAATCTCCAATCCGGTCCAAGTTATGAATTTCCATTCATGCTTCAATGGTTAATGGTTCTTGTATTGTACACATGTAATGAGACAAAAGCACAGTGGAACCTCCCTATTAACTCCTCTTCTGCCGCCGTCGGCCGGTTGAACCGCCCGGTTTACTGTTTACCGTTGCTAGCCATGGGCGGGTTTGACCACCAGATACTAGGGAAACCCCAGTGTCCCCCTTTGCGCTATTTATATGAAGTGACATCACATCCTTTACTTCCGTGACATGCGCAGTTTGCTCAGGGAAAGCACAATCTTCCGCCATCTGCATTTGTAGGCTAAATTTTGCGATTTTCATCGCGTTTTCGACGATGGAAACTGACGATGACTTTTGATGTGAACTTCTACAAGATGGCGACAGTGACAACGAAGCATTCACTGGATTTACTGTGGAAGAAGTGGCAGAATCTGAACTTAGGCGAATAAAAAAGAGCATCGAAAGTGCTGAAACGATCTTGGGTTTGCAGCAGCAGATCGACACAGGGAATTTTAGTGATGATTCGAGTGAGTATTTTTTAGGAATTTTCAAAGTGCGAAAATCAGTGCAGCTGCAAAAATTACTTGGTGCTCAACAGTAAACAGTCTAAGTAATACTTGGTAGTAGAAGAGTTAAAACCTTGAAAAACCAGCCCCCCAAACGTCCTAATAGGGAGGTGGACACTCAGTAGTCCGGATATGAAGGGGGAAATTTGGTGAATGTTTCATGGGTTGCATCTTAGAGGGAGTCTTTATAGGAATGTCATAATAGGGAGGTGGACACTCAGTAGTCCGGATATGAAGGGGGAAATTGGTGAATGTTTGATGGGTCGCATCTTAGAGGGAGTCTTTATAGGAATGTCATAATAGGGAGGTGGACACTCAGTAGTCCGGATATGAAGGGGGAAATTGGTGAATGTTTGATGGGTCGCATCTTAGAGGGAGTCTTTATAGGAATGTCATAATAGGGAGGTGGACACTGAGTAGTCCGGATATGAAGGGGGGAAATTGGTGAATGTTTGATGGGTCGCATCTTAGAGGGAGTCTTTATAGGAATGTCATAATAGGGAGGTGGACACTCAGTAGTCCGGATATGAAGGGGGAAATTGGTGAATGTTTGATGGGTCGCATCTTAGAGGGAGTCTTTATAGGAATGTCATAATAGGGAGGTGGACACTCAGTAGTCCGGATATGAAGGGGGAAAATTGGTGAATGTTTCATGGGTCGCATCTTAGAGGGAGTCTTTATAGGAATGTCATAATAGGGAGGTGGACACTCAGTCGTCCGGATATGAAGGGGGGAAATTGGTGAATGTTTGATGGGTCGCATCTTAGAGGGAGTCTTTATAGGAATGTCATAATAGGGAGGTGGACACTCAGTAGTCCGGATATGAAGGGGGAAAATTGGTGAATGTTTCATGGGTCGCATCTTAGAGGGAGTCTTTATAGGAATGTCATAATAGGGAGGCACAGTAGCTTTTCTCAGCTCCTTTCAGTTCATGCCTTTTGTTAACACTCGTCACCAGCATAAACCAATTTAAAGTGTTTTATCCATGAGGCTTACATTGTTTTATGGTGGCATACCACGTGTAAGGTCTTTTCCTATCCCTAACCAAAATCAATGATAAGAATATTTGCCTCTGTTAAAAGAAATAACTTGAAACAAATAGCTCTCTGTGGAAAACTGAAAGGAGCCAGAATGAGGGGAATTCGTGTACTGTGGAGGTTCCACTGTGAGTGAAAATGATGTTTTACGTCCTCTCGGTCATAGACACATATGGGACATTTGTAAATACAAAGATGGTGGGAACAATACTGGGTGCAATGCCCGGAGGCAGTGCAACACCAGTAAAGTCCCGAGTTTTTAACATTATAGATAGGTGTAGCGGTAACCATGCCTCAGTGAAACCTCATCGGCTATGGTACCGCCACAGTTATATAAGACATAAGAGGTTCCACTGTTAAACAAAATCCTTATTGTATTGCCACTTTGTTTTATAGTGTTGGCAGTGTGATATTTACACAGACTACACAATATACAATGTTTAGACACACTGACAGATGAAGAGACGATGTGAATCAAGTAACTAAAAATCCTAACTAAATTTTGCATGCAGTTTTGTTTTGATGTTTGTGTTTTTCAGTTTGCGTCTCGCCCGGTCAGCTCTTACAACGGTCTTCCTCCAACTCCCAAAGTCCATGTACGTTCTATGTGGATATTTTGTGTGAATGTATTTAATGATGCTGTATGCTTTTGTTTGAATGAGAAAGATAAAACTTTGTCTTCCGATTATACAAATGGTTTATGGACACTAGTAAAGTAGTATGGCTGACTATAATAATCATAATAATAATAATAATAATAAATAATAGTACAGTTATATAGCGCTTTACCTCAAATGAGCCCAAAGCGCTTTACAATTGAATGGTCACCATCACCCAAAAATAGTATTTGCGAATGACAGAAACCAGCAATACTGCATGTACAAAGCAAAACACACACATACACACACACACACGCACGCACACACACATGCACACACACACACACACACACACACACACACTCACACACACACACACTCGCATACACGCACACACACACATACACCCACGAATGCACGCACGCACAGACGCAGCAGACCCATTCATCATCTCTCATTCAATAAGTCATAGCTACTGAGTTGCACGGACAGACACACATACACCGGCGCACACACACACATTCCAGAGGATACACACACAAGTGCACTCACACACACATGCAAACACACACACACACATGTACACACACACACACACACACACACACACACACTCTTCAATTTTTTCAAGTTCAGTTTAATAATAATCCTGTGACCCTTCTTGGGGTCATGGAAGATAAACAGAATATAAAACATGGCCACAAGCAAAAAATACACACATTCATCAAACAAAACTAATCTGCAGTCTAGTGTCATTTCCTGATCTTATAAATTTTGCTATTTTCATTTGAAATTTTGGAACAGATATATGTTCACCCCGATTTCGGAGGGTAAACTCCGATTTTTTGGGCTTCAACCCGCTCTCCGATCGCAATAGCCGAAACTCCGATATTTTGAGAGCCGTCAAGCAACGTTGTTTAGTCATATTGCTAAGGAAGTGAGAGCTCTCCAGTGCAGAGAGTAAGTTCCTAACGACATCCGGAAACCGTTCAACTTCCTGTTGCAATGGCCGCCATTTGCAATGGAGGTCGATTGAAGGCTAATTTTGATCGATTTTCTTAGCGATTGTTTTGGACAATCTTTTTTCATCAAAATGGCGGCGTTCCAAGCGATAGACGACGATGTTATCGATGTTTTTACCGATAAATTGTGTGCCAATCGTGCTTTTGGACTTAGTTATAGGGGCCAGAGTGAAGTGACTCACTGACTGTTGAGACTCATGCTAGTGCAGTGCCTACTATGATTAACTTCGACTATCGATCGACTGGTCATCTGCCGAGGATTCAGACACTATTTTAGACAGTGAATTGGATAGTTTCATTGATTTTTATCGGACTTAGAGTGGTTTAACACTTTATACAAAGCATAGAGATACTTTTCACACGAAAACGTCGATCGCGAATGATCGGCAATGACTCGAGACCGACAGGTGTGTGTATCCGAACATCATTTTTACCTGTTGATTGCATTACTAAAATAACCCCTACAGAAAGGCAAGTACTAAGTTTATTTTGAGCTTTTAGTGTTTCTCTGATCATGTAAGTGATTTGTGTCTGCAATGTTTTAATAATAAACACACCACACATTATTTTTTTAACATCTTTGTTGAACACACCTTTTTTTTATATATTTCGTAATAATGAATAAAAATAAGCAAACACAAAATGTCAAATTGGCAAAAATAACATTGTCAACTGTTGAACACAGAAAACAATATCATAGCAAGATTACTACAAAGTTTCATTAACTTTTATTCACAAATAATTTCAATATAATGTTTTGAATAAGCATATTCATTTCTAGCTCATTCTGCCAAATCCTTACAGGATTGTGGGCTTGGCTCAGCCACTTCTTTATAGGATGTTATATGCTTTTCCATGCTTTCTGGGGTACTTTTCTGCTCACTAATCATTAAAAAGTCTTCAGACCCCACCCCTCTTTTTCATTTCTAAAATGTGGCAGGTCTGTATGTACATTAAAAAAAATTGTTTTAAATTCTTGATTGCCATTCACGTACTTTTAGCATTTAAGTGCAATCATGTGCACATTTTTTTTAATCTGGTATCTGTGTGTGTGTGTGTGAGTGTGTGTGTGTGTGTGTGTGTGTGCATACCTTATTGAACTTTAGGTAGTTTAGCTAATGTAATTTCTTGGTTTCAGATGGGTGCCTGTTTTTCCAAAGTGTTCAATGGGTGTCCGCTGCACATCAACCACACAGCCAGCTGGGTACACCCAGACTCCAGAGGTAGCAATTTAGAGGATTTTTTCTCTGCGTTTATTAGTGTGTTCGTTTGATACCGATCGTGTAAATTAGTGCCATAATTAATTCATTATAATTGGTTGGTTTGACGTTTTAAGCGTTTAGAGCTTAAAGGTGAAGCGCTATATACATTTTCTTAAATAAACGTTGGTGACTTTTAAGTTTCAAGACACCCTTGTCAATCATTTTGTTTTGAGTGGTGGTGTACATTTTTTTTTAAAAAGTGAATCTGCCACATTAAATTATTCTGCAACTCTTACAGAAGCCATTCGTTGACCAAATTTTCAAAAGAAGTAATTTTTTAAAAAAATGTAGAGAGTATGATGTGGACAAGATATTTATTATACGTTTCTTTTAAAAAACAAACCTAAGAAAACATAACATAACATAACATGTCAATTTATTTTAAGAACTTTTTTAGACTTTATTTCTAGTTAATTGCAACTGATATTTTGTTCACTTGTTACCTGACAGTTTGATAGCTTGATGAACTAGTTTTTTGATATAATTTATATATATATGTTGTTGAGTTACTGATACTGTGATAGATTGTTGAGTGCTTAGTGTGCGCTGTTGTGCAGATCAGTGCATTCTGATTGGTGCTGACGAGGGCCTGTACACCCTCAACCTCAACGAAATACACGAGGCCTCGCTAGAACTGGTGAGTAATAATAATAATAATGAGAATTTATATAGCGCTCTTTCTCACATGAGCTAAGTGCGCTTTACATTGATAACAAGAACATAAAGGCAAACAAATAATGAATCATTAGAAAGCAGACCTGTTTAGTCTACTATTTTTTAGTAGTATTCTACTCAATTTGGACCTCTACTACTCTTCAAAACTGATAAATAATGCTCTTTTATTCTTGATTGCTACTCATTTTCAGTGAGCAGTGTTTGGTGGTTTTAATGAATAGGACTACACATTTCACACCAAAACTACTCATTTCAGCTATCCAGACTACTCAAGACTTGTGTAGGGGGTAACCAGGTCTGAGAAAGTAAAATAAACACGATGATTGGACGCGAGCAGTGAACAGCCTGGCTGGTTGGAATAGGTACATCCGGTGAAAGCCGGAAGGTACTGTCAACCTTCTTTATTTGTTTTATGATGGTACCTTCTGGCTTTCACCTGATGGTTTTTGTAGTCCCAGTTCTATAAGAACGGGAATACATTAGAATGGGAACGAGCCGTGTGCGTTGGTCTGTCCGGCTCTGTGTGTGTGTGTGAGACCGAAATGTGTTCCACTTCATTCCGTCTAAACCACTGAACCGATCTGAACAAAACTTGGCAGAATTGTTCCTTAGGGTGCCTCTACTTTGACTTGTTATTCTGTGCAAAAGTTTTTGTCATTAAAAATCCTGAGTTGCCAGAACTGAATTCCTGTGTGGTTGATTCATTGAAGATTAGATGTGTAGATCTAATCCCAGGCTGTAGCTATGCCGTGTTGATCTTTTTTCAGATCCATGCCAGGCGCTGCGTATGGGTGTATGTGATAAAGAACGTGCTGATGTCTTTATCAGGTAAGGACTGGCTGCCTATCGTTCATGTTGATGGCTGCTCTCTTCAGTCTTATTATTATTCATTTTCATTAGACATACATGAATTTTTGAGTCTCTCCCCTTTGGGATACCGGGGGTCTTGTATAAATAGTTCCCCCACCTTTTGGAAGTTCTATGCTTGTAGCTTCCTCTAATCTGTCCCTCTCTTTGACTCTGCCTTTTCCCTTTGCTTTCTGTCATCTACTATCTTTCTGCCTTACTGATCTGTTCTTCTGCCTTTGTTTCTAGAAAAGCCTCACAGCTTTTCCCTTTTTACAATTTATGACATGCCAGCTTTTTTGTTTGTTGACTGGCATCTAGGCGTGAGATTTTACGCACTTGAGTGGGCACCCACTGTCAATTATGCAGTGTATAGTTGCTGGTTATGGCCTTATGTAGCTTAGCTTAGGTTACTTACATATGTTTGTTATCCTTTTTTACTGAGGGGGGGGGGGGGGTTTGTGCCGGAGAAAATTCAAGAAACTATCTTCTTTATTATTATTAGATGAAAAAAATACCTGTTGGGCTCAATCTGAAAAAAGAGATACATTTTTGGGGCCTGTCCTGGAGGAGCACCAGCATGGACCCTAGTGTTACTCTTAGCTGCATGCTCGCCCTGGTGATCTGTCTGTCTTTCTCCTGTATTTTTGAAAGAAATATGGTCTAGAGATGTATCTTTCCTGACGTGTCTAAAACAAAAACCCACTTCATTCCAGGGCTATGACATCAAAATAACTGTTGACATGATCAATGACATCACACACGCACCGGTGCAGACACAAGGCCAGGCAGGGAAGGAGTTAATAGGAATTGTTCGGAAATTATTAAGGGGAGTAATTTCATGGTGTGTGGGAGTGATCTTGCCTAATTCAATCGGTCAAACAGGGGAAGTCACTCTACCATCAGCTCTCGTAGCCTATCGACTCGTGTGTTTGAGCAGACATACAACACTTAGAACACTGTGCGTCATTCAAAAAATGTATGCCATTTATATTTTTACGTCACTTTTTGCAAGTTTTATCAGTTGGTGGCTACTGGCCATCCCTAATTTTTCCAAAAAAATGTTTCTAAGTTGCTGACTCGCATCCTGCGGTTTCAAGCTTCGACGCCATTGTTCCTTTGTTCCTATGGTATTTGACCGAGTAATGGAGGTAAGCAACTCTAATTTTCACGAAGTGCTCTCCCCTATTTTTTTCTGAAAATCGTCTATTGTGATTACAGTTTATTGTGATGTCTGATAGCTCGACTGCTTCATGCAGGGAAAAACACCACACTGTACAGACATGACCTGATAATGCTGCACTCTCGCCAGACCAGTCGCCTCTCCCTGCAGCTCAACAAAATCCCAGAGAAACTGGTGCCAAGGTATGTGATGTTGCCTGACCTTGTATGTGAGCCAGTCTTTGATTAGGTCTATGGTGTTTGGCTGTGCATGAGTGTGTGCACGCGCGTGTGTGTGTGTGTTCTTCGATTTTACATCCTTCCACTGAAAGTGATTCAGACGTGTGTGTGTGTGTGTGTTCTTCGATTTTACATCCTTCCACTGAAAGTGATTCAGATGTGCGTGTGTGTGTGTGTGTGTGTGTGTTCTTCGATTTTACATCCTTCCACTGAAAGTGATTTAGACGTGTGTGTGTGTGTGTGTGTGCGTTCTTCGGTTTTACATCCTTCCACTGAAAGTGATTCAGACGTGTGTGTGTGTGTGTGTGTGTGTGTGTTCTTCGATTTTACATCCTTCCACTGAAAGTGATTCAGACGTGTGTGTGTGTTTGTGTGTGTTCTTCGATTTTACATCCTTCCACTGAAAGTGATTCAGACGTGTGTGTGTTTGTGTGTGTTCTTCGATTTTACATCCTTCAACTGAAAGTGATTCAGACGTGTGTGTGTGTGTGTGTGTTCCATTTTACATCCTTCCACTGAAAGTGATTCAGACGTTTGTGTGTGTGTGTGTTCGATTTTACATCCTTCCACTGAAAGTGATTCAGACGTGTGTGTGTGTGTGTGTTCGATTTTACATCCTTCCACTGAAAGTGATTCAGACGTTTGTGTGTGTGTGTGTTCGATTTTACATCCTTCCACTGAAAGTGATTCAGACGTTTGTGTGTGTGTGTGTTCGATTTTACATCCTTCAACTGAAAGTGATTCAGACGTTTGTGTGTGTGTGTGTTCGATTTTACATCCTTCCACTGAAAGTGATTCAGACGTGTGTGTGTGTGTGTGTGTTCGATTTTACATCCTTCCACTGAAAGTGATTCAGACGTTTGTGTGTGTGTGTGTTCGATTTTACATCCTTCCACTGAAAGTGATTCAGACGTTTGTGTGTGTGTGTGTTCGATTTTACATCCTTCAACTGAAAGTGATTCAGACGTTTGTGTGTGTGTGTGTTCGATTTTACATCCTTCAACTGAAAGTGATTCAGACGTTTGTGTGTGTTCTTCAGTTTTACATCCTTCCACTGAAAGTGATTCAGACGGGAGAGTGAGAGTGTGTGTGTGTGCCTGTGTGTGTGTGCACACATGTGTGCTTGGTGTTTGCATGTATTGGAAGAGACCATTTGCCGCCGGTGAGCAACCTTGAAATTCAATTATAGCTTTGACTAAGAAAGTTCACGTAACTACGGGCAAAACATGCGAGCAATTGTGTGGTCAGGTACTAGTCTAGTCCACGGTCCGACCGCCCATGGGAACTGCTCTACCGTGACTGTTGACTGACTGAACTACACTGTTGTATATCAACAAGGAAGTGCACCTTTGGTGCGTGTGTTTTGCTGTACAGTGTTTTGCCAAGTTATGAGCCAACACCTGATGAAGTTGGGGTTGTTAGCATAGTGTTACATCAGTCGGAAGGCACTCATTAGCACTGTGACTGTAGGTTTAAAGAAACTGCTTTCACAAAGCCCCAGTCTTGCGTTAAATCTTCTTGTTTTTGTCTTTTCCTCTTGATGCATTTTTATTTTTATTGTTATAAATCTGTTCCTGAACTGAACTGTCAGAATTATTTCTATGACGATAATACTGCCGATGGTGATGATGATAATACTGATCTCATTAGTGATGATATGATGATGATAATGACCATTTTGACTATGATCTGGGTAATTTCTTGCGGTCGGCTGCAGCCTACCAGCAAAGTTCCCAACACTTTTGTTAACGTTGAATAAACCGATGGGGTTGATGATGATGATGATGATGTCATCAGTGATGATATGATGATGATAATGACCATTTTGACCATGATCTGGGTCATTTCTTGTGGGCGGCTGCAGCCTTCCAGCAAAGTTACAGACACTTTCGTTATCGTTGAGTAAACTGATGGGGATGATGATGATATCATTAGTGGTGATATGATGATGATAATGACCATTTTGACCATGATCTTGATTATTTCTTGCGGGCGTCTGCTGCCTACCAGCAAAGTTGCAGACACTTTCGTTAACGTTGAGTAAACTGATGGGGTTGATGATAATGATGATGATGATATCATTAGTGATAATATGATGATGTGATAATGACCATTTTGACCATGATCTTGGTAATTTCTTGCGGGCAGCTGCTGCCTACCAGCAAAGTTCCAGACACTTTCGTTAACGTTGAGTAAACTGATGGGGATGGGGATGATATCAATAATCATTAGTGGTGATATGATGATGATAATGACCATATGGACCATGATCTTGGTAATTTCTTGCGGGCGGCTGCTGCCTACCAGCAAAGTTCCAGACACTTTCGTTAACGTTGAGTAAACTTATGGGGATGGGGATGATATCAATAATCATTAGTGGTGATATGATGATGATAATGACCATATGGACCATGATCTTGGTAATTTCTTGCGGGTGGCTGCAGCCTACCAGCAAAGTTCCAGACACTTTCTATAATGATGATCAAACTGACGGTGATGATGATGGTAATGATCTGATTAGTGATGGTGATGACAGTGACCATTTCGACCATGACCTTTGATAATGGTGCAGGCGGCTGCAGCCCACCAGCAAAGTTCCGGACACGCGGGGGTGCTCGCGGTGCTGCGTGGGACGCAACCCCTACAACGGCTACCGCTACCTGTGTGGGGCAGTGCCCTCGGGCATCGTGCTGATGCAGTGGTACGAGCCCCTCAACAAGTTCATGATGCTCAAAGTAAGCCAACACAGCTGAAATAGAAGGGCTCAAAGTGTTAGGCTCTTTTGCTGACCTGAAACAAACTTCCTCTTTCCTTATGTCAGCGACCTACCCTCTCTGCTTTCAAAGCTAACCTCAAAACCCACCTGTTCCCCCCATCATTAAAGCTCCGCTCTCTTTCTCTTCTCTCTCTTGCCATTAGGTCTGTATCTGCTGTATTCCATTTCATGTCATCCGTGTGTTCGCTTTGTATTGCGTTTTTGTTTGAATGTGTTATGAATGCTAACGTGTGTGTGCGCTTTGATTTGATTTGTATCGAGATTCAGCGCTGTATAAATACTGATGGTTTGTTTGCAGACCTTTGAAATGGAGCCGCTACCACCGTCGCTGAGTGTGTTTGAGATGTTCATCAGTCCAGAACTGGAGTACCCCATGGTGTGTCTGGGCGTGCGCAAAGGGTATGTGTGTTCACTTGTGTATGCTAGTCTTTCTTCTATAAAGTGTAAATGAACTGTCGAGGTTATAGATTATAGACTTAAAGCTGGAATTAACTCACTTGTCTTTGATTGTTTGAAGGAAAGTCATTACAAAAATGACACAGGACTGGTTATGTTTGAACTTGTCATGATTACAATTATGACCTAAAAAATCTACTAATGTCTGACAAATGAAAGCATGGGAAAATTGCGGATTGAAAAACAATGGTGCAGATATCATTTTAGGTGCTCTTTTATAGTAAAGTATAAACATTTTCGGTATTTCAACAATCTGTAACAGTGTTTGTGTGTGTGTGTGTGTGAACGCAGGCCTGACCGGTTTCATGTCAAGTTCGACATCATCAACCTGAACTCAGCATCCAGCTGGTTCCTTGAAGAAAAATACGCTGGTTTGTTATGTAAGTACATAAGTAAGATTCACATGTGTTTGTTCAAAAGACACTTACACACACACACACACACACTCATGCACGCCTATGCACTCCTTACGACCTATGCACATTCCCATGCATCTCCCCTCCGCCCTTTGAGGCACGCACATGCAGACATGCATATACACACACACAGACACATTCTGTAATGCCCACTTAGGCATGCCATCCATGCAAACATGCATGCACACACATGCATGCACATAGACACACATACTAACAGACATCCGAATTGTCAAAGGATTTGCAAATTTCAGAGGATCAACAATTACAATTTACAGACAGAAGATTTGTTTTTTGTGGTGTCAGAGGTTTCGACCTTTTAACGGAGTATGATCTTTGCTCTCAAATAGTACTTTTGAATGGTTTCTTCTTGAATCTGCCTGTAATGTTGGTCATGTGAAGAACTGATTTCAGAATGGCCTCGTTACCCCTCTAGGGCCTTCATGACTCGTACCGTGGTTTTCAGAGGATTGGACTTAGTCTATTGTTCTGCCTCAGGCACATGCCCCATGCAGGCACATACACTGTCAATCCTTACACCCTGTGATGGTGTTTCAGGTGACACCCTCCCTGTGGTCAATGTGACTCAACTGGAGAAGGACACAGTTCTCATCTGTTACGATCGTGAGTGCTCTACTTACTATTTTCTCTCTCTTTTTTCCCCCCCTACCACTGCCAAGTCGATTGTTGTTTTTTTGTTGTTGTCGTTTTTCTGTCTTTCTGTCGGTTTATCTGTGTGAACAATTTCACTCAAAACATTCCAAACAGATTTACTCACATAGAATTATGTTTCTGGTGTTAAGAAAAAATAAAGGATACTCGGAAGACTCTGAAATGATCTTAAAATGAAGTGGGTCAAATATTTATTCTGTTGAAAGAAAATGATCGAATAGGAAAGAATAGAATTGTTTAATCAAGAGAAAATGCTGAAATTAAAAAGGACAGAATTGATTGACTTGACGTCTTTTATAGCACAAAAGCTTTAATAGCATGTAAGAAAAGTTTGGATTAATAATCTTGCATAATTTTCAAGTATTTTTGATGGAGTAACATAAAGTGTATTTTAATAGAATGCTGCTAAGTGTCACTAATTTGCAAAGACATAGAACGTATCCGTGTTGATGCATTGTTGCACATGTTGCTAAGCTGTCATGTTCAATAAGCATTCACATAGATTTATTGTGATTGCAGGGTACGTGAAAGTGGTCAACCTAGCCGGCAAGCTCAAGTCCAGCAAGAGGCAACAACCTGAGCTCCATTTTGACTGCGTTGTCCAGTCTTTAGGTCAGTACCAGATTTTCCTGTTATTTTTATGTTGACAGCTTTTGACCAGCTTTTGTCATGATGAACCTGGCGTCATGTCCCTTTTGTTCCAACATTGGATCGTATGTACACAGATATTATTTGTCTATAAAGGCAAGACTACATTCTTTTGTTATCTTCTTCTTCTTCTTCCAATATAGTTAAGGTCAGTTCTGACCATTATTGCAACTGAAAACGTCGAAGAGGTCGAAGAGAGAAAAACAAAACAAAAGAAGAAAAACAAAAGCAAAGGAGAGAGAGAGAAAGAGAGAGAGAGAGAGAGAGAGAGTTTTGATGGGTAGACAGCCAGACAACCGGCCAGACAGGGACCGTTCAGCAGAACCCAGTCATGATGCCGGCCCAACCACTGCCTACCCTAGGGTCTGAAGCTTTTAGTGCTCTACCAACAGCCTCATCAATTTGTTTTTAACTCAAAGAAATCATGAAGGCACTGAGCAGCCATTGTTATAAGTCTCATTTGAGGTTGTGACTGCAGACTGCCATGGATCCAGAAATTCTCTTCTTTTAAAAAAAAAGAAAACCTAACAGTAACAGTCCTATTCATGGGAGCTTACTGTATAAAGGCAAAGTACATTCATTTATCATGGATTCCCTCCCCTGCACCCTGATTCATGGCTATCTTGGCCTCGGTTTTTTTCGTTTGATCCAGCCACTAAGCAACCGTTGTGTTCATATGTCATCAAAATGGTGGCAAGAAGAATCAGAAATTCTATTTTGGGTACTTTACTGAGAATATTCTTTACACAAAGCAGAGAAGTTATCGCACTAGTTATCTGTAGCATTCAATTTAGTAGTTTTTTTGCCTTTCATTTGCAAATTACTCTGTTTCTTTCTTGTATAGATATTTTGTAGTATTTTTCTTAAAAGTGTCCCCAAACTTGCGATTCCAGGGGTTGACTTCAATGCGTTAATATTAGGTTAAAACTTGATGATGACGGCATGAAAAGTCAACAACAAAACCGGGTAAAACTGAATCCAAAAAAGGGTTACCATGCACCGCAGGTGGGAGCAACCCGAATTTCATAGAGACATGCCTCTGTGACTAGTAATAATACAGATACAAAACAGCAATACGGTATTGTGACCACCAAGCAGACTGACCAAAATAGTATGTTATTATGAGGTGGCTGAAACACTGAAGACTCTTAGTGATAGTCAAGGACAGGCTGATGAAATGAAAGTGATATAATTTAAAAGGTGGTCTGCAATGTCGGGGTGCTGTGAGGAGGGGGTTAGACTCCAGACATGAAGGGCATCTTGAGAAACAACTGTGGCTGGCAGTGCTGAATCGCTGACATCTTCTTGAAACCGATTCAGTATACCCCCAAGTTGTCACTGATTTTCATACCTTAGAGACGGGTTCTGACTCTGCTTGTTGAACTACAGTGCATAGTGATGCATGCTGGGTTTGGTTTGAAGAATCCCATTTGGTGTCTTTTATTTTGACAGCATAACCTTTCTGTGTAACATGGAAAAGGTCTGCACCCAAAACATTGCATTGACTTTTCTGTTTAGTTTGTTTTGTGGATTTTTCTTTCCAAGTTACATGTTTCTCTTGTCAAATCTAGCAGTGATTCACATTTCAAGACATTGCCTGAGATTTGTTTAGCACAGTACATTTAGATTTGTTCAACACAGCACAGTGAGTGGTGGTGATGGTAATGGGGTGTGCGTGCGTGCGTGTGTGTATATGTGTGTGTACATGCGTGCCTGCATGTATGTGTGTAAGGGGGGGGGGGGGGGGGGGGGGGGATGTATGTGTATGCCTATTTGCATGTGTGTGAGCGATTATTTGTTTTTTGTTGAATTTCTTGCTTTTAATTTTTGTTGTTGTTAAGCGCATAGAGCTCCACATTTTGGTGGAGGAGTGCGCTATATAAATGATTCACTATTATTATTATTATTATTATTTCAAATTAACACAGATACTGTAGCACTTTAGGGTGTTCTTTCTCATAGTCAGCAATAGTGTGTGTATGTGTGCGCGCGCATGCATGCATGCATGCTTGCGTGTGTGTTCGTGTGTATAAACATGCGCACGTGCGTGTGTGTGTGTGAAGAGTGCTTCCTGCATTGGTTGTGAAATTGAGAATCATAAGTTGAAACACCTCTCCTTGGTCTAACAGCTCTTTTCTTTTGTTTCATGACCTTTGCTCTTGTTTAGTTAGCTCTGTTTTAGAATTGCCAGAGAGAAGACCTGTCGCTACAATTTATATACTTGCATTGAAATGGTAGATATAAACCTTTGTGTTTATTTTTCTGAGCACCAGAACTGTGGAAATGTTCATACAGTTTAATTGTATTGTTTTGAGATCAGGCTAGCTTTGAACTTTAAAAAAAATAGCTTGAAGTAATGAAAGTTTACATTTGACACAACCAGCAAAACATTCTACGTCTACCAAGCCTAAACATCATTAGGCTCAGTCTTGGAGTTTCTGTTTGCAGAAAGGCTTGGCGTAAAAAAAAGCAAGCATTGCAGGTTGTTTTTAAGATTAAAGAAACTTTATGTTGTCTATTTCTCCAATCTTCAAAGTATGATCTCAAGACATTATCGATAAGATTGTGTGCACAAGGTAATTTTCTGCTGTGCTTAGGGCTGCAGATAAGATTGTGCAAACTTGAACTGCCAAACCTTTTAATCTTTTTGAGTGCTTTCTGTTTGGCAGCAAGGCTGTTAAAAGTGATTTGTTTCATCTGCCCCTGTTATATCTGGCAGGCATTGAAAGCTAAACTGGGCCATTGGGTAAAAAATGATTCCCTTCTGTTTGCAACCCGGTGCACGAGTAAGATCAGTTTGAGTAAACTGTAAAGCCTCCCAGTCCCTCAACCCAAGATTCTCTTTTCTCCAATAAAGTACCTTGTATAATCTATGCCTGGGCAAGAATCTGATATTTACCACTACCGAGGAGATTATGCATTGGGTTCTCACTTCTGTTGGTTTGTCTGAACAGCTGTGAACAACATGTATGCCTTGAACAGCTGTGAACAACATGTATGCCTTGGGTTCTGTTGGTTTGTCTGAACAGCGGTGAACAACATTGTATGCCTTGGGTTCTGTTGGTTTCTCTGAACAGCGGTGAACAACATATATACCTTGGGTTCTGTTGGTTTGTCTGAACAGCGGTGAACAACATGCATGCCTTGAATAGCTGTGAACAACATGTATGCCTTGAACAGTTGTGAACAACATGTATGCCTTGGGTTCTGTTGGTTTGTCTGAACAGCGGTGAACAACATGCATGCCTTGAACAGCTGTGAACAACATGTATGCCTTGGGTTCTGTTGGTTTGTCTGAACAGCTGTGAACAACATGCATGCCTTGAACAGCTGTGAACAACATGTATGCCTTGGGTTCTGTTGGTTTGTCTGAACAGCTGTGAACAACATGTATGCCTTGAACAGCTGTGAACAACATGTATGCCTTGAATAGCTGTGAACAACATGTATGCCTTGGGTTCTGTTGGTTTGTCTGAACAGTGGTGAACAACATGTATGCCTTGAACAGCTGTGAACAACATGTATGCCTTGAATAGCTGTGAACAACATGTATGCCTTGGGCTCTGTTGGTTTGTCTGAACAGCGGTGAACAACATGTATGCCTTGAACAGCTGTGAACAACATGTATGCCTTGGGTTCTGTTGGTTTGTCTGAACAGCTGTGAACAACATGCATGCCTTGAACAGCTGTGAACAACATTAATGCTTTTGGTTTTGTAATTTTGTCTGAACAGCTGTGAGCAACATTACTTGAAAACTTACACAATTGAATGAAATTCTGCGGAGAGTGTAGGTATCCACTGAAAATTGTTATATTGACTTTGATAGATGAACTTTATTGTGTTATAGGAACATGGAATTTTGTATTATAACTTATACATGGATTTGTCTTCCTGTTTTCACCAGAGTTACCAGAAGAAGATATTTCATCTTCTTTCCTATCAACCTATTTTCTCCTTTATCTGTCTTGATTTTCTTCTCCCTCAATCATTCTTTTTTCTTCCACCGTTCTTTCATGTTCAGTGTGTAATACATATTGTGTTGTTTTCATTTTCTTAATGATTTTTTTTATCATACAGCGTTATTTTCTTTGTTAAGGGTTAGCTTGTTTTAGTCTTTTTTATGTGTCAGAAAACTCTCAAAATCACTATACTGACACAACTTTCTTCTTAAAAAAATACTTCATGCCTTGTTCATCAAGATTTTGTCCAGGGAACTTTTATCCGGGGCATTTTGTTTTGTCTACTAGGCACAACAGCATGGTTAGCTGCTCCGTTCTTGACACTCTTTAGCTGTTTTGTTACGTTCCTAGCAACAGTTAGTCTTTCTCTTGTTTTGCCACCGTTTGTCATTTTCTTTGATCCCTTATCTTGGAATATGTTTTTGTTTAAGATTGTGAAAAAAAGCCTTATAGATGACTACTGGTAGTTGACAGCTGCTGGGAATAAATCACACAGAATTGGGTCATTCACTTTGCTGGCTTTTAAGCTGAATATTTAAAACTATAGATCATGTTAGCTTATGTTGTCGTCTGTTATATTTGCCATAAAGTTAGTAGGTATTGCAGTTTTGACAAGTGCACAGACTTGTTAGTGCACTAACACAAATGCATTTGCATGCATGCACTTACCTATGCACACATAGCACACACACACACACACACACACACACACACACACATTCTCTCTTTCTCTCTCTCTCTCCACATACTCACATACACTCTCTTTCTCTTTCTCTTCACACACACACACACACACTCTCTCTCCACGCACACACACACATATACATACACACACGTACATACACCTCCCCCCCCCACCCCCCCCCCCACACCCCCCACCCCACCCCCACACACACACCAACCATAACTGCATTCCTGAAGAACCCTACTTTTCACCCCCAAAATATCCCCCCAAATCCTCCAGCACACACAAACCGACTCCTACTGATGATAATGAGTTCTGGGTGAAGGGGGACCCCACAAACAGAAGCATTAGCCCGATCAGACATGGGGGGCAACAGCTGCAGCACCGAACAACTTGTCTCCTGTGTCAAACTGTGTTTACCCAGCCCAGCATGATAATCTACCAGACACTGGTTTCATGAAGACTAGGCAAACACCACTGTCACCGAAGATCCCTGTTATTGGAAAAGGGACATTCCTGACTCGGGTGGAAGATGTCATGTTAGGTCCTAGTACTACTACTACTACTACTAGTACTACTACCACTACTACTACTACTACTACTACTACTACTACTACTAATGGTAGTCTGCTACCACTTGACCATAGTTCTCTGCCCGCAGACTCTTCTGTAACGATCTGAGACTCTTTGTGTCACGTCCTCAATTAAAAGAGCTAAAACAATCAAATAAAGAAACACAGATTCACAAGAGCCATTGATGCAAAGTTTGAGGATGTTCTAGTGGCAAAAACTCACCCACAAAGAGAGAGAGGAGAGAGAGAGAGAGTGTGTATGTGTGTGTTGCATGTCACTGAGTGTATGTATGTATGTGTGCACATATATATGCAATTTCTGTTTGTGTCTGTCGGAATGTATTGTGTTCGCAAAAGACAGAAGTGAGGTACTTAGGGACAAAACTAGAAAAGTTTTGAATAGAATGTAAAGGAGAACAGAGGACAAAATAAGATCACAATCAGTAGACTAATCGGATTTTGTTGAAGAAAGACCACACTTATAGTGTAATTAAGTGGTGAATGCATCTGCAAAGTTTATTTAGCTTCTTATTGTTTTCAAATTTTCATGTCCCTTTTTTTATACATACAATTCTCAGTGGCTCTTACCAATTTGAGTGCTGTATGGCCAGGAGAGTGATGGTTGGAACCATGACAATGTGGCTTTTAATTTTTGGAACCTTGACCATCTAGCTTCTAATCTTGGCGTCGATCCAATTCAGTTTCACCCAGTTTGATCAGACTTTTTTTGTGTGTCTCATCTTTTGGGCCATACAGTGGTGTTGCTCCCATGCCACTCATTCTGAGTCCTGATTCGCAGCCACATCCCGGTTTGTCAGAATATCCAAAACCAGCAGTCCAAAGGGAGCAAATCTATGCTAGGAAGCAACCACCAGAGCAGACACTGCACTGCTGCTGGATCACCTCGGTGGAGTTCAGTGGAGCCTGTTCTGAGCTAACAGAACAAACAGGGGTTTGGGAGGGGGGTGTTTTTTTAATAGATTTTTTGATGTTTTTACACTCAACCTAACCAACAAATCATAAGCCACCCCAATCTAATAATAATAATAAGCGCTATTCTCCTGACACAGCAGGACTCACCGCGCTTTACATTAAAAAAACCACCCGTTTACACAAAAGATATTAAAAATACATGTACTTAAAAAAATCACTTTATCGCACTCGCACAACTCACATTTAAAATACCTACATACAACACAAATTATTTATGCGGTTGACTGACAGTGGATGGACAGACAGAAATTAACAGATATTTTCTGAAAAGATGCGTTTTCAGGCCAGTTTTGAAAGAAGACGGAGATGGAGAGAGAAAGGGAGATTGTTCCAGATGTGTGGTGCTTGGAAATGAAAAAGTGTCGTTGAAAAAAGTGAAATGAGAAATACATGACTGTCCCAGAAGTTCTGATGTGGTGTGTTGTTTGTGTGTTTCAGTGGCGCTACAAGACAGCGTGCTAGCCTTTCATCAGCACGGCATGCAGGGTCGCAGTTTCAAAGGCAACGAGGTAAGTGCACGCGTTGGATGGATCGGATTAACCCTTTTGACCGCCAGCCATTTTTCAGCCAAAAAATACCATTAATCTTAACTGTATACAACAAAAATAATTCTGCAATATTTCTAATTCCTCTATGTGACATATATACAACATTAGGCTTATCCTTACCTCCCAAAATTAAGAAAATAGGGTCTTCGGATAACAGGCCCTGATTTGATGCCTTTTAGTGACATGGGTGTTAAACCATTGTGGTGCTAAATGCGACGTTGGCGGTGAAAGGGTTAATACCTTGCATTGATCAGTTACTTTATCAGTTTATGTTTTTAAGAAGGCATTTGAAGATTTTTATATGGAATAATATACCAATGATCATTAACCTCCTTCCCTGCCTGCTCCTGTGTCAACTATGGGAAGTGTGATGTTATTGATGTCGTGACTTCTGATGTCATAGTCATGGAAGGATAGCTTTTTGTTTTAGAAAGTCAGGAAAGATATCTCTCTAGACAGATTTATCTGATTGAGTCTAACAGGTCTCTGTTCAGTTTTATGATAAAATAAAAGATAATTTCTTAATATGTATGCCGTAGTGAAGGGGTTATTAGTTACAGTAGAAGAAAATAATTGAGTTTAAGAATACAGTCATAAAAAGAGTTGAAATCAGAACCCCCAAACAAAAATTGTACATGACCCATGGTGCTTTTTTTACACTTAAAATTTTTTGAAGTAGTGGATTTCCACTGCAATCAGATTTTAATTTTTATGGCAGGTGACGCAGGAGATCTGTGACAAGACCAGGATATTCAGACTGCTGGGATCAGACAGGTCAGATGGAGAAAAGGTTGAGAGAGAGAGAGTGTGTGTGTGTGGGGGGTAATGCGTGTTGTGTTGCGTGTGTGTGCATGCTTGCGTGTGTGTGTGCGTAATGCGTGTGTGTGTGTTGTGTTTGCATGTGTGTGTTCGTGCATGCATTGGCGCGACTGTGTGTATCATGTACACACACATTTACAAGTTCGTATAAGTGCCATAAAATGATGTACGCTTTAGTGGGTGTCTGTATAGATGTTTTCCATACACTATAGGTGCAAAGACAATCCTTTCTACAAAAAACTGAAACAAACTGCAACGTCACTGGAACATGGAACAAACAAACAACGACACGACAAGTGTAAAGTGACGTTATTTTATTCACAAGAGACAAAGCAAAACTACTGGAGGGGAAATATTGGTTTTTTTTCTATCTTGTTGATTTTTCGCTCCTTTTGTTGCCTGCTTTTTTCTCCTTTTGCTATGTTTGCAGTTTGCTGTTTTCTTGTCTGTCTGTGTTGATAAAGGCGCATTCGCCGAAATATCCAGCAGTTTTGTTTTGTCTCGTGAATAAAATAACGTCACTTTACACTAATCCTTTCTACAACCAAACTTTGCAAATCTACTTTAACCATACTGTACCAACACCTGAAACAACTGCATTAGCGTTAAGCGACCTGGAGCTATACCATAGCATATAGAAAAACGAAAGTAGGCATCTGGCCTTGACCCCTAGCCGGATGTGGGGCGGGAGTGATCCCCCCTTACCGGTCTAGCAGTGGCTAGGCCAATGAGCGCCTACTTCCGTCATTACAATTTTCCAGCGTTTCTTTGTTGACCTGGGCTGCCTGGCTTCTACCTTTTTTGGTTTACAACACTCTTAACTGGTGGGTTCGTTCCTGTTCCTCTCTATCATCAGTTTCAGTGTAATACTGAGTCTCGATTGACTCAGTTTCAATAGCCTAAGTTCTCTAGAACTTTCACAGTTTTAGTTTTTCTGTTCGTCACACACCGTGCACTGCTAGTAGTACTAGTAGTAGTGCACGCGCGCGCGCGCGTCATTTGGTCTCTTCAACTCGAGTTCCTATTTATCAGTCAAGTTCTTTCGGACCCTACGGTTCGTTCTCTTCCCTCTTGAGAAAAATTCATCCGTTCAAACTTTTTCTAAAAAGTCTAAACGGTCTGGGCCTCTATAGGCCTCTACGGTCGTAGTACACCTGCGGCCTCTTCGGTTCTCGTCTCATTCAGCCATAAACTGGTCTTCACGGGTTGTTTATTTCGGCCCTCCTTCTGCTTCGGTTGTGCAGTAGGCCTCTAGGCCCATTTCGTCCGTGTGTTTTTCTGCCATGCCTTTCTGTTCCAGGAGGCCTCTCTTCACGGCCTCCACTTCTACACGGACGTCTGGACAAACTTCGTTGGATAAGTCGCAGCTGCGCATGTCTGTCGCTCCGAGTGGCAAGTTTGCACTCGGGGGCCCGCCTAGTCTCCCTAACCTCTCCGACCCTGTGTTGGAGGGAGGGCGAAGGAGGTCCCCATCCGACCATTGGTCGAGGTCTTATGACTGGGGCCTCAGGCAGACATCCCGGTGTCTCGATGGGAACTCGAGCCCGGAAGGCCGTAGGCCTCTCGACACCTCCCCGGCCGGGGAGGCCCTCCCCAGCCGGGGAGGCCGAGGCCTACCGGCAAACACCCCCTCGTCGTCGGGGACACTCCGACGGCGTGAAGGGTGTCACTCTCGGACGCTTCGCGCGGGCCTCTGTCCGAGAGTTTCTCCCGGTGTTCGCCCCATTGGGTTAACATCGGTTGAGTGTTTTTCCCGGCCAGGAGGCCGGTCGACACGTCTACGGACGGATGAGGCCTCCCCACCGACGAGGCCTCCCGGCCTAGGCCTCTCCGGCTCCATCAGGCCTCCTGCGGACCCGGGCCTCCCTCGGTGGGAGGCCTCGGAGGCCCCGACCTACGAGGCCGCGGCCTCCGGCCTCCCCGGTCCTAGGCCTCTCCGGCTCCCTTGGGCCTCCTTCGTGCCCGGGGGCCGCGGCCTCCCCGGTCCTAGGCCTCTCCGGACCCGGGCCTCCCTCGGTGGGAGGCCTCGGGCGCCGTGCTCGGAGGCCGCGGCCTAGAAGGCCTCCCCGGGCTCCGTCGCCGGGCCCCCGGCGGACCCGGGCCTCCCTCGGTGGGAGGCCTCGGCAGACCGTGTGGTCAGACGGCTACGGTCTCCGTCACCGTCCGCTACGGACCGCACGGTCCGTGGACCGGCGGTTTCGTCACCGCCCGCTACGGTCCGTGGACCGTAGCCACCGGCGGTAGCCACCGCCGTGGCCCGAGGGCACGATGTCGGTTCCCCGTACCGTCCCTCATAAGATGGAAACGGTAGCGGTTCTTCAGCCCGTCCACCGTCACCCCCGTCAAGACGCAGCGGTCTCCCGTCCGTCCGGCGTCCAGCCGGCGGCACGGTGACTCACCGCACGGTTCCCAGACGGTCACCGGTGCACCGTCCGTCCGCCCTACCACACGGTCCGGCTTGGGCGTTCACCGTCCCCCTGTGGTCCCTCACCGGGATCTGCTTCAGGGTACTCGTCCTCAAAAAGCTCGGGTGGTTTCTCCTGGTTCTGACCAGACAGTCCACCCCAGAGGCTCGTAACGTCAGCGCTCTCCAGTGGATTCGGACGTGGACTTAGCTAAGTCCGTTCTTCATCCAGGCAAGGGCGTAGCAGCGTGTTCTGGCCCGGTCCGGCCACTCACCAGGGAAAGGAGTTCTGGTTCTTGCAAGCTCCTAAGCTTCTGGACCACTCCAATCGGAAAGCAGAGGCTTTCCTTTGTGCCGGGAAGATGGCAGAAGCTAACCGTTTCTCTTTAGCCTTCTAAGGCCGAAGCAGAGAAGCTCCTTTGCGACAGGAATCTTGCCCCGTCCAAGATTAAGTCTTCCAACTTTTTGGAGGAATCTTTGTCAAAGCCCTCAAGGGCTGTGGCTTTGCGGCTTCGTTGGTTCGGCCCATCACAAAGAATTTGGGGAAATTTTTTCTCCTAGGAATTCTCCTGTGGTTTTCAGGCTCTTTGAGTCCGTGAATGAACCAGCCGTTTTCTATCGGTTTTTGGTTCATCGTCGGGCTCTTCAAGGGTTTTCTCACAAGAAGAGTTCTCTTGTACCATCTAATCATCTGGTTAGATCTACTTCGATCTGCTGGTCTCTCTTTGTGCTTCTGATCGATCGCTTTCACCGATCCATTTTACCGGGTTGGGCAACGGACCGTCGGGTTCCGTTCCGGTTCTTCAAGAACCTCATGATGATTCTGACCTCCCGTTTGTCACGGTGGCTTTTGGGAATGATCCATTGTTTTTTCTTTGTTTCATTCATGTCTGTTGCAACGGCTCCTGTGGTCCGTTTCTTCAATTCTGACGAGCATGGGTTTTCTTGCTCTATTCAGTTTAATGCTTTTCTGGTTACAACAAGGGTTGTTCAACCTGATTACTCATTCAACCGGTCCTGCCAACCGTTCTATCAACTTTTCCGGCCTTTTTCGGCCCAGCCTGTCAGGCCTTGTTTTTCTTACTTGGGTTACTCGTTACAAGTCATGGCCGTTTAATTAAACGGTTATTTTTGTTCCTCAATCCTCTACCGTTTCTTTCAGTCAGTACCGTTCAATTGGATTTTTCCATGGTTATCCTGACGTCACTTGGATACTCTGTTATGCTTCTCGCAGTAACTAACCGTTTCTCCTTGGGCAGGTCTACCTGGCCCAAGGAAGATTCAGTTCCCGTGGGCTTTTTTGTTGATTCATCCGTTCAAGTCGGTGCTAGGTGTCCATGAACTACCTCCCGTTTCCCTCTTTCTCCAAGCCTTCTAAGGCTGTAGCGAAGAAACTCCATTGTGACAAGAGTCTTGCCCGGTCAAGTTTTTTCCTTCCAACGTAATACAGTTGGAAGCATCTTTGTCCAAAGCCCTCAAGGGCTGTGCTTTTGTGACGTTGTTGATTCGGTTCATTGCTGTACTTTGAACAAAACCTCTCCAACGACCTCTCTTGCGGTTTTCAGGCTCTTTGAGTCCGTGATTGAACCAACCTTTGGAGTGGCTCTAGCTTCTCTTGGTGATTCTTCTGGCCAGAGACTCTTTTTGGGGCTCTTTAAAGACTGTCTGGAGATGGTTCGACACGGTCGGATTCACAGTCTCAGCCTCGGAGGACACTGTCCTCGTTTTCTCTGTTGGTGTCCGTCCTCTCAGTACGAAGTCGGTCACACTTTTCTGTCTCCTCAGACTTCTTAGTCTGATGGAGTCAGTTTCGGAGCTCCTTCCTCCTGCCAAGGTATACTAAGGCCAATGCAGAGAGAAGTCGGAGCGTGCGCTCCTTCTTTCACGGTTGCAACCGAGAGTGGTTCAACCGTACCCTTGTTGCCTTCCTTCTGAACGGCCCCGGCTTCGCCGTTCTTTCGAATGATGTCTGTTCTGGCAGGCATGGTTTTTACTTGCTCTGTTTCAGACCCTCGTTTCCTCTCATTACAACCATGAGTTGTTCATCCAGTGGACTCGTTCACTCGTTCCAGTCATCCTTTTCGGTCTGGTTCCGTCCCAATCGGACTCATCTGTCCGGCTAACATGATCTTCTATGCCCAGCTGTCAGATCACTAAACGTCAGTTTTCAACTTAAGTTGTTCGACTGGGTGTTTTTGGGCCTTCCTTCAGGCCCCCCACCCCCATTTTGAGTCAGTGCCGTTGAAATGGGTTAAGTCGAGGTGTGTTTACGTCACGTTTGCACACTGTTCCGCTTTTGTCTACATGTTTCCTTTTCGGTGGGGACATTTCAGCGTCATCTGGTTTGATTTGACGTCATGCGATAGCAACTATGTTGCTGTTTCGGTCTGTCCCTACGTCAGAGGCAGTTTTTATTTTTGCCTTCCTACGGTCTTAGCATGTAGAGTTGGTTACGAAGTGCAGTTGCACATTCGTTCCTTGGCTTCTCAGTTTGCTAGTTTAGAGGTTGAATCTGCTGTTTTGCGGATTCTCATCTTAATCTTTTAGTACTAGCTGTTTCTTCCCGTCGTCGGTCCTTTGCTTGCCCGTCATTCTGAACAAGTCTTGTCCAAATGTGGGCCAATTTGTTTTTGACTCAGTCTCGCCACTTCGATCGATATTTTTTCCGGTCGAAAGGGCGTAGCAGCGTGTGGTGGCCCGGTCCGGCCACTCATAGTCCGTTTTGTTTCGGCCTTGGCTGCTCTAGGTGACTCCATGCGGGGTTTGTCATCTCCTGGCTGCTTTTTTAGTCAGCCATGTTCTTTCCTGAGATGCCTTCCTGGATTTTTCCAGGACTCTTTCGTTCGGTTCGTCTTCGGTGGTGACAGGAAGTACGATCCGTTAAGACCTTCTACGGTACAGTCTGTAGAACTCTTGGCGTTTTCTTCACGAGTCTGGAAATTTCTCTGCCCGGACCCTTTCGGGGTACAGAGCAGCCTTCATCACTACGATTTCCTTGGCCATGGCTTTTCTGTACGTCACCCCTGTCTCTCTTCTTGGACGCGGTCCTCCTCCAAGCTCCTGCCAGGACTTCTCGAGTCCCTCAGTCGGTCGTGTTTCTGATTCTTACCTTATTGAGAGTTTTATGTGAACCCCTGGCTACAATTAGCTTCAAGCTTCTCACTCTCTGAACCGGTTTTTTTTTTTTTTTTTTTTTTTTTTTTTTGGGTAGCTTCAGCCAGAAGGATCGGCGGTCTTCATGCTCTCAGCGTCCTGGCCTGCGTCATAGAGTTCTCGGATGAGTACTCTTCGGTCACCTTGATCTTTCTACCAGAATTTGGGGCTTAGAATCAGCTAGGCGGCGTTCCCTCGCCTCTGGTTCGCATCTCCATCTTTCGTTCCGTCCTCGGCCCCGACGGTTCGGACCGTTTTCTCTGTCCGGTCGGGGCCCTCGGGCTTCTCCTTTCCGGAACTAAGCTTCTCTAAGCTTTTGGAGGTCGCGCGACACGTTCCTTCAGCTCGACCTCCGAGACATCGAGGCCGGGAACGAAGGCGACGCTTTCTCTATCAGGAAAGTTTTGGTCTCCCGGGAAGATAGTTGTTGCCCAGACCGCCGTCTCCGTCTAGACCGTCAGTACGGAGACAAGCTCCCAACGACTCCCCCTATGGTACTTTAGTGGGTATATCATTGCAATGATGTTTTGGGGCAATATTTGGAGCAGGCCTTTTACCTTCCCTTTCTAAAGCCGCATATAGGCTAAAGGAGTAAAAGGGGTTACTCGGGGCTTTTTGGGAAGGGGGTCTAGTGGAATTACCACTTTTTTAAAACCCCCTAAGGGAAAAAGCGCCCAGGTCTCGCTCTCACGCGTTGGGTTGGGGTACTGAAGCATCTACCCTCCTCCGCTTTGGTAATCTGCAGTTGTTTCAGGTGTTGGTACAGTATGGTTAAAGTAGATTGGTGGATTTTTATTAATCCCTACTATCTATTTAACTTAATACTTACCAACACCTGAAACAAACGAGGTACCCTCCCTTGTATCCTCCCTCACTAATAAAGATGCTTCCTGTAAAATTTTGTAATGGCGGAAGTAGGCGCTCATTGGCCTAGCCACTGCTAGACCGGTAAGGGGGGATCACTCCCGCCCCACATCCGGCTAGGGGTCAAGGCCAGATGCCTACTTTCGTTTTTCTATATGCTATGGTATAGCTCCAGGTCGCTTAACGCTAATGCAGTTGTTTCAGGTGTTGGTAAGTATTAAGTTAAATAGATAGTAGGGATTAATAAAAATCCACCATTTTGTCTTGTACTGTACTGAATCTCTCCAACAGTTTAGTCCTCACCTTTTCCTTCTGAGCTCCAAGCTACAAAAAGTTAACTCCTCAGCCAACTGTAGCAAGGTGCCAAGGCCATAGAACAGTGAACAGTCATAGGGGGTGGCATTAAATGCCACAGCAGTTCAATGGGGCACTGGCAATGCCAGCCGACATGCATGTGCATCGTAACCAGTGCTGCTTTGACATAACAGACCTTGTCTTGAGGTCACTTTACTTTTGATTCCAAAGTCTGTTGAGAGAGGTGGGGGGGGGGGGACAGAAAGACAGACAGAGGGGGGAGAGAGAGAAGGGGGGGGGGGGAGAAAGAAAATGATTAATTGGTCTGCACAGATTTATTATGTTTCCAGGATTTTATTTCAAATGGTAGAATCTTCTATTATGACTGTTGGTCATAAAGGAATTTCAATTAGAAACATAATCTGTGCTGAATAGCTTCAGTGTTGTAAAAATGTGTGCAAACAATTTTTGTTCTTACCTTTCTAATTCGTAACAAATCTATTAAAAGTCCTGTCTGCTTGTTTATTCTTTGGTTTATGTTCAAGTTAGCCAAGGTTCTTTGTTATGCTCGTTTGAAGTGGACTTTTATTACATTTTAATAACACTGCATTGGCTTTTCTCCTGTCCTTGTCTTGCTCAATCTGGCTTCCCTTATGCACACCCAGACAGCTCCAGTTTGCATTTATTTATCCCACCCCACTCCCTTCACGCTTTCTTCCTTCCACACGATCATTCAATCCTTAATGCCGACAGCCCCTAATGACCCATCAACGTTCAGCTTTAATGCACCGCTGCAGAGGCATTGTCAAGCGGAGCTTGTACTGGTCTAAAGTATGCAGGATACCGCCTGCTAAGCCCCCCTACTGATGACAGTAATGGCTGAACCAGGGAGCCAGTGCAAATGAATGTGTCCCTCTGTGTGGTGCCAACCTGTTTCTCCAACAAGTGTCTGCATAAATGAGCGATGTTTGTGATGGTGCGTGAGAAAACCTGACATAAGTCGTACAGCATACTTTTGTGGGGGGGGAAAAAGCAACTCCCCAAAAATAAAAATAGTCAACAACCTTTAAAGGGACATCAGTGTAGAGTGGCACAGTGGTAGCGCGTTCGCTTCGTGTCAAGTAAACCCGAGTTCGAACCTGGGTACAGGGGATTTTTCCTCTCACTTTGCACTAAGCACATGTTAAACCCAGTGGCAACGAAAAAGTTGTCATTTGGTCAAAATTTACCTCCCTCCCTTCCTTCTTCATCAGTCACACAAAAATGGCATGCAAAAAACAAAATTGGGTGGCGCGCCTCTGGCTGCGACGCACTCTCCAGGTGGGAGCAACCCGAATTTCACAGAGACGCCTCTGTGACTATAATGTACCTAACCAAACCTAACCTAACCTAACCCTGATGGATGAGTTGTTGCAAGAAACACGTTGAGGTCACCAGAAAGACAGCCTTTTCAAGGATGGGAACTTTCACTTTGCTCTGGTTTCCTAGAAATCAAACCGTCAAAACGACGATTCCTCCTTGGCAGAGTTGCCGGAGAGAAGCCATTTTGGACAGGGTGGGTGGAGGCCACTCATGGTGTTGAAGCTTTTTCTTCTTTGTAGTGCAATAAAAAAAAAATTGGAGCTATTTCCTTTGTTGTGAGCGAGACTCCTTTTGATAAACTGTATAAAAACTGTATAAAAAGGCATGTATTGTGGAAATTTTGTGCAAACGATTTGGTCTAACTCAGGTGGACATTTTTAGTCATGCCTTCTCTTTCACTGAGAGAATTTGACTCTCAGCACCTCTGCTAAGGAGGAATCGCCGATTTGACGGTTTGATTTACAGGAAACCAGAGCAAAGTGAGTGTTGCGATCTCTCTAAAGGGTGTTCTTGACATGCTTCCTTGTGATCTTGACATGTTTCTTGCAAAACCTCATCCATCAGGGTGCCCCTTTAAAAGTATGAAATTGCTGTTCTGGGCATATTTATTTGTATTTTTGTGTGTTCTACCAATGTGAAAAATATTGAATCAAAATTGGAATGATTTCTTTCTTTCTTTCTTTCTTTAAACTTTTTTAAAAACCATATCAATAGAAACAAAGAGCCAGAATTCTGTCTTCTCTGTCACATTTCTGCAAATGGTGTATCTGGGATGCCAAGCTTCAAATGACTGTAAAATCAAAACTAGCAAAGATACTTACATTCTGTTTTCTGTGTATGTTTTAGGAATCCTAGCTCTGTCTTGTGAAAACACCTTATCAGTTTATGCAAAAATTCTCTTATGTCTAATTTTCCCATGCACCATCACATATACAGACAGGACTGTCATCAACGGTACAGTTGCTAATGGAAATGACAAGTGAAGCAGCCACAAGAGCTGCCATGAAGGGTCATGGCAGAATTGGAGATAGCTGGTGTATGCGGACGATAGAGAGAGAGAGAGCTATAGGATGGACTCTCAAGTTTCGTTGTAGTAAAGAAAATGCATAAGTGGGCTTTGCTCAGTGATGAATTCCATCCATTATTAAGAGATGCAATCGTTCGCAGTGTTCAGACAGATTTTCAATAGTTAGGCTTGAAAACTCACTACAGCAAAACAAACAAACAACAACAATGATCTGTTTTAGTTGTTCAAGTTCAACTTGAACTTGAACAAAATCATTACAAAACTTTGAGGAAACAATTAAAAAAAAATCACAAATTAACACAACCACATTTCATACGACCAATATATACAGAAAAAGTCACATTGTTTAACTTAACCCTCTTCCATTTATTCCGCCCAGCTGGAAGTTGCCTCTGTGTATTCAAAACCTCCCGTATCTTGCCTCAACTCTGAGACCCCCTCTAATGGCATTTTCGTCACGCACTAAGTTCTGGCTTGTTATCCACACACTATGAAGGAGCTTCTCACTTGCAATGATGTGATAGTAACTGTATGGCGCTCTGTGTGCTTCAGAAGACAGATTTTCCCGAAAATGTGTGAAAGAATCTGAACACTAGAAGAAGTTTTGTCTGTAACAAATGTGAATGCAAGAGGGTTAAGCACTGTATGAAACTTCATCTTTAAGGACACGTGATAGAAAGACAAAGAGAAAGAGGAAGGGGACAGACGGACAGAAAGATGGAGACAAGCGGACAGAGCGAGACAGTGGCGGCAAGCATTGATATGAATAAGATCAAAGATTCTAAAAGGGTAAGATGGACTACTTAAGAGTTACAGCGAACCGGGCTGATAAGAGTTATCGTTAGTGGGGTAGTTATACACCATTCACAGCGGCGGCTATCCAAAAACTCAGACTGGAATTTGAACGGAGAATTCAACTGGCCTATCGACGTGTAAATGTGTCACGCTTAAAAGGGACATAACCAGTGTTTCTGTCCTCACTACTCATATAGGGAAAAGAGACCGGATGCTTGTCTTCCCCTATACAGTCTTTGATAAGATGGAGAAGCAAAGAAAGACTAGAGTGAGAGAGAGAGGAGACAGACAGACAGAGCATAAGCAAATAAAGAGAACATGATCAATAAAAGTCTTAGGGGTAAAAATCAATAAAACCTTATCAAAACATGATTGCACAGCAACACAAGTTTGCATTCCAAACGCAATGTCCAGACCGCCCACCCCCTCCTCTCCCATCCCACCTCTTTCCCTTCGTTAAGACTCAAATAATTAATCTTGCATGAACACACATTGAAAACATTGTTCACAACAAGAACGCATACAAAACATGCTTGCACCGACACACATGCTCGTGCACATGAATGTAGACTAAAAATTGGGGCAAAAACGATGTTTCACAGATTTCTTCTTCTTCTTCGATCGCTCAGACAGTTTCCTGTCAATTATGAGCGCAGATGCGCCATGCTGCCATTATGCACCTAACTAAGAAATAGTTAGGCCCAGCAAGTCCGACTTCGGCTGGAGGAAATCTTTTTGAAAGTGTTTCGTGAAAAAGGGCAGGAGAATGGACTGGTAAGGCAGAAAGATAATAGATGACAGTAAGCGAAGGGAAAAGGCAGAGTCAAAGAGAGTGACAGATTAGAGAAAGTTACAAGCACAAAACTTCCAGAAGGTGGGGGAACTATTTTTTTTTTTTTAAATGGTATCCCCACGGGGGGTGTCACAGATATGATTTGAAGAGGTATGTTTTCAGGTGGGCTTTATAAAGGTGGGCAGAGACTGAATTTGGTGGAGAGTTAATGGTAGAGAACACTAACCAGACGTTTATTGTTTTACACAAAAGAATGTCCTTAGAAACACTTTTTCACCAAGCCAAGTTTGGTTGAAACCCATCCGTTATCTTTGAAATAATCGGTGTCTTTATAATATTCAAATCTGACTCACAGGGATGATATTGATATGGCTTGCCATTTTGGTAAATATGACACATCGAGCAGCATCCAGGTATTCTAAGGAACCATTCTACCAAGTTTTATTAAAATTGTTTCAGTAGTTTGATGAAGTGGACATTTTTTTGGTCACATGCAGACAGACAGACAGAGAAACGCACGGCCCTCATCCCCATTGCAATGGACTCCTGTTCATACAGAACTGGGAGTACACAAAGGAAAGAAGACATATAAATAGAATGCTTAGAATAAAAATATGATCAAACATAAGGGAAAGAGATCTGTAGAACAAAAATAAGGGTTTAAAAAATTAAGTAAACATGGGGTAAGGGGGGGGGGGGGGGGGGGGGGGGGGGAGAACATGATCAAGCAATAAGGAAAAGAAAAAAGAAAGAAAAAAACCCCACCCAATAACACAAAAACCTAACACCACCACCACCACCACCAACATGAAACCTGTGCTGCAAGAATACCAACAAGAACCTGGAGATATATTGGAGAGAGAGAGAGAGAGATTTAAAAAAAAGGAGGGTAGTGGAGGGTGAGTATGTAATTATAGAGGAAGAAACCAAAATGCCAAACTGGGCAGGAAGGAAAAACTTAATGCCAAAAGGGGTGAAAGGCGGGTGAGAAGCGAAATAAGTCGGGTGATGTTGATTACAGGTGATATAATGGGGGGGGCCATTGATCAGGTGGGGGGGGGGCAAGGGGCCCAGGAGACAAGGTAAACACTCCCCGGCCCATTTGCGTCAGGTGGGCAAAACGATGACAAGTCGGCCTCCCCTCCCCGTGCAGGGCTTGAAAGGAAAAGGGGTATCAGCCGCCCTTGTTCAGGGCCTTTAATGCCAGGGAACAGGAACGAAGGAATGAATCGCTAGACGGAAAGGGTTTGGGGTACGCTTTCTTTGGGCATGGGGAGGTGAAGGAGGAAAGAAAGCAAAGAAACGAGAGGGTGTGGGTGTGGTGGGGGTTGCAGTGTGTGGGGTTTGTGTTCTCTTCTTCTACCGTTGAGTATCCACAATCATCAGTTTGATTTTATGATACTATATGCGGTTGAGGTCCGAAGTCGGGCATCAAAAAGAAGCAAACAAATTAAAACAAAAACCTACTCTACGAAGATGACCCAGCCAGTCGGGTCCCGCTGATTGAGCCCCCGACGTGATGCCAAGTCAGCAGGAACACCTAAAGTAGGGGGGTGGGGAATTTGTTCTGCATGTTATGGCTTGATTGTTTTGTGTTTAGAACAGTTAGTCTATGCCAGCAGTCGTATGGTAAAGGGGCTGTTGACAAGTCAGCCTCTTAATATGGCCTCTCATAATGTCATATAACTAAGGTTACTCTCTTGCACATACCTTGCATCAAAGTGTTTTGCTTGTGTTTTGAGCTCGATTGGATTACTGAACAAACTTAGCCCCTTCAGTGCTTAGGACGTGTATCCTGCCTATGTTAGCATTTTTCTAGGCCATATGACTGAATAGAGGTGATTAATTTTGTGTCACCCAACAAGGTTGACATGTTATCTAAACATGGGCATCACCTTTTGAACTTTAATTACAACAGGGGGCTAGGTCTTGGGTTGCTATGCAGCCACGCCCCTCCCTTTTGTAGTTAACCCTCCAATTACTGAATGAGTTTTTTTGCTGATGGAGTGAATAAACAGACTGGTGGTGCAACAAATTGATAGCAGGCATTGTTTTTAGTGGCAAGCAATATGTTTCAATGAATATTTCAAACCCTATAGGGTTAAAATTGGGGAAATTGGACATTTGGGGCTGATTTACTATTTCGGTATGGCTTCATGGTGCATGCTGACAGTAAAATGTCAGATAGAAGTGTAAAATAGTTGGTTTATTCATTTACCTTAAAAAAAACCCCATAGGTTATGTATACTTTGCATTAATAGTTTTCTAGCTAGAATTTTTGTTGAATTATGACTCCCCGACACAAGTGCCACTGGCACTGAAGAGGTTAAGTGCCATTCCAACTTGTGGACAGGTCAATGGCATGCATTTCACTTTCCTATGCTTAAAAAGACCTTAGTGAACATCAACAAAGGGAAAACAGACACTTCAGTTACAGAGGACAGGAGCTGTGCCGGTTGGGGTTTGGGCCGGGTGAGCACTTCGCTAGCGGGATTGGTCTAGTCTGGATGCTTATGAAATAAAGATTTATCTTCCCTAAAGTTGAGAACCCCTATAGATCTAGCCTAATGTTGAGAAGGCCCTTTAAAAAATGTTTTAACAGATACTCTAGTCTAATATATTAAAAAAAGTATATCTAAAGAGAGTGTTCTTTAAAGCAGGTCACAACCCCTGATTAAGTCTCTTCAGACTGTGGTGGGTACGGGTACATGGTGACAGAGAGAAATGCAGACTTGATGGCACCTCAAATGACCATTAGCCTAGTTACCTGTTCTCATTCTCCTGCCCACACCCCTGTTACTTATTCTCCTTCTCCTGCTCCCCCCCCCCCTCCCTCTCTCTAATAGGATATCTGAAGGCCCCAGCCCAGGTAAATAGATAAGGTCTCTCAGGGACCGATAAAAACAGATTTATGGGTGCTGTAGCTTTAATTCATTGATTTCTCTCTTGTCTCCCTCATTGATTTCTTCGGCCGTCTGTTCACTGTTTCTTTGTCTTTCCCTGATCAAAATACAGACGTGTCATGTACAGACACATACAACATACAAACTTAATAGATGTTTAACACACCCACACAGAGGGAGCAAGAGCGTTTCTGTGTTGTTCAACAACGATTAAGCTTTGTAAAGGTGGAGTGGGATTACCAATTACAACGGCAACCAGCTCATAGTGCGTTGCTGTTATTGAGACAAACACAAAAGAAAGTAGACTGATATTCATGGATCTATTTGTATGTTGGGATTAACACTGTCGCTGCCAGCCATTTTTCAGCAAAAGATTTCCATTAAGCTTACCTGGGTAGAGAAAAAAAATCTCTGTAATATTGGGAATTCCTCTGTGACATATTTAAAGTAAGGCCTATGCTTACCTCCCAAAATTAAGAGAATAGGGTCTTTCGATAAAAGACCCTGATTTGATGCCTTTTAGTGACATGGGTGTTAGATCATTGTGGTGCAAAAATGCGACATTGGTGATGAAAGGGTTAAGAGATGATTGCAAACTAAGTTAGGTAACCAGCAACTTTCCTTTCTCAATCTGATTATTTCATCCCTCCCCTTTCTTTCTCACCGATGCTTTGATTAGCAAAACCTTCTGTACCTCCCTATCTCCCTTCTCCCCTATCTTCCCATTTTGCATTTTCGTTTCCCGTGCACTTCCTCTGCCTCCTCTCCACGATTCAAAGGACATTAATCATCATCTCCCCAAGGACTGGGCGGCCTGGCTGTGTACAAGGCACAATAATGATTGTCATTGGCCTTGACATTGTTTTCTCCATTATTTTCCGCCAGTCAGGCGAAAGAAACGCTGGATTCATTGGCTGTGCATGGAGCATGTCGTGTCGCCAATAGGTTCTTTCCGTCCACCTACCGTGATTCAACCCTCCATTCAATGCCGCCACTGTCGTCTTTATGCAATTCAGACCACGGCCAATTTCACTCGGGATTTATTCAAAAAGGGGTATTGCAGATGTTTTAGTATTCAGCTGTTGTCAACAGATGACAGTTATGGTCTAACTGAAAGAAGGTTGACTATAAGAGACAGACATACTGCTCTTTTGTGACCCCTTTTTTTTTTTTGGGGGGGGGGTGTAAAATCATCAAGTAGATTTTTTTTAAGCAGCGTTATTATTTTTACTTTTTCTTTAAGCTAACTTTTGCTTTAAACTATGGCCTTCAATGGGTTATGTGAGTGGGGGGAGGGGGTGGAATTTATGTTGTAGATCTTCTTAATAAGACTAGAACTTTATTTTAGAGCTGAGTACTGGTACTGGCATATTAACCCTTTCGCCGCCAGCCATTTTTCAGCCCAAAATAACTACCAAACTTACCTAGATAACGAAAAGTTGGCATCTGCAGTATTGTGAATCCCCCCAATGACATGCATCAAATAAACCCTTTCCTTATCTCCCAAAATTAACAACATAAGGATATTGGAAAGCTGGTCCAACTTTTATGCCTTTTAGTAGCATGGAATCAATGTGGTGCTAAAATGCGACATCGGCGGTGAAAGGGTTAAATGTTCACCCGTTGTCAAAGATCAGCTGTTAGTGTGCACATACAATGATGCATGCTTGTGTCCTTATCCATACCTGTACAAAAATCCCTAAATTTATGCAACAATAACAATAACCAACTAGCAAAGAGTGATAGCTGCTTGTCCATATTGACGAAACTTGTTCCCAGGTCCTCTCATTGTGACAGGCCAGTTTCTTTGTCTCAACCCTTTGCTTGTCTGTTAACAACGGCCATGCAAAAAATGCCCAACATTCTCTGAAGTAGGTCATAAATAATTATATGCTATTGCCGTGGACTCTGGCTAAGGGCCAGTCAGACTTTCTTCTCACTCTAGTGGATAGTTTCACATTTGGTTTCCACTGAATATAAGGTTAATAGCTTTGAAAGAAATCCATAAGAAACAAGAGTGTAAAAACGCTAGATCAACCATCCACGAAGCATTTTCGGTGTGCAGTGACCTTGACCTTTGACCAATGACCTTCATTTTTTAACTTGGCCTAGGTATCCTGACTACCTATGCTCATGCAAAAGTTTAGTCTTCTAGGTCCCTCCGTTCATGCATACATGCATAGGCAGCCTCCAAAATGGCACATTTTCTGCTCCAGTGACCTTACTTTTGATGAATGACCTTTTGTTCCCCGATGCCTAGATAGTCTAACTACCTATGTGCATGCAAAATTATAGCCTCCTAGGTTCCTCCGTTCAAAAGTTATCATGTTAACATACATATACATACATAGTCAGGAACATACAGACAGCCCTGAAGACATTAAACCAGCTTTCGATTCACGGCTGAAGCAAAAACATGTTGCAATTTGTAACCCAGCACCACGAAAGGGACATTAAGTCGCTGGGCTAGTTTCTCACAACAGGCTTGAAAAGTCAAAAATCTCATTTAAAAAAAAATTAATTTTGAGTTCTGGGTATTTCCGTGCTCTCTAACATCTCATCTTTCATATTTATAAAGGATAATCTTTATTATGGTCTCTAAAAACTCTAAAAAGTGCTTTGAAATGAGTAGGTTGATGTATTTTCTTCAGCTAAGCTAAACTTTAGACTGTGATGTCTCAAAATGTCTGACAGTCACTCTACCAACTTTTGAATGCTCGTAACTCTAAAACGAAAAACATTACAAGAATGGTTCTTATATCATTGGAAAGAGAATTGTCTGAAGATTTTAACTGGACCATTGTCTCAGAATGGTCATTTTGACATTTAATGCCCCTTTCTGGGTCACATTTTGTAAAAAACAAATCATCTCTTTTGAGAGAAAGAAGTGCAGGTTTCCTTTTCATATCTAATGACATTTGAAAGAAAAAAACCAACTTGGATTTATTTTTTTCCATCTACTACACTGTGACTGTAATAACTGCTTCTTCTTTCTGTGTCACCCACTCTCTCACTCTCAGTGAGTTTCTCTATCTCCCTCTCTCCCTAAGATATTTGATTCTCATCTATAATTTGCTTTCAGTTAGATACTATTTTGGAACCTGTCCGCTCCCCACCCCCTGACTTCTTTTTTATAATGTTTCCTTAGTTTTATATCATTTTCATAAGCATTTCTGCCCAAGTATTTGTTGCAGATTCTTACCTATGTTTAGTACAAGAAAAAAAGATTTATTATGTAGAAAAGCGGCTAAGATGGGGTTTGTGGTGTGTGTGTGATAGAGGAAAAACAAAAACAATAAAATGGTTTCATTTTCATCCTTTCTGTGTTCATTTCTGGTGGTTTGATTTTCCATGTTGAAATCGGTTATTGTTTGGGAAGCGTTTCAAGGGATGACCATAGAGCATTGTGACTGTGTGTTTCAGAGTTATCAGATACTTTAGGTTTCCTTTGTTTTGTCATGTTCTCCTTCACCTTCCCTGTCTTTCCTTGCTCTTTCCTAGGGACAGCCAGTAATGTTTCAGCTGCTTGGAGGGATTAGAACAGTGTCTGTGGCTGTGACTGTGTTTCAGAGTTATCACATACTTTAGGTTTCCTTTGTTTTGTCATGTTCTCCTTCACCTTCCCTGTCTTTCCTTGCTCTTTCCTAGGGACAGCCAGTAATGTTTCAGCTGCTTGGAGGGATCAGAACAGTGGCTGTGGCTGTGACTGTGTGTTTCAGAGTTATCACATACTTTAGGTTTCCTTTGTTTTGTCATGTTCTCCTTCACCTTCCCTGTCTTTCCTTGCTCTTTCCTAGGGACAGCCAGTAATGTTTCAGCTGCTTGGAGGGATCAGAACAGTGGCTGTGGCTGTGACTGTGTGTTTCAGAGTTATCACATACTTTAGGTTTCCTTTGTTTTGTCATGTTCTCCTTCACCTTCCCTGTCTTTCCTTGCTCTTTCCTAGGGACAGCCAGTAATGTTTCAGCTGCTTGGAGGGATCAGAACAGTGGCTGTGGCTGTGACTGTGTGTTTCAGAGTTATCACATACTTTAGGTTTCCTTTGTTTTGTCATGTTCTCCTTCACCTTCCCTGTCTTTCCTTGCTCTTTCCTAGGGACAGCCAGTAATGTTTCAGCTGCTTGGAGGGATCAGAACAGTGGCTGTGGCTGTGACTGTGTGTTTCAGAGTTATCACATACTTTAGGTTTCCTTTGTTTTGTCATGTTCTCCTTCACCTTCCCTGTCTTTCCTTGCTCTTTCCTAGGGACAGCCAGTAATGTTTCAGCTGCTTGGAGGGATCAGAACAGTGTCTGTGTCTGTGTGTGAGAGAAAGAAAGAGAATGACCATCATTTGACATCTTTTTTATATATTCTTACCACCACAAAAATCAAAGGAACCAAAAACAAGAACACCTTCCAGGGTTGTTGTTTGCCGTTGGCCTTCGGCGATTCACCGAAAATTACAAAAAATGTCCTAAAAGTCAACCGTCCTGTCGGCCCAGTGGGCTGAAGGTTTGATTACCAAATCAGCATGAGTATGTCCGGTTTTTTTATGAACAACGAAGTGTATCTGTTTTTTTTTATGAACAACGAAGTGAAACAAAGTTTGCTTGCACTGCGTGTGACCGAGATAAAAAAGCTAACTTTGTCGCATCATGATTTTGCTAGCACAAGGCCAATTGCCTCGTGAGAGTTGCTTCCCTTGCTGCTTATGGCGGACGTTTGCCACACCGTAGTGTGAGTCTGTGTGATCTGACAGTTAAAAAAGCAAATCAAATTCATTGTCAGTGAGAGTTTATGTTGACCGAGTGAGAGGGCCTAAAATTGTTGAAATTGGCCTACGGTTTTGTGGCTGTTTAGGCCAAATGGCCTAAAGTGAAAATTTCTAGCACCATCTCTGCCTTCAATTCACAATATTTCGGTCGGTTTAACCCCTTGACTACCAGAGAAAATTAAAGAAAAAATCATTGGGCAAATCATGCCATAAAAAAGACAACTGATAGAGCCAATCTGGCAAAATGGTATGTGGATATAACTCTTTTGACTGTGTTAGAGCAAAAGCCAGCATATCAGGGTTATTCCTCTTCATCTGATGACATCATCAGTGATGTCATCAGGTCAGAATGTAATACATTGGTGGCAGTGAAGGGGTTAATTCCAATGTCTCTTGGGGGACTTGCATTGCAAAATGAAGCCGAGTATCTTCAGTGTAATGACAAGAAATCACACTCGCTTCACCGTCTCACTCTTCATGCAGAGCCGATCCCCTCACTTTCTCCACCATGCTAGTGAACAAGACTAACCCATCCGTCCCTACCTGCCTAATTCCATCTCTCTCTCTCTCTCTCTCTCTCTCTCTCTCTCTCTCTCTCTCTCTCTCTCTCTCTCTCTCTCTCTCTCTCTCTCTCTCTCTCTTCAACTGTCTGTTCTCTGATCTTATTTCTATCTATCCCACCTTGTTCTTCTCACCATGTAGCATTATGGTGTGTGTGTTGCAGAGTGATCGTACTGGAGAGTCGCCCCACGACAGACCCCGAGGCCCCCTCCAACCTGTATGTGTTGGCTGGCCACGAGAACACCTACTGAGACGCAATTCAATGCCTTCTTCTGATCGCCTGTGTGTGCACCCCTGCGATCCTTCACTGCATCACACGGTCATACACTAACTTGTTCCATCATCAGCCTTAGCCATGCAACAGCCTCTTTATGATCTGCAGGGGATTTTTTTCTTCCTCCTGGCTCTCTAGGTGGGAGCAACCCAAATTTCACAGACGAGGCTTTGTGACTAGAATATTCCAAATACAAAACACACAGAAAACCCCCAGATTCCCTATATTTAGTTAGGGGGATTGTTTGCAGAACAAAACTAGGAAAGAAACAAAATTCACATTCAAAGTTGTTTTTAAATTCTTCCCAAGTTTTGATGAAAAGCATTTTCTGTACCTCCAACTGGGATTGGGGTTGATTTTACTATTAGCGCAGTGTTGATTGTGATGTTGATCTTGTAGGTCACACCAGTCAACACCATGTACTTCAGATCTGTGGAATGTGCATAAGACAAGTTGGAGACATAGACAATGTCTTATGAAAAGTAAATGAGCAGAATTATTTTTATTGCAAGTCTTAGAATAGCAATTATTACAAGTTTCTTGTCTTTAAAGTAGAAAGTTTTGACTACAATAGCAATAACTGTCGAACATTCATTAAAGTGTATCTATGAATAGCTAATCTGATTAGATCATTTCACAAACCCATAGGCCATGTTGAAAAACCTTGGCATGATATGCTGCACCATGACTTCCATAAAGAAACAAAACATCCATCATTACCATCATTCTGTGACGTTGGTGAGGGTAATTTCATGCAAAAGGCTGAGTTTCATGAAGCCTTCCACGTCTTAACAGCTGTTGATCACATTTCCCGCCCTGATTTATTTTAACATGAAGGGGTTTGGTCTCCCACTTGGCAACAGTTATAGTGTGAAATGCATGCAGGATGGAGAAAATAAGATTGGAACCTTAGAACTCCCAGATTTGCCATGCTGTTGAATGCAGCTTGTATTGAAGGACAAATAAACGAGAGCACATTTCCATTGTTGCTTGTTGGTCTGTTAATTTATTCTAAAGCGTTTACCTAGTCTGCATGATTTCATGTCTCATATCTTTATACCCCAGTAACAGGCTGAACACAGCAACAGGTGCTGTTTTATGACAAACAGGTGGACAATAAAACTAGCCGCATGGCTTTGTCTTGTAGATATTGCTGAGCCTCAGGCAGAAGTGAAGTGCGCTCAGTTATTGCAGGCTGCAAACATCGTCTGCAAATGGTGTGCTGTTGTTGCAGTTTTTCGCTCCTGTCTCCCCTTTTTGCAGTTTTTGTTTTAATGTTACAGGATTTTACTACAAAAGAACAGACTTGGGAAACAATGTGAATAAATTCCTACTCACATGACAGTGACATTATTGTCTGTGTACAATAATGTGTGGATACCGGGGGGTCTTTTGTGAAAATAGTTCCCCCACCTTCTTTAAGTTCTGTGCTTGTAACTTCCTCTAATCTGCCACCCTCTTTGACTCTGCCTTTTCCCTTTGCTTTCTCTCATCTACTATCTTTCTGACTTATTGGAGATTCTCCTGCCTTTAACAAAAAAATCTTCCAAACCATTTTTTTTCCTTTGAGCTCCTCCGAAATCGGAATGTGTTGGCTGTACGCAGCGGGGAGACCAGTGAAAACTGAAAGCCGGACACATACGTACCTTACCCATTATGGCCATATGGCCTGGGAACGCAGAAGAAGAAGAAGAATTGTCTGGTTACATACATACATGCACACCTGCTGTCCTTACATCACCTCCTTTTGCAGCTAATGTGGTACAGTTGGCTAAGGCTTTGGTCTGAAATTATTTTTCATGTCATGGTTGCTTTGATAGTCGCCAAGACTTGCCAACTCAACTTCCAGCCTGAGACTAAACAGTGTGTTACCCTGCCTCTGAAATACGGTGTAGGTCCAGTCTGTTGAGACGTGTGCAGTGGCTGTTATAAACTCTATCATTGGTCTATGATTGTGTTTGACAAAGGGAACTTGGGTCCCGAATATATATTGCCAGCAACAACGTGGGTGTTCGGGGTGTTTTGTTCATCATAAACTCTATCAGAATTGAAAATGAAACGCCTGTGCAGCATTTGCTACCAGCTTCATGCACAACTTGACAATCATTCATTCGATGGGGGGCAGTGGAGGGGTGTAACAACACGGGAGAGATATGCTGCCCCATGGTGACATTGTGGGTAAACAAGTGTGAAACCTACAGACTGACGTATTGGCATGCTTCATGCTGGTGACTTGTGCCCTGCCGTGGAGACCAGTACAACAGCACAAACCCCTATGATTTGGTTGTGGTGTGTGCGCGCGCACATGCATATGTGTGTAACTGTGTGTGTGAGAGAGAGAGAGAGAGAGAGTCTCCAGTGTTTTATGTTCATTATTTAAAATCCATGTTCTCGTGTGTGTGTGAGAGAGAGAGGAATCCAGTGTTTTATATTCATTACTTAAAAACCATGTTCCTGCATGCTCTGTCACCTACTTTTCTTGACAGCATTTCTCACATTTTACATTTTTTTGTTACTGTTCAGGCAATAACATCAGCGCAACCACTATTAATGTAAAAAAGCTACATAGGCGCATCAGTAAACAATGTCCTAAAAGAGTGCCATACGCTTGTTTTTGTCCACACGTGCATACAATTTATATCATAATAAACTTCAACGATTCTGCTTTTTACATGCACAGTTTTAAGATGACGTCATCAGTCACCGTCTCACGTCATTTTCCGAACGTCATTAATGAAGCCATGTTTGCAGGTGAGCCTGTAAAAAGTGCATCTGACAAAATAGCAAATTTATTTCTACATCTTTACCAGATGGAAACTTGAAGACGAGTTGGCGAAAATCTACACAAATTTGGATTCTGTTTATGGATGACCTTACGTGTCCTGCAGCATAGTTTATAGGCCAATCGAGCTTTTTGAAACTGGGATTGTGTGGGATCGGGAACACTGGCTTTGAAGATACTAGCTAGAGAGGGTCATTATTGACACTCAAAAACAACAAACCTTTAGGTGAAAGGATTGGAAGCTGAAATCCCATTTATTTTTTATTTAAGAAGTAAGCCATAGATGTACTGTATTGGTAAATTGCCAGGATTCTGCAACAAATCTTCGCCCTGAAATATTAGATGCAAGTTAGATGCCCTACTTCTGAAATGGAGACGTGAAAAAGCGGTGGGTAAAATGCCAAATAATTGTTCCCCATATTGATAGGCCAGATGGCCCCAAATCCTCCTGTGATGTGATTACAAAAGACTAAGCTTGGGTATACGTTTGTGATTTCCCCATCAAGCCGTTATATCAGATGTAGGTGTCTGTTGATCCAGATTAACAATTTGTTCCGTGGCAGAATTTTGAGAACCGGAAGTGGTTTTCTTCACCTTTTAGAGTAGCACTGACCCTGTCATCGTTGATATTCTGCATGACAAGTAGGCAGTCACTGCTCATAAATATGTGGAAACCATTTTTTCAGAAACTGACAAACTCTGTTCATGAGCAGCCCTTAGCTGTCGTCACTAGTAAAGACCTGCTACTTCACAAAAATGCTGGTCCTCTCAAGGTCAAGGTCACTATGACCTACCCTCATAAGCAAGACATACAAGTCCTTCCCCACTCACTCTCCGGGCCTAACTTTACCCCATGCTGTTTTTGGTTATTCATGTTAGGGAGGAAAAAAAGCAGAAGGTAACAAAACAAGAATATTTTCTTGTTCAAGGCCTGCAAAAAGTAGCGATTTCACAGCTGCACAGCTTCTTTCTGTCGGAGTACCAAATAATACTTGAATCAAATCAAAAACACTTGAAAAGTGTGGTTATTAAGGAAGGGTGCTTTACATAAATGTAAAAGTTTCATGTAAATCCGCTGCTCAGTTGCTGTTTTAGAAGCGTAAGGACATTATTTATTGATGGGCCCATGTACAGGACCTTTGTAGTGTGCTACCTGCAGCCAGTCATCCAGTGTTCTGTAGAGATAACTGGACAATAACTGATGTCCTGAGCACTTCTTGAAGTGCACATCTGCATCTCTTTAATTACAACTTGTTAATGTGTGAGGAAAACCAGTTCTGTGCTGTAACGGAGATAAAGGAAAGAGGGAGGGGCGGGATTAAGGGGCTAAGAAAGTTGTGTGTGTATGCGCATGTGCGCTTTCTGGTGCATGTAATTGTATGTCAATTTATCATACTGAATATTCAGGCCGCTGCCATGATGGGTTTTGTTGTGCTTTCCTTGGAGTTGGATTTGGTTCGTTGCGTTGGCTTTCTCTTTTAAAGATGGACTGGCATTTGCTTTGTTTATTTCTTTTTGAATATCCCTAAATGATGACAGGTTTTTTATGTTTAGCATTTTTTAGCGAATATTCTTTCTGGTTTTGAAATAGTGAACATGTAAAATACAGAGACTGACCTTTGATGGGTGGTAGTTGGATCCCTGGAAATTGAAGTAGTAGTAACCGGTTTCAAGCATAGCTCTTCCTCGGACTGAAGATAAGATGAAGAGGGGCTTGGCATTTATAATTTATGAAGTTTCCCCGTCATTAGTGACACTACTCTTAACACGTTGCTCTTAATGCATCTGTACATAATTAGGCACAAGTGAGAAACACTACTTTGCAAAAGCGTTTGTGGATATGTATGCAATTTCCCAGACACCCTGTTGTTGAATGAACCTGGGCCTGTATTCACGTTGAGATAGCATGAGACTTAGCATCATGCTAACTTAGAAGCTCTTCCAAAAGTCCTATTAAATCCTATAGGACATTGGAAGAGCTTCTAAGTTAGCATCATGCTAAGTCTCATGCTATCGCAACGTGAATACAGGCCCAGATCTTCTTCTCATCTTCCATTGAGGGCCCATGGTCATTGCGTTGACTTTTATTCTTTAAAACCACCCACCTTCATCAGGCTGAATCATTCTGGCTGATTCACAAATGTACCATGTTTTTCGGACCTACAGGTGCTTTGTGTATTAGACAAAATCCAGCGAATGTTAACCCCCCCCCCCCCCCTCCCCTCCCCTCGGCCCCCTCGTTTTGGTATTAAGAACCTGGCATGAGAACATCAAAATTAAAAGCCCGTTCTCAACAATTATGACCGCCATTACTGTTGATATTGACGATGGTAGGCTCCCCTGTCAAACAAGCAAGAGTTCCGTCTACGACTTACTGGTTTTTTTATGGCATTTTTCTTCGTGAAAACTGATAGTATTTTGCATAAGCTTATGATATTTTAAGGTCAACAACCATGATTTTTATATATCCTGTGAAGGGTAATGGCACCTGATAGACGACATAAAGACCTCCAACGATAATAGGGATTTTGTTGGATTTTAGAGCGAGTATCTATTGCATCGGGGACTTGTGAACACTTTCGATTTCCTGTGTGTGGTGCACGGCAATCTGTGCTTCCCTCCTGTCGTGCTTTTGTCCACAAATAAGGCATGCTCCGATAGAGTCACTTTGGAGAGAAACATATCGCCTTATAGTCTGAAAATTACAGTAATTCTAATTTTCACAATACTATGTTGGCTTACAGTTCCTCTTCAGAATATTTAATCTAGTATTATATAAAGCATTCATTTTAGGCATTAAGCTTTGAGCTGATGCCTTTCTAAAAGAATGTTATGATGAGTTAATAAGTTGGATTTTTAAAAGTAAATGTATCAAAATGCACAATGTCCTGGGCTGTTTTGTTGTTTGTTGCTGTTTTTTGTGTCCTTGTTTTATTTTATTTTGCTTCGCTTAGCTGATGTGTATGATTAATTGCTGCTGGCGTGCTTAGATTTGTTGGTTAGGAATGTCTTATGTCACAGTGGATCTTTGCATTCTATTTCTAGTTACATTTTAAGACTTCCAGGGTGCAAGTCAGTATGTCTGATGCCTAAATTTAGACAATTTGCCGGAGATGATGGCAGTGCTTAATTAAAGAAAGTGATCTGCAATATAGACATGCTGTAAGTTCATACACATCAAATCAAATCAAATCAAATCATTTTTATTATCTCATAACAGAGAAATTGCAGCCAGGTGCACATAAGAAAAACAACAATAAATTTATCAACAACAATTAAAGAATATAATCTAATAACTAATAACACTGCAATATTGTAATTAACGAACTGGATGAATACGAACAATTACTCCAGTGAAAGCAAAACGCATTTTTAAAACACATTTTAAATCAAGACATAATCGGTTTTAAAAAAACATTGTAAAGCTGTAGATGTACATTGTACATCTAGGTGTTGGCTTGTGTTTGCTATGAGAGTGCAGTCAGTGGTTGTAGACTGTATGCATGTCAGTTGAACAGGGTAAGAGACATGTAATTCCATAAGTATTCAATTTTGGTTTGGGACAGCTCTTAAGGCTTTTTTTGTTTGTACATGCATGCAAATACTTAATCCCATAGACATTCTCAGACTTTGGGTATTGGATTTTCTTTACTTTATTCTTTTAGTTGATATATTATTTCTATAACTGTAATTGCGGTGTGTGTGTGGACTTAAAGATATGTTAATCAATCTATACATTTTGATTTTAATGAGATGAATTATGGAGCTTAGCTGAATTCCGACACAGTTGAGCGTAAGATGTGTGAAAGGATTGAAAAGGAAAGGGGATGACTAATTGTGCCACCCTTTTGTATGAATTCATAATATGCACGCTTTTGTTGCCTTATCATCACTTCCTGTAAAAGGAAGCCCTCTTGTCTGCCCAAGTTTGAAGTCATGCTTAAAATCAGGTTCTTTTTTGGTTGGTTTGTTCTTAAGTTTGAGAATCACATTTTGTATTTGTAAATTTTTACCTTATGTGCACGTGTGTGTTTGTTTGCTTGTCTCAGAAGAACATTTTTAAGTTGTAATTTCTTTAAAAATATTTTACAGATAGAGTAGAAACAGGTCTGTGCGTTGGTTCTGTCCGTGCGTACCCCCCCCCTAGAAATGGTAGAATTAGTAAAGAAATCATGTGCTTTGCGTCATTTCTTGCAATGACGTTTATTTCTTCTTGCTTCCATTTTTCAACCAAAAACTTTCATGCAGTTACAAGGTAAAATCTGAATCTACTCATTTTACGTTAAGGTTTCCTTCCTCACTTGGTATGGGGTGAAAGTTGCTATGGGTTACATATAAGTGTATTATGGATAAAAACGCAACACCCGTATGTAGGGTGCGCACTGACCCGTACCCGTACGCAATGACCAATTTGTCATAGTCTTCAGAAATCCGCTTGCTTCTAGAAAATGCTTTCAGTTGCAAAGCAGAGCATTGATACAGTGGAAGCAGAAACATTTTAACAGACGCTGGTGATCTAAATCTTTTCTAATATCGAACTGGAGATCCACACATTGACGTTGTATTACGATAATTCCTTAAGGGGTACGCAACCCCCCTTTCTACTCTATATTTGATATACAGATATAGATATTCAGTAATGAAACACAAAAAATACACATATGAGTGTGTTAACTTCGTTGAAAAAGGTAACCAAAGCCTTGTTTGTTGTTGTTGTTTTCGTTCCCCAGCTTAAATGCTCTGGGGGCACATCCAGTGCCATGTGAACATTTCGCATGGTCTTGGGTGGGAAGATTACGTGTATGGCTGCTTTTAAAGGGCCCCGCCACATGGGCGACCATACTCCGACTTCAGGGGACTTTGCTCCATTCGTGGAGCCACCCACTCATTCACTCCACCCGTGGAGTGACAACAACCAACAATTCTTTACGGAGTGTAGGGAGAACTGCCACTGGTAACTAGAAGAGTTAAATTGTTGAACCTATCATATGTATAGTTATGCACTTTGCTTTGTAAGCCAAGCATTCTTGTTTAAAACAGCCCCAACAATTCCCAGACATAAGTTCTTTCAAGCATTATGCTTTTTATATGTTTGTTAGGTTGGAAAATTCCACCTTGTTCAAATTTAAGTCAAAATTCTAGTGATCCGAGTTTAAAGTTTTAATGAACAATAGAAAATATCACATATTATACTCATTCAAATTTCAGATAAAATTCTAGTGAGTAAACGTTTTAATGGACAATATGCATATAATCGAGGAAAAATACAACTGCTATAAAAACATAGGATACTATCAGAAAATCGAAAGCTCTTCTTACAAACGTTCAGCAGCCCACGTCTTTATAATGCTTTTGAAATAGGTCATTTGCCACAGGAGGGCGACCTTGACTTTCCATTAAGGTCTTGCAATAAGAGAGTTCACCAAATTTATGGGCAAAATATGCGGGCAATGGTGTAGTCTAGTTTACAGTTCGACCGTCTGCGGTGAATGCCTTATTTGCCCCTTAAATTCAGTTTGTCTCGCTTATGTTGGCAACAGCAGCTTTTTATGATATAACCTATTGCAGTGGTGGTGATGGGATTCTGCAGCAGTGTCCCATGGGTGCAACATTTCCTGCTATACAAGGATTTCCTGAATTTTACCAGAAGAGGAAGTTCCTTTTTTTTAAAAAATTTGTCAAACAAGATCTTTTTTTAAACACTTTAAAATAACATTTGTATAAATTGTGGAAAAAGCAAACTAAAATACCTTCATAAATAATTTTTTGCTTCAGCTGCAGGGGGACATTACCCCTGGACCCCGGCCTTTCAGGTTTTTTCATTTTGTGTAGTTTCACCCATGCTGTCCTGTTTCTACAAACGTTCTCAACCAGATATGGTGCCCTGACACCACAGTTTGCCTGTAGTACTGATGAAGCTTCTAGGTCTACAAAGACTCATGATGACTGCATGGCGTGGCTGTAAATGACTGCTAAATTATTTGTGCCCCCTCCTTGCCCCCCCGACAGTCCCAGTGAGCGACAATGAAATGACAGCCCCCAGAGGAGTGTGCACACCCAGATGTTATTTTGTGCTGACTTTACTGGTGCGGTGCTGGGATGGACAACAACAGCCTGAGCTTGACCACCAAAGCGTGGGCCCTTTTCTTGGTTGTGATTGTTTTCAAACGGTTTTAGGTGTGAATATTGCCATGTCAGTAATATACGCTGGACCTTTTTTTTGGTCTGCTGGTTAAGTCTCATTACGTCGAAAGACTCGAATGGAGGACTGTTGGCTGTGTGTTTGTGAGTTTCTTGTCGAAGGTTGAATGATTTTGTACAGCTCGCTTGTTTGTGGAATGGTGACATATTTGTCTCAGCTTGTACAAAGATTGTAGATGGGTAAGGCAATTATCATTTAAAAATAAAAATTGTACATGTATTCACAGTCAGGTCCTTGTCATGATTGTTATACGCAACAAGTGGGTGAATGTTTTACGGAGTTACTGCCTCCTTCGTAAGTTATTATTATTATTATTTTGTTTTTGGTTTAATTTTGTTTGATTTGTCATGCATGATTCATTGGCAAAAGTTTTGTATGACTGCATAGTTAAATGGATGGAAGTTCAGTTTAACGTCGCGTATCGGCTTTCGCCATGTACGACGGGCTGAACAAACCAACCAGGGTATAAACAAAAAATTATGTTCCTGAATCACTGTCTTAGCCAAAAGGCCGAGAAGCGATCAGAATTCATATAAACAGTTAAAGGCTTTGACAGTTGTAATAATTAATTTGTTGCGTTGTGACATTTAACGTTTTTGGTTCACGTTTGTTTCTTTGTTTTGTTGATTGGTCTGACAAATTCACACAGCTCTGTGCATGTTTGGCTTTGTATGTATCTGAGTAATGATTTAGAACTACAGTGGAACCTCCCTTATAAGACCTCCAAAAATCATCCAAAATGAGGTCTTATAAGGGAGGGGTCTTATAATAAGGGAGGTAATTTCAATACTTACAAAGAAGGGCAATCACAATGTCTCAGAGAAGTAGGTCTTATGTGGGAGGGAGTCTTATAATGGGAAGTCTTATAAGAGAGGTTCCACTGTATTTATGAATGGTTGATACTCAGTTGAAAGAAATTCTGGTTTTGTTTTCAATGTTCACATATGCCTTTACTTACAGTTTTAATCACTTGTAAAACATCTTATACCTTGCTATGAAATTCTGTTTTGTGTAGAAAAGACAGCCAGATGCAGGCATGGGAATTGTGAGTCTTTTGGCTGATTTCAGCTTTTTTGATGGTCCTCTTCAGTCTTTTTTTGCAAGTTTCAGCTTTTTTGATGGTCCAAGAGGACATTTATGAGATTAAACAAAAGAAGCCCAAAGTTAATGGTTATAAATGAATGCAAAATGAACTAAATATATCAGTCCTATCTCTAACACTGTTTTTAAGGCTTACAATATTAAACAGAAGAAGCTTCATTTTCTGGGGGCTGTATCCCAACACACGATTTTCAGTGGGTTTTTTTTTATTCTTTGTTTCTATGCCTGCTTCCAGACCCCAATTTTCAGTCTTTTTTATCTTCTCTAATTCCCATGCCTGAGATGATAAGAGGTAAGGAGGAGAGGGTTAGATAGAGTAGGGTTTGGTGGTACTGGTAAATGTTTGAAAAAAGGATTTAAACAAATTATGCACTGTATTAGTGTAACAATGTTTTATTTCTTTTAATGTTGATTTTACGATGGCCATTCACATGA
>CM065684.1:46756452-46776452 GCA_017654935.2 Phymorhynchus buccinoides | reverse complement strand
TGCCTTGTCCAGGCTACACCCCCACTCTCGGCCAAAGGGGTTTGATGTCAGAGGAATTTGAGTCAACCCCTTTGGCTGCAGCACTAAGACTAAGAGCGCTGGTACAAAAATAATAATATCGATGGCTTGGAGTCAAAACGGACTATCTTTAGATAGACCATTGACATATTGAACTTATTACAAAAACTAATCATTTGTATAAAAAAAAGTCTGCTGAAATATAAAAAGCAAAACCCCCTTTTTATATTTCTGCAGTCGTTATTTGATACAAGCTATTAGTTTTTGTAATAAATCCAATAATACGTCAATGGTCTATCTAAAGATAGTCCGTTTTGACTCCAAGCCATCGAAATGCCCTCTAGTTTGATAGCCATTGTCTTTGCCAAAGGAATTTGGGGAAGAGATCCATCAATCAGTCAACTAGCATTAAGAGCTGGTACAAATGCCCTCTAGTTTGAGAGTAATTGTTTTTGCCAAAGGGGTTTGATGTCAGAGGAATTTGAGGATTTGGGGAAGAGATCCACCAATCAGTCAACTAGCACTAAGAGCTGGTACAAATGCCCTCTAGTTTGATAGCCATTGTCTTTGCCAAAGGGGTTTGATGTCAGAGGAATTTGGGGAAGAGATCCACCAATCAGTCAACTAGCACTAAGAGCTGGTACAAATGCCCTCTAGTTTGAGAGTCATTGTCTTTGCCAAAGGGGTTTGATGTCAGAGGAAGATATCCACCAGCTAGTCAACTAGCACTAAGACTAAGAGTTGGTACAAATGCCCTCTAGTTTGACAGTCATTGTCTTCCACGAAAGAAAGCTGTACCATGGTTTTCTATTGCTGTAGAAGAAGATCACGTATTATTTTTTTACAGCCCTCCCCGTGGGGATACCGAGGGTGGTGTCTTTCGTAAAGATAGTTCCTCCACCTTCTGGAAGTTCTGTGCTTGTAACTTCCTCTAATCTGCCACTCTCTTTGACTGCCTTTTCCCTTCGCTTTCTTTCATCGACTATATTTCTGACTTATTGGCCCGTTCTCCTGCCTTTAAAAGAAAAATCTTCCAAATATGTTTTCTCCTTTGAACTCCTCGGCCTCCAAAATCAGAATGTGTCGGCTGTACGCAGCGGGGAGACCAGTGAAAACTGAAAACCGGACACATACGTACCTGACCCATTATGGCCATATGGCCTGGGAACGCAGAAGAAGAAGAAGAACAGCTCTTACTTAGCCATTGTCCCCTACTACAGACTAACGTCAACCAATGATAAAAGCCATTTGAGTAAAGGTACAAATGTCCAGATGAACGACTATACGGCGAAAGAAGGGGGAGGGTGTGCCATTTTAACACGACACCGTTACCTCTAGAAAGGCCCAATGTTTGGTATGTTTGTTTGATTTGCTTTAGCGTCCTCCTAACCGACTAAGGGTCATGTGGGACATTTATTATATCTTTTGGATTTTGTTAAAAACGGGTAGATTTAAAAGAAGAATGGAGATGAGGGGCTACTCTTAGTTTAAAGCTCCACCACCACGACAAGGTGGAAGCCCGCGAGGAAGTCGTGTTTGGTATGGGAACACTATGTCCTTGTATAAGGACCTCAGACTGTGAAGGCCGGGAGGACGTAATACCTTATATTTCGTTCGGGACATCAATGTCACGTTCCGGCGTCGCTAATTGTTACATTGGCTGGCGACAAACAACAGTTCAATACATTTTATTTGAGACCATGACGTGAGACAAGACAAAGAAAGGTCAGGCGGAGGATCAATCTCTGTTAGGTGAAAACAAGAGTAGGCCTTAACCTTACCCTAGCTATCTCTTTTGCTATGCACAAGCATGTAGAATGTTAAGACTCTTAACCCTTTCACCGCCAAAGTCGCATTTTAGCACCACAGTGATTTAACACCTATATCACTAAAAGGCATCAAATTGGGGTCTATTATCCAAAGACCCGATTGTCTTAGTTTGTGGAAGTAAGGATAAACCTTATTTTATATATGTCACAGAAGAATCCCCAATACTGCAGATGGATTTCGTTATCTACCTAGGTAAATTTAATGGCAATTTTTGGCTGAAATATGGCTGGCGGTGAAAGGGTTTTAAAACGTCGTGATTTGTTTTGCTCTGTGTTTTTTGTTATCAAACCTTTGATTTTGGGTTTTAATTTCGACTCTGTTTTAATTTGTTGTGAATTTTATTGAACCCAGCAGTCATCTTCGTTTCTTCAAATTCTTAAATAGTTGTATTTTCATTTTGCCTGTTACTATAATCGTGCTGGTTTATTTAATCATGTTTTAAAGGTACGTGGGGTGTTTTTTTTATGCCGTGCCACATCATAATTTCTCATTATGAGATAATAAAGTAGTCTTGAGTCTTGATGTTGTTTGTTCCTATGAGCGCTTGCTGGACATCTCGCTTCAATTCATTACCCCCACCCCCACCCCCTTTTTAAAAGTTTATTTGAGGAAGTCTACTGCTCTACTGTGCCTGCGAAAGAGTGGGGAGGCACCCTGGGCAAGGCATTTGATTTCCACTGTAAATAAATTCCAGCCCAGCTTTTCAGAACAGCAGTTGCTAGCTATTTGGTGGCCATATTTGGACACAGTTGACTTTGTACACACTACCTGCACATTGTTTTGTACACACACTACCTGCACATTGTTTTGCACACACTACCTGCACATTGTTTTGCACACACTACCTGCACATTGCACATTGCACATTTTTTGCACACACTACCTGCACATTGTTTTGCACACACTACCTGCACATTGTTTTGCACACACTACCTGCACATTGTTTTGCACACACTACCTGCACATTGTTTTGCACACACTACCTGCACATTGTTTTGCACACACTACCTGCACATTGTTTTGCGCACACTACCTGCACATTGGGATTTTTTTCCCATTCCATATTCTGGGTTGCATAGTGACGTTGCTCCCACACCGCTCATTCCCAGCAAAGAGACTTTGCTGGGAATGAGCAAAGCCGAGACACAGAGCGAGACAGTGATTGAAACACAGAGAGACAGATCGAGAGTGAGGAACAGAAACAGAGAGGGACAGAGATAGACTGAGGGACATAGAGGGACAGAGACTGAGAGACAGAGCGAGAGTGATGAACAGAAACAGCGGAGAAGGAGAGAGACTGACAAAGACAGAGCGAGATCGAGAGTGAGGAACAGAAACAGAGAGACTGAGAGAGATAGAAAGGGAGGGAGACTGAGAGACAGAGCGAGAGTGAGGAACAGAGACAGAGACTGTGAGAGACAGAGACAAAGCCGAGACACAGAGCGAGACAGTGAGGGAAACACACAGAGACAGAGCGAGAGTGAGGAACAGAAACAGAGAGAGACTGAGAGGGACAGAGAGACACAGAGACTGAGAGAGACAGAGAGGGAGAGAGGCAGAGACAGTGAGGGACAGAGAGAGACAGAGACAAAGTGGGCTTCTGTCCGTTTTCCGAGATAACACGGTGGGCTTATGTCCGGTGAGCTTTTGTCCGCGCACCTTCTTTCACACCAGGAAAGTTGGTTTCAAATGTTATTGCAGGCTCTAACAGAAGACAGCAAGTCTGTATTTTTGCTATGATAGCAAACCCCGATGGAAAAATCTTGTTCCAGTATAACTGAGTCGAACGGAAATTGTGGACCTAAGGACTCTAGAGCTCAGCAATGTTGACAATGTACACAGCTAGCACTTTTATTCCTTTCCATTATTTTGTCCCTCAAGATTTGATAAATCTTGCTAATAATTACTTAACTGATTAATAATTCATTCCATTTCTATTCCCCCGTTATTCGTAAATCGATCTGTTGAAAGCTTGCTAATGGGCCGGCCATTCCAGCATCATTAATGTGTGTTTACAGAAATGTCAGAGCTCTCTCGTGCATTCAATTCTGTTCTCGGTTATGTTTAGTCCCCGAGCCGAAGGTTCGGGGAACTATTGTTTTTGTCTGGTCCGTCCGGCGTCCGTCCGGCGGCGTCCGTCCGGCGTGCCTCCGTCCGGCTTCTCGTCCGTTTTTCTCAAAAACTATTCAGTCTATCATCATCAAATTTGGTATACTAGTTTGCCAAGATGCAAGCTATCCACTGATGTATTTAGTTTTACATTAAGGTCAAGGTCGCGCCAGTTACGGGGTTCAAACCCCGAAACACATAATCGCTAATATCTCGCGAAGTTTTGCATGTATTTTAAAGCAGTTTTTTTCACAACATTTCTTGATGAATGGTCTATAACACAGTTGTCATGAATGTTTCTGTGCGCGCGTGTGCGCATGATCGCGCGCGCTCAAATCACGGGTCCGAACCCCAAGGCTATATATAAAACAACTATTCAGTTACGTGCTGTTTTGATGCTTTTTTAATGATTAGTGTGTAGTAAAAAAAAAAGCAACACGCGTATCGCCAAGCGGCAGATAAGTTCCCGAGTCGCTAAACATGGGATAAGCCCGCTGTGCCCTAGGCCCTTTGTGTCACAGGCCCGATATGTCCCACTTCTTTCCGGCCGTCCATCCGGCCGTGCGTGCGTCCTGTTTTCAGTTCTCAATGGTCTCCCCGCTGTGTGTACAGCCGACACATTCCGATTTCGGAGTAGCTCGGCGATGCTGCGAGGGGACTTTGCAGCCGCTCGGCATTGCACTTGTTCATCTTCTTTTTTGCCCCCATTTATTTCATGCTTCCATTTCCACGTTTTAATAATCGATTTGAAAATGTTTTTGTCAAAACGTAGTCCTGTTGCTTAGGAGTAAAAAAAACAAAGGAAAATACTTTTTTTTTAAATTTGAATTAGGAACATGATCTGGGTAGAGTTTCTCTAGATAACGGTCGCCGCGTGAATAACGCTTACGCCAAACGGGGCCTAAGAAACATTTTAGAAAACGTTTGCGGAAGAATATTACAAGCTCTTGTCTGATTGGTCAAAAAAAAAGTTTTAAAACAAACTTTAATGGGCCAATCAACAACAAGAAATGTATTCACGCCCTACTAGTTCCGGATAATTCGCCGCTTGCTCGGTGTTGGCAAGAACAAAACGCCACGCGAACTATCGGCAAACGAATGGTGTTCTATACCGTTTTTTCCGATTTGAGCGAGCGCAACGTAACGTTAGCCCTTGTGAAACGGCCCCCTGTTGTTAGGGAATTTTTAAGGGTGCTTTTTAAAATTGTTAAAGTGTGAAATGTGAAGTGTTTTGCGATCACTTAGTCTCCATGGTGACAACGATTGTTGTATATGTGTGTGTATAACGGAGGCGGTGGGGGGGGGGGGGGGGAGGAGGGGTGCTATCTGTTGATGACAAGTATTTCCACTGCCTAGCAACACAATAGGCTTGTCTCTTTGTCTCTCTGTCTCGTTCCTTTCTCTCTCCGGTGTACTTCATTTTGAAACCCGTACTAGTTACTAAATTCACCGAACCCTTTTGTTTACAAACACATCGCCTCATCTTCATCCTTTGAGAACGTCTTTTGTAAGACGAAAATGTAGGTTTCAGGACCGGATCACAGACTTTTGAAGGGGGGGGGGGGGGGGGGGGGTGCTTGAAACGGTTTTTTTTTAGGCCGGGGTCCAGGGGCCGCCTAGGCCCCGGTGGGGTCCAGGGGCAAACGAGTTTTCAACATTTTAAAACTGTTTTGTGGCATCTCCTGTGAGCTCAGAACAGAACTTCTTAAGAGCGTTGACAGCCGAGGGGGGGGGGGGGGGGGGGGGGGTGCTGCAGCACCCAAAGCACCCCCCCTAGATCCGGCCCTGGGTTTATTAAAACAATGCTGCTCGCCTTGTACTGAGGTGCTCCAAATTCTCTCATTCTACCCCTATGCTTGAATCTCTTCACTGGCTTCCTGTTGGAAAGCGTATCGACTACAAGCTCTCTCTGCTCTGTTACAAGTCCCTGAATGGTCTTGCTCCTTCTTATTTCACTGATCTCCTGAACCTGTACACACCTCTTAGACAGTTACGCTCCTCTTCTGACACTTCTCTCCTCCAGATCCCTCGTTACCGCACCAGGACTCTCGGTGAACGTTCCTTCTCTTTTCAGGCCTCCTCTACTTGGAACAAACTCCCTCTTCCTCTCCGTTCTGCCAACTCCCTTTCTTCATTTAAGTCTTCCCTCAAAACCACTCTCTTCACATCGTAGCCTGCTCTGTTCTTTTGGAAAGTAATTTTTGTCCCTTCTCTGCGCGTGTGTTTGTGTGCGGTGTGTGGTTTGTGCGGGCGTGTGTTGTGTTGTGGTGTGTTGTGTGTGTGTGGTGTGTGTGTGTGTGTGGTGTGGTGTGTGTGTGTGTGTGTGTGTGTGTGTGTGTTTTTTTTGTTTGTGTGTGCGCGCGTTTGTGTGTGCGCGCGCATGTGTGTGTGTATGCGAGGAAATGTTTGACATTCTCATATTTTCTACTGCTTTTGTTGTTGTTGTTGTTGTTTGTCTTTGTTGTTTTGTGTGTGTGTGTGTGTGGGGGGGGGGGGGGGTTATTCATTTATTTGTTTATTATTGTAAGCGCTTAGGGCTTGTTTAAGATTAAGCGCATATAAATGCTCATTATTATTATTATTATTATTATTATTATTACTTCGTTTATTTTCTCATCTTCATCTCATTGTGTGTAGGTTCTTCTTCTGCGTCCCCAGGCCATATAGCCATAATGGGTAAGGTACGTATGTGTCCGGTTTTTTAGTTTTTATTGGTCTCCCCGCTGCATACAGCCGACACAGTCCGATTTCGGAGGAGCTCAAAGGAGTAAATTTGGAAGAATTTGTATTAAGCAGGAGAATGGGCCAATAAATCAGAAAGATAGTAAATGACAGAAAGCAAAGGAAAAAGGAAAAAGAGAGTGGCAGATCAGAGGAAGTTACAAGCACAGAACTTCCAGAAAGTAGGGGAACTATTTTTATAAAAGACCCCCCGGTATCCCCACGGGGAGGGAATTGTGGAGGGGGCGGGGTCGTCCAGCTCCCCGTATGGAGGCACGAGGCATCCACCCGCTGCCCCGAGTGTGTAGCGTTTTTGATGTTTTTAGTTCAAACATATGAAACCATTACTAAGTATTAGAAAATGGATTTCAATTAGACTACTGTAATCTTCTGGTGATTCGCACGGACGTGTTATTTGCCCTTCGCATAATTCTGGGCTTTGGACCAAATAGAAGAATTCTGTTCAATCAATCACTTTTAATATTCACACCCTCCAGCGGTGATCTCAAATTATATAGAGGAAATACTATGGTGTGTGTGTGTGTGTGTGTGTGTGTGTGCGTGTGCGTGTGCGTGCGCGTGCGTGCGTGCGTGCGTGCGTGCGTGCGTGCGTGCGTGTGTGTGTGTGTGTGAGAGAGAGAGAGAGAGAGAGAGAGAGAGAGAGGGAACAATGAACAAATTGTTTAATGATTAGACCATTGCACTGGGGGTGATATATAAAACACGAATGTTGTAGCCGGGATAAATTTATGCTTACTCAGTTTATCCTCATTAAAGATTTCGAGTTCGATAAGCCAACAGAGGAGGCAAAGATTCCCGACAAGTGAGCTGAAATACACGATACACGTTAACATGTTTCGCTCTTTCCCCACGACAACAAAATGGTAGCCACTCATAAGATTACTCGCATATCACTGTGTTGCCATGGCGAAAAGGTGAAAAATGTTCGCGTGTACAGACTTTTACTGGTTTCGGGGGGAAAGATTCATCCCCTTTCTTTCGGCCAAGAGGGCGATTGCCGTTTGTGATTGAGACGATCCCCAGTACAGGTACCAACTAACCCTCCAGAGTGCAGCACAAATGAGCCAGTGCAAGACCTACAGATCGAGTTATCGTCCTTCTCAAATGTGTAATCACTAAAAGGATTCCTCATTGCTCGGAATAAGGTTTGCTATACAACCCTAAAATTCGATGGCTTGGAGTATTTAGATAGTCAATTGACATATTATTGAACTTATTACGAAAACTAATAACTTGTAAAAAAAAAAATTTTTTAATAAAAAGACTGCTGAAACATAAAAAGCAAAACCTGCTTTTTATATTTCTGCAGTCATTGTTTGATACTTGTAAGTTATTAGTTTTTGTAATAGATCCAATAATACGTCAATGTTAATCTTATATTTACTTGTGGCGGTACCATAGCCGATGAGGTTTAACCGAGGCGTGGTTGCCGATACACCTATCTGTATTGCTAAAAAATCTGGACTTTACTGGAGTTGCACTGCCTCCGGGCATTGCCTCCAGTATTGTTCCCACCATCTTTGTATCTACAAATGTCCCATATGTGTCTGTTCCAGACCGAGAGGACGTAGAGCACCATTTTTCATTCATTCACGTCAATGGACTATCTAAAGATAGTCCGTTTTGACTCCAAGCCATCGCCTTATTCTCACTTTTCTGTCGGCCCCAACTTTAGGCCGATGTCAGCCAATGGTGAATGCCATTAACCCTTTCACCGCCAGCGATTTTTCAGCCAAAAATACCATTAAACTTAACTGGGTAAAGAAAATAAAATATAGATCTGCAATATTGCGAATTCCTTTGTGACATAATTATATAACATTAGCCTGATTAGGTCTATCCTTACCTCCCAAAATTAAGAAAATAGGGTCTTCAGATAACAGACCCTGATTTGATGCCTTTTAGTGACATTGTGGTGCTAAAGTGCGACATTGGCGGTGAAAGGGTTAAAGGATACTACATGTGTTGATTTATTTAACTCTGACATGTTCCTAAGCCTATTACTAACCCTATTCCTTACCAAGATGTGTTAAATATAGGCCTACGAAATAAGAAAATGCATTTGTTGACGAAAAATTCGACTAGGAAGAGTTACTATTTAGACGATTTTGATAGCGCATTCCTTGAAGCTCTTTGAGCCATTGGTTTTTACCAGGATCCCGGTAACTGTGGCAGAAGATAGGGAGGAGGGGACACATGGAATCTCCCTAATAGATTACTTTAGCCAGAGGCTATATGGGCCCGTATCTCACATTCTCCAGGCTACGGGTACGGCGCTCAATCAAGGAACGCATAAATTATGCGCAGGTGTCTTCAAAAACTACTAACTCTGACATGTTCCTAAACCTATTACTAACCCTATTCCTTACCAAGATGTGTTAAATATAGGCCTACGAAATAAGAACATGCATTTGTTGACGAAAAATTCGACTAGGAAGAGTTACTATCCCTGAACATGGTCTGAGTGTTGCAGCAACGCCGTACCCGTAGCCACTGTGATTACTTTATCCCAGATCTGTTTTCTTTTTGTAATTTATTTTCTGCTAAAAAGAGATTTTACTTAAATTAAGCAAATTCATTAAAGCATGCCATGTCGTATAATTTTTTGTTTGTTTAAAGTTGAAGTTTAATGAAACCCTCCATGCCTCAATAGGGGTGAAAGAATAATAAATCTTGAATCTTGAACACTATCGTATTCTCCTACCATTCATAACGCAAGTAATTTTCTTTGCTTATGTTTTCTATCCGGAGCATTCGAAAAGCGCGATACGAAATGCGCGAACTACAAGATGCCGAAATGAGCGAACAGTAATGACAAAAAGAGCGAATTTCAGAGAGTCGCATAAAACTCAGAAAGTTAGGGATAGGGTTAGGGATAGGTTAGGGATAGGGTTAGGGATAGTAAGAAAGTAACAGACATTTTTTCTTGTAAGGTACTTCTTGCCCCATCCCAATCCTCAACGACCCTCTCGCTTTCTGTCAGTCACATTCGCTCTTTCTGTCAGTCACATTCGCTCTTTCTGTCAGTCACATTCGCTCTTTTCGTACGGTCGCGCAAATGGGAATATTCAGAGAGTCGCGCTTTTTGCATGTTGCCTTTCGATCAAATCGTCGGTTATTGCAGCTCTTGGAGTCGTTCACAAATAAAACACAATAACACAAGACAACATACAACGTATAGTTGATTTTCCCAGTTTAAACTGTGAACTAGCTAACAACAACAACAGTAGTGTCCTTTGACCGCTTTCTTGTTTGCTTTCGTCGCGTGGGCGTGAAAAGAGACATTTCCCCTGAAGAACATCTGTTTAACGTCCTCCGCTCTGGAACAGACACATATGGGAGATTAGTAGATATAAAGATGGTGGGAGCGATCTTGGAGGCAATGCCGGAGGTAGCGCAACACCAGGAAAGTCCCGAATTTTGAACAATACAGATGTGAACCCACATTTTCCCTCTTACAAAATGCCCTTCATAATAAAATGGAACCTCCCTACTTAAGACTCCCTGTACGATGTGACCCAAAACATTTGTACCGATTTCTTCCTCTTCATATTCGGACTACTGAGTGTCCACCCCCTATTAAGACCATTTAAAAAAAAAACCACATCTGTATTGTTAAACATTCGGGAATTTGCTGGTGTTGCGCTGCCTCCGGGCATTGCCTCCAGGATCGTTCCCACCATCTTTATATGTACTGATGTCCTATATGTGTCTGTTCCAGACCAGAGGACGTTAAGCAGAATTTCACCATAAGACCATTTGGGGGCTGATTTTTCAAGCTCTTAACAGAGAGGTTCCACTGTAATTAGCTAGGGGAAGACGGGGTAAAAAGCGCATGGGCGGGTAAGAAGCCCACCCCAATTATCTCATGAAATGAAGCACATTTCAGTCTCATTTTGCCCATGAGACGAGCGTTAATGTCTAGCATTCGTCTCATGGGCAAATTTGACTGAAATTTTCTTTATTTCATGAGATAATTGAGGTGGGCTTCTTACCCGCCCATGCGCTTTTTACCCCGTCTTCCCCTATTGACGATGTGAAAGTGATTTGTTTTTAACGGTGTTACTACTAATATTTGATATAAAAAAAACCACAACCTTGTCCAAATGTCTGTATACAAGTGTTACGTTACACTCTTGTTTGGTGGGCACCGTTTTGACAACCTTTTTGTCCAAATGTCTGTATACAAGTGTTACGTTACACTCTTGTTTGGTGGGCACCGTTTTGACAACCTTTTTGTCCAAATGTCTGTATACAAGTGTTACGTTACACTCTTGTTTGGTGGGCACCGTTTTGACAACCTTTTTGTCCAAATGTCTGTATACAAGTGTTACGTTACACTCTTGTTTGGTGGGCACCGTTTTGACAACCTTTTTGTCCAAATGTCTGTATACAAGTGTTACGTTACACTCTTGTTTGGTGGGCACCGTTTTGACAACCTTTTTGTCCAAATGTCTGTATACAAGTGTTACGTTACACTCTTGTTTGGTGGGCACCGTTTTGACAACCTCTTTGTCCAAATGTCTGTATACAAGTGTTACGTTACACTCTTGTTTGGTGGGCACCGTTTTGACAACCTTTTTGTCCAAATGTCTGTATACAAGTGTTACGTTACACTCTTGTTTGGTGGGCACCGTTTTGACAACCTCTTTGTCCAAATGTCTGTATACAAGTGTTACGTTACACTCTTGTTTGGTGGGCACCGTTTTGATCTTCCTAGGCAGTTTCTCCCATTTTGGGTGCTTTCCTCCTGGCTTCGTCGTCATTTCGATCGATTGTTCTTGACTACCCTAATGGTCAACCTAGCTCGCCACTTTGACCGCCAGGTGGCAACCAACTCAATAGGGGCTTATCTCGTGATATCTTTAGTTGGGGGCAGGGAACGGAGAGAGAGAGAGGGAGGGACTCCTCTCTCTCTCTCTCTCTCTCTCTCTCTCTCTCTCTCTCTCTCTCTCTCTCTCTCTCTCTCTCTCTCTCTCTCTCTCTCTCTCTCTCTCTCTCTCTCTCTCTCTCTCTCTCTCTCTCTCTCTCTCTCTCTCTCTCTCTCTCTCTCTAAGAATATAGAGAGGATTAGGCCCACTCGAGCGTTATTCCAACAGGCGGTCAAAACAGCCAGCTAAGCCGCTCATTATAAAATTTAAAGGAAGAGAAAGCGTAGTCAGATATATTACAAGATAACAAAATGTTCAATAAACTCATATAAAGTAATGTGATCGGTATGCTTGAGGACGGAGACGCACAGGCTGGCGACTCAATGATTCATGTCACTTTACGACCCACTTGCCTGTTCTCCTCCGTCACAATTCAGCACTTCCCGCTTTCAAAACCCAAATGAAAACTCGCTTGTTTCAAAGGGCTTTCTCTCTGTAACTTTTCTCATGAATTAGATGATGCTCGAATGAATGTATATGTTAGCCCAATTGCGTGTGAATCAATGAATGTGAGCTCCTTGAGTTTAATTCTAAAGAAAGGCGCTATATAAATACTATGTAGGCCTATTATTATTATTATTATTATTATTATGAACATGAAACAAAGGAAACACCAACAAGCTAGTTAGTTGCTTTTATTCCAATATTTCGGTCGTGCTCGACCTTTTACTAGGAAATCTTTCTCTTGACTGACAGTAGTCTCATCTCTCCCAATTTCACAAAACAACAGTGAGTATCAGTCACACACACACACACACACACACACACACACACACACACACACACACACACACACACACACACACACACACACACACACACACACACACACACACCAAAGAAAGGAGGGGAAGAAAATGCATGCACATGAAAAACAATCTTGAGCGAGTTATCACTCAAATCTAAAAGTTGAAGCTAACAAGATTATAGGTGACACGTGCACTTCAATCAGCTAATGCAGATTCACTGGATTCTATTACTGGAATGTCTTCTCCCATATTATTTATTTTTTTTATATATTTTTTTTAAAAATTTTATTATTATTATTATTTTTTATTATACTATAAATATAAACGTCCCATATGATATGTACCTATACTAGGTCGGAGGACGTTTACACACATTTTTCTTCTCTTCTTTCTTTATGGATGGAATGCAGAGTGTTTTGAATAAATCACCGTTATACAGCTTCTTAAAAGGGTTTTAGAATTGTGTAAAAAGGGGTGGACCGGTGAGTTTCTGCCTTGTTCACAAGGCTTCATGGTTTATTGCTTTGAAAGTAATAGCACATTACTGTCGCCAACTCTCTCTCTATGGTGTAAACGATTTATTATTCAGTTACACTCGCATAGACATAAAACACAACAGACTGAAGCAACAACAAGCGAAGCTTATAGCGTGCTCAGTTAGAACATGTACACAGCAATATTGGCGGAATTTACAATGACTGAATTAAACGTGGAAAACAACTATACGAAACAGAACAAAAAAGAATGAAAATGAAAGACTGGGTGGATGCAAACTTGAATCAACACAGCTATACATTATTTTTTGATCATTAGGAAAAGATGCAATACACAAACATGAACATAAATAATATTACGCACATAACTCTCTCTCTCTCTCTCTCTCTCTCTCTCTCTCTCTCTCTCTCTCTCTCTCTCTCTCTCTCTCTCTCTCTCTCTCTCTCTCTCGCGTTCCCCCCCTTGAATCCTCCAGCAAGGCTCTGCCCCTGTACCCCTATGGGGCCCTGGACGGCCCCTGGGCGGCCCCTGGACGGCCCCTGGACGGCCCCTGGGCGGCCCCTGGACCCCTGCGACTTTCAATTTTGCTTCTCATTTTGGAGAGTTGCACCCATGTACAAGTTGTCATTTGTTATTTGTCTCCTTCTTATCTCGTTGATCTTCTGAACCTTTACACACTTCTTAGACAGTTACGCTCCTCTTCTGACACTTCTCTCCTCCAGATCCCTCGTTACCGCACCAGGACCCTTGACGAACGCTCCTTCTCTTTCCAGGCCCCCTCCACTTGGAATACACTCCCATTACCTCTCCGTTCTGCCAACTCCCTTTCTTCATTTAAGTCTTCTCTCAAAACTACTCTTTTCAAATCATAGCCTGCTATGTTTCTTTTCAAAGTACTGTGCCCCTTCCATCCGCGTGTTTTTGTGTGCATGCGTGTTATTTGTGTGTGTGTGCGCGCGCGCGCGCGCGCGCGTGTGTGTGTGTGTGCGTGAGTGCGTGCGCGTTCGTGTGTTTGTCTGTCTGTGTTTGGTGCGTGCATGTGTCTATGTTTAGTGCGTGTATAATATATTTTTGTCGTTTATTTATTTCTATTGCTTGCTGGTTTATTCATTTATTATTGCAAGCGCTTAGGGCTTTTTTTTATTTTTATAGATTAGGCGCTATAAATGCTGATTATTATTAATTTTATTATTTGTACCATATGTGAAAAAAAGACTGGGGGTGAAGAAAACAGTGAGGGCTGGATTGAATCCAGTGTTTGTATTGGTCGGAAACTGCTGTGGACCCGGGCCCTCCGGAGAATGGTATTCAAATCTTGGAAATGAATTGATCAATTGGCTGATGCCAGTTTCTGGCCTTGTTCTTTCAGCAAATGTTTACCTACTATGCTGAGACCTAAATGATGGAGTGGCGAGACTGGTTCCAGGCATTTCATTATTGATTATTTTACTATGTTAGAAAAAGATTGTTCTTAAAAGATTTGTCTCGAAGTTATTGTAAGCAATCCACGAAACTATGTAGGCACTAATGGGCATTAGTTAGCTACCCAAGGCAGAAGTTGTCATATCTACAGTCCTTGAGTGTTTATGTTTTACGTCTTCTCGACCGAAGAGGACTGAGAGAGTCCTTGGATGGAAGTTCAGTTTAACGTCGCGTATCGGCTTTCGCCATGTACGACGGGCTGAACAAACAAACCAGGGTATAAACAAAAATTTATGTTCCTGAATTACTGTCTTAGTCAAAAGGCCGAGAAGCGATCAGAATGAAAGAGAGTCCTTAGGTATGGAAAGAATTGTATGCTGAACAGAGCACATGAATCTTCATTTTAAAGCGTATAAAATAATAAACATACGTAATACAGACACTGCAACAGACACGACGAGTATGCGGTGCTTCTTTCGATGAGTATAAGTAGGATAAATAGTTTTAAATGTTTTCCAAAAGATATAGAAAGTTACGAAATGGTGCAGAGATAACATTCTGGTTTACAGATTAAAATTATTGAAAAGCCAGGGGAGGCGACTCAGTGTATGTAATGATTGGAGTGGTAAAAATAGACCGCTGGGCTGCAGTCTTGTGGAGTGAAAGTGTTTGATCAAAAATTGTGTGTGTGAAGAGCATAATGTAAATGCGCAATATTTCTCTTTTAAATTATATTTAAGAATTCTGCCGCTCGGCGATGCCCTTGTTTGTAGTTGAAATAGTCGCGTGCCACAAACGATTGCGAATCCGCGCTTGTTAGGTTAGCTACGCTAGCAGCCTCCAGAGTAGCTACAGATTCGGTCATCTTGCAAATCAAGACAGTACTTGTAGCGGTGCCATAGCCGATGAGGTTTAACCGAGGCGTGGTCACCGCTACAGCTATCTGTATTAATTTTAAAAATCGGGACTTCACTGGTTTCGTACTGCCTCCGGGCATTGCCTCCAGTATTGTTCCCACCATATTTGTATTTACAAATGTCCCATATGTGTCTGATTCAGACCAAGAGGACGTAAAACTCCATTTTCTCTCTCTCCCGAGTAGCTACGATGGTTAAGTAACATGGCGGCCTAGTTTCTGTTCGAACCGATCTTTATCTGAACATTTTGTTTATTTGTCTAACAACTAGAGGGATTTTGACGAATTGAGTTTTGATCATCCTTCTTTAGTAATAACAGCTGGGATGCAAATTTAGAAAAAAAACACCGCTTGTTTTTATCGCGATCTTTCTTGTTATGACAATCTTTCACACAACATGAGCTGATCATTTTCTCATATCAAATGTGCTCACTTTTGTTGACAAGGTTTCCAACACTGCATTCTGTTGCTTGCCCGAATAAATAACGACAACTGTCCTTTCCCTTGCTCTTGATGTCATCAAAACAGACGGGATACCATGCCGTTGATTGTACGGCCGTTTTAGACGGCCATTTTCCCCTAACTTCGTTAACTTTGCTAGCCGTTCGGAAACGAGGCTTTGTGTTTTTGTTTGTGGCACAAGCCACAAAGGCCACAAACCTATAACTCACTCTGTCGGTCTGTCGGTCCAAAATTGTCGCACATATTGTAAAAGAGAAAGAAAAGCGTGCCACAAACAATTGCGAATCCGCGCTTGTTTTAAAACAAATGTCATTCTTTCTTAAAGACCCACCAGGTCCGTGAGTGAAAATCACGGGTTTCACGGGTTTTCCTCTCGCTGGTAAGAAATCTTATTTTGACAAAGTGTGGCTCCCATACAAATTTCCTCATGCACGAAAACGTGACATCACTTTAAAGAACAGCCTCAATCGTATATGAGGAAAGACTGTATGTGGGCCACACGACCAAAAAAAAACAAGGGACTTAATCCAGCCGGGTCAGTGGGTCTTTAAAGACACACTGACCCACCACGATTAGGTCCCTTGTTTTTTTCTGGGTAGCTGTGACCCACAATCAAATGTCCCCGACTTCCAATTGAGGCTGCTCTTTAAAATGTTTTGTTTTCAATTTGGGGACATTTGTATGGGAGTCAAACCTGGTCAAAACAAGATTTCTTACCAGCTATAAGAGGGAAAACACGTAAAACCCGTGATTTTGACACGTGACCTGGTGGGTCTTTAAAGTTCAGCAAGTGGTCAAGTGGTTGAAGTATCGTGTCGGAGCTAATTTGATTGTTGTAAAAATGAACAATGGGCTCTTGGATGGGATAGAAGTTTTACGATCCTTTCACCCTCCCCACTCACATGCCCCAGTTATTGTCTACCCAGACACAAAAACACACACACACACAAAACACGGGGTACCTACTTTCAATATAAGATTAAAGGTGAAACGGTAGGTCTACTTTTCTATCTTAACAACGAGCATCGTCGCTACATAAACCGACGCTCGTCTCATGGGCAAAATGAGACTGAAATTTGCTTCATTTCATGAGATAATTGGGGTGGGCTTCTTACCCGCCCATGCGCTTTTTACCCCGTCTTCCCCTAGATGTTTTGTGGTAATTTTCAAATCATTAATTCCGCGTAAGCGTGCTGCCACTCGTATCCTTTATGGATCCACCAGAACAAAAAACTAGCGAAATAGGATTTTACGCCCTCTGCGGTCTTTCGACCATGTGGGGCATTTTTAAATAAAAGATGGTGGGAACAATACTGGAGGCAATGCCCGGAGGCAGTGCAACACCAGTAAAGTCCCGATTTTTTTTAGCAATACAGATATGTGTAGCAGTAACCACGCCTCGGTTAAACCTCATCGGCTATGGTACCGCCACAAGTTAAGAGTGAGTTACATGAACAAGAAACTAATGTCTTGAAGGCCATTTAATGCTGAACAGCCTGTCGCATGAAAATAGGTAGCTCGTAAAAATAAGTAGCTCGCTACTATGAGAGTTTGTATTTGCGACAACCACAAATTTCACTTTTTCTGTACTTTAACCATTTAACTAACCCTAACCCTAACCCTAACCCTAACCCTATCCCTAACCCTAGAAAAAAGTGAAATTTGTGGTTCATGCTCAATGTCGCAAATACACACTGTCATATGTAGCGAGCTTCTTATTTTTACGAGCTACCTATTTTCATGCGACACAGCCTACCCCTCATGAAAACTATTTTGCATCCAAAAATGGATCTGGCGAGACAAGTCCGAGACAAACAAGGGAAACTTGAAAGGTACACCTCCCACTACGCTTTTTAGATGTAGGGGAAGACGGGGTAAAAAGCGCATGGGCGGGTAAGAAGCCCACCCCAATTATCTCATGAAATAAAGAAAATTTCAGTCAAATTTGCCCATGAGACGAATGCTAGACATTAACGCTCGTCTCATGGGCAAAATGAGACTGAAATTTGCTTCATTTCATGAGATAATTGGGGTGGGCTTCTTACCCGCCCATGCGCTTTTTACCCCGTCTTCCCCTACCTTTGAAACCTTTTATCTCATGTCAGTTTTAAACTCATCTTCCTGATGAAGAGATACTAAAACATCTCGAAAGGTTGAAACCATTGGTGTTTTGTGGTAATTTGGAAATCAATACATCATTAGATGTCATTTTGGGCTACGTTGTAGTTTTGATACCCACACAATGTTTTTGCTTTGAACATTTTCATTGAGAAGCAACATTCTGCCGTTATCAGGAAAGGGGTAGGGTTAGAATCAGCCTAGGGATATTTGTCACGTATGAACATGAAAGAACCAGGGCCTGTATTCACGTTGAGATAGCATGAGACTTAGCATCATGCTAACTTAGAAGCTCTTCCAAAAGTCCTATTAAATCCTATAGGACATTGGAAGAGCTTCTAAGTTAGCATCAGGCTAAGTCTCATGCTATCTCAACGTGAATACAGGCCCAGACTTTGAGATTGAGACTTTAAAATAAAAGGGTAGGAGGGGAAATGACACGACGTTTCGATTCAGGGAATCTTCATCAGGTGTGGTGTGTTTTAAAGACACACTGACCCACCACGATTAAGTCCCTTGTTTTTGGTCTAGGTAGCTATGACCCACATACAAATCCCCCAGCTTGAAATTGAGGCTGCTCTTTAAAATGATGTTTCGTTTTCAATTTGGGGGCATTTGTATGGGAGTCAAACCTGGTCAAAACAAGATTTCTTACCAGCTACAAGAGGGAGAACAGGTGAAACCCGTGATTTTGACACGTGATCTGGTGGGTCTTTAAATAGTCAAATGTGACAGGGGTTACTCAAACGGAAGGAAGGAAGGTAGGGGAAGACGGGGTAAAAAGCGCATGGGCGGGTAAGAAGCCCACCCCAATTATCTCATGAAATGAAGCAAATTTCAGTCTCATTTTGCCCATGAGACGAGCGTTAATGTCTAGCATTCGTCTCATGGGCAAATTTGACTGAAATTTTCTTTATTTCATGAGATAATTGGGGTGGGCTTCTTACCCGCCCATGCGCTTTTTACCCCGTCTTCCCCTAATGGTTTTGCGATTGGGAGTCGTAAACATAAGGTGGTTGTCTAAACTGCAACCATGCCCCATTTTCTTGCCACTAACCCTCTCACCTAGTTCGGTTTTCCCAGAGCCAGTGTATATTTTTCCACTACCACCTGTATAGATAGCCAGACCTCTCCCCTCTCCATCTCCTTACTCGCCCTCAACCCCATTCCCCGCTTTTTTAAGGGTATGCCTTAGCCATAACCTTAGCCTTTTCACCGCTAATGTCGCATTTATGCACCACAATGGTTTAACACCCATGTCACTAAAAGGCATCAAGTCAGGGCCTGTTATCTGAAGACCCTATTTTCTTAGATTTGGGAGGTAAGGATAGGCCTAATGTTGTACATTTCACAGACGAATTCCCAATATTGCAGATAATTTTTTGTCTCTACCCAGTTAAGTTTCATGATTGTTTTGGGGGCTAAAAAATGGCTGGCGGCGAAAGGGTTAGGGCCAAGGCCTGCATGGCGGCAAGATCGATGGTCTTTTGTCATTTTTCTGGTTAATGAGCTGTGTATGGAAACTCTTGTTTTCTTGCCACGGGACCACAACAGTTTGAACAGTTGGAACAATTAGAAAATGTTTTTTAATTGCAAAGACCATCGACCTAGCTGCAAGGAGGTCAAAACAATTTAAATCTCTCTCTCTCTCTCTCTCTCTCTCTCTCTCTCTCTCTCTCTCTCTCTCTCTCTCTCTCTCTCTCTCTCCCCCAGGGCTGGGTGGAAAAAAGCATGTAACTTGCTTATCTCATGTTCCCTGGTTAAATAAAATTTCGTTTTCGTGTTCCTCTCTCTCTCTCTCTCTCTCTCTCTCTCTCTCTCTCTCTCTCTCTCTCTCTCTCTCTCTCTCTCTCTCTCTCTCTCTCTCTCTCTCTCTCTCTCTCTCTCTCTCTCTCTCTCTTTGTTCATTGACCCTGTTTCTAGGGGCTACTGACCTAAAGAAAATAAACCATTGTTCATTGCTCTCCCTCTCTCTCTCTCTCTCTCTCTCTCACACACACGCACACACACACACGCGCGCGCGCGCGCACACACACAAACACACATACACACACACACGCACAGACACACACACACACACACGCACGCACGCACACGCACACACACACACACACACACACACACACGCGCGCGCGCGCGCGCGCGCGCGCACACACACACACGTACTTTCCAACATGGGACTACAACAGGACACATAATGTGTTTTAA
>CM065684.1:46743952-46748952 GCA_017654935.2 Phymorhynchus buccinoides | reverse complement strand
ATTAAATGTCTAATTTTAACCCCGCCCTTTTCAATTGGAGCGGTTGGCATGCAATACTTTCGCTTTTGTTTGTTAGGTGGTTGTTCATGGAAACTGGATGATATGGTCGGGTATAGCTCTCTCTCTCTCTCTCTCTCTCTCTCTCTCTCTCTCTCTCTCTCTCTCTCTCTCTCTCTCTCTCTCTCTCTCTCTCTCTCTCTCTCTCTCTCTCTCTCTCTCTCTCTCTCTCTCTCTGTGTGTGTGTGTGTGTGCGCGCGTGTGCGTGCGTGTGCGTGCGTGTGTGTGCGTGTGTGTGCGTGTGTGTGTGTGTGCGCGCGCGTGTGCGTGCGTGTGTCTGTATCCTTATGCATGCATGTGTGTGTTGTGTGTGTATTATAGAACCTGCATGTGCGTGTGTGCGCGCGTATGAGTGCGTGTGCGCTTGTGTGTGTATTTATCTACCTGTCTGCCTGTGTGCGTATAGGCCTTTGCAACTAGGGTTATTAACGCCCCTTGACAGTGAGAGTAATTGCTCTTGCTGGTCAGTACTGACAAGGGCATTCACTCTCGCGAAAGGCAGCCATTTAGTGGCATCAAATAGGGGTTATTGGCGAGAGTTATCCCCCTGTCTGGTCAGTACTGAACCATCTTCCCCCACCCTCCAAGGGCATTCACTCTTGCAAAAGGTGTTCGTTGCAGACCCCATATGTACAATTGTGTGTCTGTGTGTGTCTGTCTTTTTGTCTGTCTGTCTCTGTGTGCCTGCTTGCTTGCACACGCCCGCGCTCACGCGATGGTTTGCTTGGTCGTAACAAAACTGCAAGTGGAGTGAAACGAAAACACTTAAACAGCACAGACATAGACATGACAAAGGGTTTGCTTGGGTCGCGTGGGACGAAGCAACGGGGGAAAAAACCCTCGCGAGGGCTACAAAGTGGAGGGTGAATCTCAGGGCTTTAAATATTCAATGAATTGTTGATTTTCTGTGGCTAAGTATGCGCATGCCTCCCTATAAAGAGAATAATAACAATAATGAATATTGATAGAAAAACCTGACAACTAAAAAGTGTAGAGCTCAGTGAAATGAAAATAAAACAAGTACAACTCCAAGCGGCTGCAAAGTCCCCTCGCAGCATCGCCGAGCTACTCCGAAATCGGAATGTATCGGCTGTACACATACATAAACACGCATCAAAACAGCACGTAACTACATAAAAACGCATAAAAACAGCACGTAACTGAATAGTTTTTTTATATACAGCCTTGGGGTTCGGACCGGTGATTTGAGCGCGCGCGATCATGCGCACACGAGCGCACATAAACTTTCATGACAACTGTGTGATAGAGCATTCAGCAAGAAATGTTGTGAAAAAAACTGCATTGAAATACATGCAAAACTTCGCGAGATATTAGCGATTATGTGTTTGGGGGTTTGAACCCCGTAACTGGCGCGACCTTGACCTAAATGTAAAACTAAATATATCAGTGGATAGCTTGCATCTTGGCAAACTAGTATATCCAAATTTGATGATGATAGACTGAATAGTTTTTGAGAAAAACGGACGAATAGCCAGACGGACGGACGGACGGAGGCACGCCGGACGGATCAGACAGAAACAATAGCTCCCCGAACCTTCGGCTCGGGGACTAATAAAAACTACACATAACCTACTGCAGCAAGGGGGTGGGGTGGGGCTGGGGGTAGTGGGGGAAACGACAGGAACTTAGACATAATTATACATGTCTCTTTCTCTCACTTATTTGGGGAAATCGTTCTAACTGCAGTGCGCTCTTGGTTTAATAAAAAGAAAAGTAAGTCAAAAGTAAACAGAGAAAAAAAAGTCAAAAATTATAACCATCTTATGTGCTGGCAAATATACTGGGGATGCGGTGGGCGAAACGAGACACTCGGTGTGGGCGAAACGACACAGCCGACACGCAAATGAAGCGGCAGATGACACAATAAATGCAAATGAAGCGGCAGATGACGTACATCAAAAGAGTAGGCGAAACAAACGTAGGCGAAGTGGACGGTACCGTTCTGCCCCACACAGTACATTATACAAGTATATAAAATAATTAATAATATTGATGACATAGACTTTAACAACCTTTTTTGTTAAAAGTATCACAAACATGACACGAAATAAGGTCGACTAAAGTCGAAAATGCAGACATTTCGGCCTAAGGTCGACTGCAACATTTCGTCCTAAAGTTGCTCATTTTTAAAGGTCGAAAGTGCTCAGCTCTGATCAGGGCGGGTGATGAGTTACTAACATTCGCAAGAGAGAGGGAGGGAGAGTTTTACTTTTCTAACCGAGGGAGGGAGAGAGAGAGGGAGGGAATACTGGAAGGGAGGGAGAGAGAGAGAACTAACATTAAGGCTGTACCTAACATAAATATAGAGGGAATCTTCTGGAGAGGAAAGACAGAATGATGTCAAATTTTGTCGTAATCATACAAACACACACGCATGAATAATTGTCTGTCTGTCCGTCTTTTTTCTCTGTTAGTCTGTTTCTGCGTGTATATCTTGACGGGTGCAATAACCGTCTGTCTCTTTCTCTCTCTGCCTCTCTCTCTCTCTCTCTCTCTCTCTCTCTCTCTCTCTCTCTCTCTCTCTCTCTCTCTCTCTCTCTCTCTCTCTCTCTCTCTCTCTCTCTCTCTCTCTCTCATTCTGTCTGTCTTTCTGTCTCTGCTCTCTCTCTCTCATTCTGTCTGTCTTTCTGTCTCTGCCTCTTCTCTCTCTCTTTCTAGACAAAAAATATACATTCGAAAATTCGAAAAATGTAGATTCGACCTTAGGACGAAAGTCCCTTATTTGCCGATTATTTGATGTTATATTCTGTTTATAGTTTAGCTGTTGAAAGCAAGCCACCCTGAAACAAATCAAAGTTACAAACGAGAAAGGGCTAAAAGGGACGCGAGGCCCACTTCTAGCCCTAACTACTACTACTACTACTACTACTACTACTACTACTACTACTACTACTACTACTACTACTACTACTACTACTACTACTACTACTACTACTACTACTACTACTACTACTACAACATTATATTTTGCTGTTAGACCTACGGACCTTGATTGATGCCACCTACACGAACTCTGCCAAACCCTAATTACTTAATGCACAGTTGGAAGGCTTCAGGGAAATCGTCCTTACAGAAAGGAGCGTTTTAGTCATCTGCTGAATGCCAAGAAACGTAAGGACCTGTGGATGCACTTGGATGCCTGGTTAGGTTAATTAAGAGAGAGAGAGAGAGAGAGAGAGAGAGAGAGAGAGAGAGAGAGAGAGAGAGAGAGAGAGAGAGAGAGAGAGAGAGAGAGAGAGAGAGAGAGAGAGAGAGAGAGAGAGAGAGAGAGAGAGAGAGAGAGAGAGAGAGAGAGAGAGAGAGAGAGAGAGAGAGAGAGAGAGAGAGAGAGAGAGAGAGAGAGAGAGAGAGAGAGAGAGAGAGAGAGAGAGAGAGAGAGAGAGAGAGAGAGAGAGAGAGAGAGAGAGAGAGAGAGAGAGAGAGAGAGAGAGAGAGAGAGAGAGAGAGAAACGAGTCGAGGACATCCATGCTCAAGTCCCGTTGTTCTCACTTAAGACTTCATCGGTCAAGATGAGATCAACACCCCCTCTCAAAGTCTTGATTCATTGCGTTTTTTCCGTCTTGCCTTTGAATTCTATTATTAGCGAATGCATATTTTTATTTGTTTGAATGGATGAACATTAATATTAAACATAGACAATGATAGAGGGTTTAAGTGCTCTATCTGCAGTAAGAAAGGCAAGACTGAAAAACAAACCGGAAAGAACCGAGAAATGGAGGAGTGGGTGTGGATCTGCATCTTTACCCACTTCATCGTTCAAAATCAAGAGTAGAAGTCGTGTGGGTATTGAATCAAATCATTCCTCTCCTGTAAACTCTGATTCAGTCCTCTTTTCCTTTCTCTTTTCCGGCTTCTCTTGGGGCTCATTCTTGCTCTGCGTTCCCAGCCCATAGGGCCATAATGGGTGGGGTACATGCGTGTCCGGTTTTCATTTTTCACTGGTCTCCCCGCTGCATTCAGTCGGCGCATTCTGATTTCGGAGGAGCCAAAAAAACACCGTATTCCTCGTGACCCGTGTGAGTTCGGAGATCGACAGCCAGAAGCCGCTCAAGGCAGAGAAGCAGGTGGGACAGCTCTCACGGAGGGTTAGTGTGTGGGTGGCCCGGGCTGTTGGGACTGTAATCAGTTATATCATCCCTGTTAAGTCAAAGTCAAAATTACTTTATTTTCTTAACAATAGAAATCACATGATTGTGGTCTCATGATACAACAAGGGCAACATAAAACGAAATATCCATGCATTTGAACAAAGCAAAAGGAACAGAGAACAAAAATTAAGGTACACAACAAAAATAATAAAAGCAAAGTTCATCTCACCAATAAACAAACTTCTTTATACTCAACGAATGTACCCCCCCCCCCTTTCTCATCCTCTTCACACCCCCAACCATTCTTACCCAATCCACTTCAATCCGCCCCCTCCCACATTGGTACAAAGTATGAACAAAATGAGGTAACACACGGAGCCAGTATACTTTTGAGTCTTCCCCATTCCCCACAACATGCTCCTTCATACACCATTCGCTCTTTGCACACAACCGCACCCCCCCCCCCCCCCCCCCCCCCCCCCCCCCCCCCCCCCCCACCCCCCCCCCCCCCCCCCCCCCCCCCCCCCCCCCCCCCCCCCCCCCCCCCCCCCCCCCCCCCCCCCCCCCCCCCCCCCCCCCCCCCCCCCTTAGCCATTCCACCTGGTGTAAGATATAAAGTACACGTTCATCAGAAATGCACTTGGGGCATGAAACCAACAACAAACAAAGAAACAAATGAAAACAATTAGGAAAAGAAAAGAAGGAAAAAAAGTGTGTGTGTGTGTGTGGGGGGGGGGGGGGGGGGGGGGGGTGGACGAAAAAGGGAAGCAAAACTAATCGGTTTCTGATGCAGTTATAAGGTTCGTGCTGTTGCGGCAATTGCCTTTTCACGT
>CM065684.1:46733952-46738952 GCA_017654935.2 Phymorhynchus buccinoides | reverse complement strand
TTGTACACGAATCTGATGAAATATCTGTATTTTTGTTCACGAATCTGATCAAATATCTGTTTTTTGTACACGAATCTGATCAAATATCTGTTTTTTTGTACACGAATCTGATGAAATATCTGTTTTTTGTACACGAATCTGATGAAATATCTGTTTTTTTGTACACGAATCTGATGAAATATCTGTTTTTTTGTACACGAATCTGATGAAATATCTGTTTTTTTTGTACATGAATCTGATGAAATATCTGTTTTTTTGTACACGAATCTGATGAAATATCTGTTTTTTGTACACGAATCTGATGAAATATCTGTTTTTTTGTACACGAATCTGATGAAATATCTGTTTTTTTGTACACGAATCTGATGAAATATCTGGTTTTTTTGTACACGAATCTGATGAAATATCTGTTTTTTTGTACACGAATCTGATGAAATATCTGTTTTTTGTACACGAATCTGATGAAATATCTGTTTTTGGTACACGAATCTGATGAAATATCTGTATTTTTGTACACGAATCTGATGAAATATCTGTTTTTTGTACACGAATCTGATGAAATATCTGTATTTTTGTACACGAATCTGATGAAATATCTGGGGGGTTTTACACGAATCTGATGAAATATCTGTTTTTGTGTACACGAATCTGATGAAATATCTGTTTTTTTGTACACGAATCTGATGAAATATCTGTTTTTTTGTACACGAATCTGATGAAATATCTGTTTTTTTGTACACGAATCTGATGAAATATCTGTTTTTTTGTACACGAATCTGATGAAAAATCAAATATCTCTATTTTTGTATCAGACATTTTATTTGATTCTTGAACTGGGGTCAACATGAGTATAGTGAACGAAATAAAAGAAATACAATTATTTTTAGACGGAAGTATTTCACGTGAATCATGACTCACAGACATCGTCACAATCGTGTCGCATTTGGATTGAATCCTATGCAGTGTAAGGGGGGGGGGGGGAGGGAGAGGCGCACCGTGGTGATGACTCTGGGCGCCCTTCTGCGGAACTTAAAGACCCCCCACGTCACGTGTCACTTTCCCTGTTATGCTAGGAAGATTTTTTCAGATTTTTTTTACCAGCTATAAGAGGAAAAACGCATTAAAACCGTGATTTTAACACGTGACGTGGTGGGTCTTTAAATATCAAATTGTTTTCGAGAAATAAATACAAATATGATCAAAAGGCTTACGTCGTGTGTTAAGGACTATTGATGTTGTGACGCTTCATCAATAATTTGTTATTCAACCACGAATAGATTATAATAAAAAATAATAAAAAGGGGGAACGCCCATTAATTAAAGCAACACTGACACAACGAACTAGTAGAATGACATGTAATTGATTTGTGTGTGTGAGAGGTTTAGCTAGCATGGTTCAGCTCTGTGCCAGCGTAGTATTAACCCTTTCACCGCCAAAGTCGCATTTTAGCACCACAGTGATTTAACACCCATGTCACTAAAAGGCATCAAGTTGGGGTCTATTATCCAAAGACCCTATTGTCTTAGTTTTGGGAAGTAAGGATAGACCTTATTTTATATCTGTCACAGAAGAATCCCCAATACTGCAGATGGATTTTGTTCTCTACCCAGGTAAATAATTGTTGGCTGAAATATGGATGGCGTTGAAAGGGGTTTAAACCATTGTGGTGCATAAATGCGACATTGGCGGTGAAAGGGTTAACACCCATGTCACTAAAAGGCATCAAATCAGGGCCTGTTATCCGAAGACCCTATTTCCATAATTGTGGGAGGTAAGGATAGGCCTAATGTTAGACATATCACAGAGGAATTCCCAATATTGCAGATTTTATTTTCTCTTCCCAGTTAAGCTTAGTGGTATTTTTTGGCTAAAACATGGCTGGCGGCGAAAGGGTTAATATAAGTGAAAGTGCGACTTTCAACGACAGCAACACCATGATCATCACTTTCGCGGACATGATGCATGCATGATGCACTATCATCGAACATTTGTAGCCCGCCTAGCCTGGGGACAGGGAGTGAATGGAGAGAGAGAGAGGGAGAGAGGGAGAGTGAGAGAGATAGAGAGATAGAGAGAGAGAGAGAGAGAGAGAGAGAGAGATTCTGTAGATTGTGTGTGTGTTGAGAGGGGGGGGGGGGGGGCAGAGAGGCGGGGTAGAGGAAGACAGAAGTGGAAGGACGGGGTGACATTTCCTGAAAATGGTCAACCTATGGCGATATTTTTCACGCTAGAGGGCAGTCAATGCACTAGGGGCTTATCACGCGATTTTCTTACTTGGGCGTAGTGAGAGAGAGAGTGATGGTAGGACCACTCACTGTCTCTCTCTCTTTCTTTATCCCCAACTAATAATATAGAGAGGATTAGCCCTACACGAGCGTCATGCCCTCTGGCGTGAGAAAAATCGCACTAAGTCTCTCATTGATACTTCATCACATGAAGTGGGTTTTAAAAAAATCGATTTAAAAAAAAAAATGTGTGTGTAGGTATGTGTGTGTGTGTGTGTGTATGTATGTGTGAGTCGAAACGAAACGAAACGAAACGAATTTTTATTTATACAGGGTAATGAGATAAGCATTGCTTTTTTGCACTCAGCCCTGACAGAGAAAGAGAGAGAGAGGGGGGGGAGAGAGAGAGACAGACAGACAGAGAGAGACACACACACAGAAATAGAGAGAGAGAGGGGGACAGAGAGAGAGAGAGAGAGAGAGAGAGAGAGAGAGAGAGAGAGAGAGAGAGAGAGAGAGAGGGGGGGGGAGGGAAGAGAGAGACAGACAGAGAGAGAGAGAGAGAGAGAGAGAGAGAGAGAGAGAGAGAGAGAGAGAGAGAGAGAGAGAGAGAGAGAGAGAGAGAGAGAGAGACAGACAGACAGACAGACAGACAGACACAGACAGAAGAAAAAAAGAGACAGACAGACAAAGAGAAAGAAAGACAAAGAGAGAGAGAGAGAGAGAGACAGAGACAGAGATATTTTGTAGATTGTGCGGGGGGGGGGGGGGGGGGGGGGGGGAGGGGGGGGGGGGGTGCAGAGAGGCGGGGTAGAGGAAGACAGAAACGGAGTCAGGGTGACATTTCCTGAAAATTGATACTTCATCACATGAAGTGGGTTTAAAAAAAATCGATATTGGTTTTTTTATGTGTGTGTGTGTATGTATGTGTGTGTCGAAGCGAAACGAAACGAAACGAATTTTTATTTATACAGGGTAATGAGATAAGCATTGCTTTTTTACACTCAGCCCTGACATAGAAAGAGAGAGAGAGAGGGGAGGGTAGAGAGAGACAGACAGAGAGAGACACAGAGAGAGAGAGAGAGAGAGAGAGAGAGAGAGAGAGAGAGAGAGAGAGAGAGAGAGAGAGAGAGAGAGAGAGAGGAGAGAGAGAGAGAGAGATACAGAGAGAGAAAGAGAGAGAGAGAGAGATAAAGAGAAAGAGAGAGAGAGAGAGAGAGAGAGAGAGAGAGAGAGAGAGAGAGAGAGAGAGAGAGAGAGAGAGAGAGAGAGAGAGAGAGAGAGAGAGAGAGAGAGAGAGAGAGAGACAGTCTAATAGCCGGATATTAATAATTTGCTGTAAAAACAAAACAGCGTCAAACTGGATTAGGGTTACCGAGTTGACGGTGTCATTTGTCACTGTCATGCTGCCGTCATGACGTTTTGTTGTTCTTTCGACGTCATGCTGCGATTTGAACGGGAGTGCATCGACGGGACCTTAGCTAGTACTATGGTGTGGAGGAAAGGAGAGCAGTTGAGCGCTTCTGGCCGCACCACGGGAATTACTCTACCAGTTGATATTACTTCCCTTTGTCACACAGGCCTAAAGCTGGAGACAGACTATGCGACTGCCTCATATGACGCGATCAGGTCGTGACGTTTCACCACATTTGCATACCATCCTGCTGGATCATTCTGACGCAGTCGGGTCCAGTCAGGTGACAGGGCCGAATAGGGCAATTTCTAAATCTAGATGATCGGATCAGTTCACTTGCCACGATTGACCAATCAAAAACGATTAAGATCGTAAGATCGTGGCTACACTTCCGTTCGCTATTTGTATCTGCTCAGTTGTCAGTTTTCGCCAACCACTGTACGATTGAAAATAGATCTACTAGGCCTATCGAGAATGTTGATCAAAGTGACGGTTGCTAGGGGAAGACGGGGTAAAAAGCGCATGGGCGGGTAAGAAGCCCACCCCAATTATCTATTGAAATGAAGCAAATTTCAGTCTCATTTTGCCCATTAGACGAGCGTTAATGTCTAGCATTCGTCCCATGGGCAAATTTGACTGAAATTTTCTTTATTTCATGAGATAATTGGGGTGGGCTTCTTACCCGCCCATGCGCTTTTTACCCCGTCTTCCCCTACGGATCTACGAGCTGGGCTGTTTTGGGCAACAACAAACCGGAATTGACGCAACGATCTTCATTGGGTGACAGTACGTTCTATATTTAGTACCCAGCCGAACTGCCGAATCATAAAGTGTGTCATGTCCATGCTGCACAGTCGGATCAGAATCGTCACGTGACCAGACTGATCTGACTGCCTCATATGACTCAAATCAGGCAATGTGTCGCCGGCTTAACAGGCATCATCATCATCGTCATCATCTTCATCATCATCATCATCGTCGTCGTCGTCGTCGTCATCATCATCATCATCATCATCGTCGTCGTCATCGTCGCCATCGTCGTAATTAGGCCTATTGAGCAATGCACACTAGTATATATCTGCAGGGCAGACGCTCATGACATTTTTTTAAAACACTAATCGTAAATGGGTAACGTTCGTTACATCCAGATACTGTATTATACTATTCATAAAGAGTTAAAGATCCGTACATCCATCTATTCCATACAAAAAAAGGAATAAATCATTATCATCATCATCGTCGTTGTCGTTATTGTTGGCATCATCATCATAATGAGCACAATATTATCAGGGAAACCGCTCCTGACATCCTAATTTACACTACTAATAAAGGGGTGAAAGGCTCGTTACATCCAGATTTT
>CM065684.1:46723952-46728952 GCA_017654935.2 Phymorhynchus buccinoides | reverse complement strand
AACAGGGGCGGATGGGGGTTGAGGGGTTCCGGACCCCCCCCCCCCCCCCCCCCCCTCACCCGTGGCAAAAATGGAGAGTTCTTGAGAGTTTTTAAAATGATTTAGAGGTACATTTTGAGCTGAGATGGCACCAGATTGCACCAGTTGAATTCATTTGAGGACATTTGGGTGGAGGGGGAGGGGGGCCCCCAGCAGGCGAGGGGGGAGGGAAAACAAAACAAAGAGAAAAATGATGTGACCCGCCCCTGGTGAACATTGTATATCTATGGTTTGTCCCCACGTGCCCCGCATGAAATTCGAGGGATTAGGTAGGAAAGCAAACTGTTTCTCCAAGCCTATGTAAAGTTCTCTCCTGTTTTCATGTTGACATGGTTTTACGTTTCTAGTATCAAGGAAGGCTTTCTTTCCCGAATATCCATGAATTTACAATTGTTTACTTGCATCAAGAATAATGTTGTGGTGGGTTGTTTTTTTAATAGTCATGGAGTCTGCATCGTATGTTTCGTTGTTGTTGTATTAATTATATTGAAACTTATAACAATACTTCCCGAAGCTTCGCTCGGGAACTAATTAATCAGCGTGTCAGGCAATACAAGCATCTGGTCCCAGCCTGATAAAGCTGAATTCCACTCGGCCAGGGTCCATATTCTTGGATATCAATTAAGGATTCTGTCGAGGTCTACTCTAAACCCCGTGTTGGGTGACTTCAGTCTTGGTCTTTGGCTTAGTATTGAACCATACATACTTCTCCAGAAGTCGACACTTCGCAGCACTGGACAAATACATATTATTACGGACACCCCCCCCCCCCACCCCCCGTGGGGATACCGGGGGTCTTTTGCATAAATAGTCCCCCCACCTTCTGGAAGTTCTGTGCTTGTAACTTCCTCTAATCTGTCACTCTTTGACTCTGCCTTGTCCCTCTGCTTGCTGTCATCATCTACTATCTTTCTGCCTTTCCGGTCCATTCTCCTGCCTTTGTTTCAAGAAACACTTTCAGACAGATTTCCTCCAGCCGAAGTCGGACATGCTTGAACCTAATTTTATCTTACTTAGGCAGCATGACGCATCTGCGCTCATCATTGACAGGAAACGTGTCTGAGCGATCGAAGAAGAAGAAGAAGAAAAAAGAAGAAGAAGAAAGAAGAAGAAGAAGAAGAAGAAGAAGAAGAAGAAGAAGAAGAAGAAGAAGAAGAAGAAGGAGGAGAAGAAGAAGAAGAAAAAGAAGAAGAAGAAGAAGAGGAAGGAGAAGAAGAAGAAGAAGAAGAAGAAGAAGAAGAAGAAGAAGAAGAAGAAGAAGAAGAAGAAGAAGAAGAAGCAGTGTTAGGGATGGCGGGAAACGTTGAGATATTGACACAGACCCTGGTGTACACAGGAATTGAGTCACGTTTCACGGAGGGCTGAAGGAGCGTTGAAGAAGCTGTGGATAAGAGGAGATAAGGCAGGGTTGTGAAGACCTATAGCAAACAGAGACAGAGGCTATGGAAAATGGCGCACGTGATACTCGACATACTGTTAACGATCGGATGACAGTCATGGACAAACAGACGCGTTCTGGGGGTGGTCAGCCGGACGAGAGCCTTCGTATTTCGTGTCCAGGGCATCGACTTTCGTCGGAGTCAAAATGACTCGGTCGAGGGAGGGGGTAGGTGGGTTTGGGTTGGGGAGTTAGGGGTGAAAGGGGAAGGAGGATCCAGTGGTTATTTGCTGTGGTTTTATGTTAGTCCCTAAAATATGGACGTAAAAAAAGATGCGTTTATGTATATTTTGTATTTGAATTTTGGATTGAATGTAATGAGGCTTACATTAATGTAATGCAATGAAAACATTTTCTTAAAGGACAGTAGAATGCCCCGGGGGAAGAGAATCTTTTTAGGGTGATCAGTATGTGTACCATATTACACCACCACACAAAATATGAAGCGATTCTGTCCACCGGTTCACGAATTACCGGGCGAACAAACACACACAGACAGGCAGACAGATACCGAATTAATTTTATATTATAGGTAGAGATAGCTGGCGCATACAGTTTGAGTGAGTTTCTTCGCATACAGTTTAAGTTTGTTCACGCTAGGAAAACATTTACAACATGTAGAATATTCTTGAACATGAATACTGATTTGCTTCAAGTCGTAAGGCTGTTACCCTTTTGCACAATAACATTAGTCTAAAAGTTTCCATCAAAACGTAATCCATACTGTAATGTACTGAGAAGATTCAGACAAAAAGTTTAACAAACTAGTCATTGATTTCGCTATTTGTAGAGCTTTTCACCTTCATAGACAAACAAACGGACTAGCGAACAACATCACCCCCCTCCCCTAAATCCCGCCTCTTAAATGTACCAACAAAAACATATGAAGCTAGTTGATCAAAATGAGATTGGACTGGATTGTTGTTCAATGAGGTAGCGAGAGTTCTTTGCTTTATGCTTTTTTATTTATGAGGGTTTACCAAGCCGTAAAGATCAATAGATTCCAGGGAGGGGAGCACGATGTCGATTTGTATGTCTCATTTAACTGGGACTGAATAGCGTTTTGCAGTGAAAAGATAGCCTATAGAACTGTGCCATTAGGGAGGGAAGCCAGGATAAAAGGACCTCTGAATGACTTTCCTTTGCGAAATATCAGCGAAACCCGTGTTTTGTTATTGTCAGTATGTCACGTTTCATTGAGATATTATGTTATCTTGACACACGACATGGTGTGTGTGCTTTTGTTTGTTTCTTTGGTGGTTGTTTTGTAGTTGTTGTTTTTATGGTTGCTGTTTTTATCATTGGTAGTTTTCTGAAAGTAATTTTGTCGACTTTATAATACATATGCAAACAACATTTTGCGATGAACTGCTGTGACGACGTAAGATACCTCCCAAGAAAAATAAATAAGCATAACTAAATTTTGGTTGTCAATCTTTCAATGATTTCAATGAGTTTTGAGGTTTATGAAGACAGACAGATAGACATAGGCCTACAGATTGAGAGAGAAAGATATTTCTGTATTATTTAATACTGTCAAAGTCCTTGATAGCGACACACACACACACACACACACACACACACACACACACACACACACACACACACACACACACACACACACACACACACACACACACACACACACACACACACACACACACACACACACATCCCATAGCTGTAGGCTACATAGTCAGTACAGGTCCCACAGTCCTGCCATGATTTCTGTGCTCATTCTGTCAATATCCATGATGACAACATCCCATAGTTGTAGGCTACATAGTCAGTACAGGTCCCACAGTCCTGCCATGATTTCTGTGCTCATTCTGTCAATATCCATGATGACAACATCCCATAGTTGTAGGCTACATAGTGTAGGTCCCACAGTCCTGACATGATTTCTGTGCTCATTCTGTCAATATCCATGATGACAACATCCCATAGTTGTAGGCTACATAGTCAGTGTAGGTCCCACAGTCCTGACATGATTTATGTGCTCATTCTGTCAATATTCATGATGACAACATCCCATAGTTGTAGGCTACATAGTCAGTGTAGGTCCCAAAGTTCTGACATGATTTATGTGCTCATTCTGTCAATGTCCCTGATGACAAAAAACATGACTGTAGGCTACATACATAGTGTAGGTCCCAAAGTTCTGACATGATTTATGTGCTCATTCTGTCAAAGTCCATGATGACAAAAAACCATGACTGTAGGCTACATACATAGTGTAGGTCCCAAAGTTCTGACATGATTTATGTGCTCATTCTGTCAAAGTCCATGATGACAAAAAACATGACTGTAGGCTACATACATAGTGTAGGTCCCAAAGTTCTGACATGATTTATGTGCTCATTCTGTCAAAGTCCATGATGACAAAAAACCATGACTGTAGGCTACAAAGTGTAGGTCCCAAAGTCATGCCATGATTTATGTGCTCATTCTGTCAAAGTCCATGATGACAAATATCCCATAGCTGTAGGCTACATAGTGAGTGTAGGTCCCACAGTCCTGACATGATTTATGTGCTCATTCTGTCAAAGTCCATGATGACAACAACCCATAGCTGTAGTCACTGTAGGTCCCACAGTCCTGCCATGATTTATGTGCTAATTATGTCAATGTCCTTGATGACAACATCCCATAGCTGTAGGCTACATAGTCAGTGTAGGTCCCACAGCCCTGACATGATTTATGTGATCATTCTGTCAATGTCCCTGATAACAAAAACACATGACTGTAGGCTACATAGTCAGTGTAGGTCCCACAGTCCTGACATGATTTCTGTGCTCATTCTGCCAAAGTCCATGATGACAACACCCCATAGCTGTAGGCTACATAGGCAGTGTAGGTCTGTCTCACAGCCCTGACATGATTTATGTGCTCATTCTGTCAAAGTTCTTGATGACAACATCCCATCTATAGCTGTAGGCTACCAAACAAAGTCATAGTCAGTGTAGGTCCCACACTCCTGTCATGTCAGGGCGGGTGAAGGCGTGGGGCTGGATTCAGCTGTCAACGTACGGCATATTGACTTGCAGTACTGGTTTAGTCTTTGTTTACCAACTATGTAGTGTCAATCAATACACATTAGGTACAGATTGAGCAAAAACAAAAACGACGAGAGAGAGAGAGAGAGAGAGAGAGAGAGAGAGAGAGAGAGAGAGAGAGAGAGAGAGAGAGAGAGAGAGAGAGAGAGAGAGAGAGAGAGAGAGAGAGAGAGAGAGAGAGAGAGAGAGAGAGAGAGAGAGAGAGAGAGAGAGAGAGAGAGAGAGAGAATACGAATACGAATGTTTTATTGAGGGTAAAAAGGATAAGCTACAATAGCTTATTTGCACCTTGCCCTCTCACTCTCACATTCATACCATGCATCAAGCAAGAACATTTGACATAAAACAAACAAGAGAGAGAGAGAGAGAGAGAATTGGGGGAGATGGGAGGGGAAGGGGGTGCTCTCCTGCCGCGAGCGAGAACCGATGAAAACGGTGTAAAGAGACAGACGAGATAAGACTGACTT
>CM065684.1:46703952-46718952 GCA_017654935.2 Phymorhynchus buccinoides | reverse complement strand
TGGTGTGTCACCATGAGAGGAAGGCATCCGCGCAAACCATATTGCCGTCGTGACCTTGACCTTGGCGTACGACCTTGAAAACCGAAAATCTTTCAGGGGCCATAACTCCCACACCGTTAGTGTTAGAGTCTTCAAATTTGGCATGAAGGTACTTTGGCTTATGCCCGTTCTGATGGTGGCATACCGATCAAGGTCAAGGTCACGGTCCGGGCGATCCGTAGGCCTTGAAAGTGGTAGGGTCTACACATTGGGTTTTAAGCCATATTTTCCACATTGGTACTTGACAGAAGCGCTTCAGATTGTGTGTGGTACTGTATACCCTAGAGAAGAAAACATCCGAGCATAAATTATCACCATGCTGACCTTGACCTTGAAGTGTGACCTTGAAAACCGAAATTTCCTTCTTTGCGCTATATGTTTCTTCTTCAAGCTGTATCTCGTGAACTAGAAGACAGAATCCCTTCCAATTTTGTGTCAGGATGTGACACTCTACGGGGTGTCGCAAGTGCGTGGCATTGCTGGTGACGGACATGTCTGCCGCTCGGCGACGCCCTTGTTATATTGTTATTATCATACTTTAAAATCTGTATCAAATCTTTACTTTGTGCCTCTCTAGTATTGAACAATGGACACCTTTTTCTCACATCTTCAAAACTTACACAGTTGAAAATAAAATGACGCTCATCTTCTATGAGGTAATTACACATTGGGCAAGAAGTATCTGTATGTCTGTCTGTATTGCCAAACCAAAACTTATTAGCCTTTAAACCAAATGTTCTTGCTCTAAAACGGCTAAGGCAGATTCCATCCCATCTGTCTGAAACAATCGAAATATATTTTTCAGTTTGAAATACTGACTTAAAAGAGAAAAACCAGGAGAATTTATCGTTATCTTCCATTTCCATATGCCAGTTTTGTTTGTAAGAGGCTATAAGTCTATCTTTAAACTCAGAAATAAATCCATGTTCATAGCCGACTCCCTGACACAACCATACTATCCCAAACCCATGTTCTGTAAGTGGGGTTTTTTTTAACATAATATACCCAGTTTTGTTTTCCTTTCTCTTCTTGGTTAAGTAGCATTTTATATGCCTGTCTGCAAAGTCTAGACGTTGGTAACCTTATTAATTTGATCCAGTATTTTATACATTTAACATACGATTTAATATATAATGGGTATCTACCGGATTCTCCATACAAAAAGGTATTTGAAGCATGTAACGGGACACTAAAGAAACGCTTTATTGCAAAAGTATGCACTCTTTCCATATGTTTGTTAACCATAAGTCCCCAAATTTCAGCTGCATAATTAAGGACCGGCTCTATTTGTGTATCAAACAGTTTCCAAAATAGGTTTGAATCCATAGAACCTAACTTTCGTAAAGACTTTAAAATTTCCATTACACCTCTTTTCCCTTTTCTGTTACTTTCCTCCCAAGCAGAACTCAAACTTAATCGTGTAGTGAATAACAATCCTAGGTATTTGTATGAGTTCGTTACTTTTATTTCTTTATCCCCATAATACCATTTTTCATTTTGTGAGAGATAGCCTCCATTGCGAAAAACTAAAATATTGGTCTTGTCAAGATTAACTGTTAAATGTAATTTATCTGCCTGCTGCTTGAGAATGTTCAACTGGTGTTGTAGTCCTATAAGAGTGTTACTGTTAGACAAAAGTATAATATTATCGGCAAAAAGCATTAGGAATAATTCTACTGCTCCAGGAATCATTTGTATGCCATGTTTACCACTGTTTGAAACTTCAATCGCATAGTATGTTTCAGGTTTTGACCTGAAATTAGCGCAACAATCATGACATAAACGACATGTAAATGTAAAATGATTACATAGAGAAGAGAGAGAGAGAGAGAGAGAGAGAGAGAGAGAGAGAGAGAGAGAGAGAGAGAGAGAGAGAGAGAGAGGAATAAGAACAAGAACAACGTTTTTATTGTCATAAGAAAACCAGAGGTTTTGTGAGACACAGATGGTTAAAACATTGACGACACCGTTATACTGGTGCGTGTCATTGTCATTTAGTTGTTTTCGTCTTCATCACCAACATCATCAACATCTTATTTTAACCAGTTAATATTATGAAAAACTCAAACAATAGGAACATAATATACTTCAGTGTGTGTCTCTTGGGAACAATGATTTCCCGCCATATTTACACCCATATCGTAGCACGCATCAGCCCGTTAAAAGAGGGGTGAACGGATGAGTGTTGTGTCCTTGCATTCTTGCACGTTTGCGGCATGTGTGTCTATGGTGTGTTCACATAATTATTAAATTCATGTGCGTGCACGCATGTATATGTACGAGTGTGTATATGATTCATCCAAGTTTTCGTCCTGACCCTTTAACATTCTAAGCAGGGGGGGGGGGGGGGGGGGGGGGGGGGGGGGGGGGGGAGAATACCCCTCAAAACTGTAAACAGGAGGTGAGCGTACCCCCTAAGAGAGGACAAAATCAGAACCCCTGACCGGGAAGCAGCATTCCGCCATTCTCGGGAAAGGGTTAGGGCTAGGATCAGTCTAGGATTATTGTCACAGAACTGAAAGAGCCAGACTTTGAGATCGCGAGCCATAAACATGAGAGAGGGGGGTGGGGGTGGGGGTCTAAAGAACAGCTTTGCCCAAAACCTATTCCGCATTACCATCCCAATTCCATCCGTTCTAGCAACGTCGTGTTCCTCTTTTATTTCTACACCAGCTGTAATTATCTGTCAACACCAGATAGGTTCCCTACGGCGCTGGCAAGAATGGCTGAGTGTTTCGCTGTCACTCCTCCTGTCATTTTCCAATAATAGCTGGTCAAGTCTGGGTTCTTTGGAAAGTTAAGTCCTCCGTGCTGTTTTGTAAGCTGAGTACTGTACGCCAATCCCTGTGCTGTCCCCTTGGGTTTGGGTACCGTCTATACCACCCTTTAAAGACGTAACAGGACGCCAGGGATTTGTCATAATTGAAAACTATTGCCGCTGCTTTTGAAATTGTGGAGAAAATGGGCACGGGAAAATGGGTTGGCACGTTTGAAAAGTACATCATGAAAGGCCAAATAAAGTTGTTAACTTGTATGTTGGTGTGTCAATTAGGGAAAAGTACACGTGCGAAAAGAGAAACAAACAACGATAGAAAACAAGTGCATATGTATACAATATTTTCAATGGATTATTGCGCTATATAAATAACATTATTATTGCATTATTAGTATTAGTCCCCGAGCCGAAGGTTCGGGAACCATTGTTTCTGTCTGATCCGTCCAGCGTGCCTCCGGCGTGCCTCCGTCCGTCCGTCCGTCCGGCTTTCGTCCGTTTTTCTCAAAAACTATTCAGTCTATCATCATCAAATTTGGTATACTAGTTTGCCAAGATGCAAGCTATCCACTGATGTATTTAGTTTTACATTAAGGTCAAGGTCGCGCCAGTTACGGGGTTCAAACCCTAAAACACATAATCGCTAATATCTCGCGAAGTTTTGCATGTATTTCAATGCATGTTTTTTCACAACATTTCTTGATGAATGCTCTATAACACAGTTGTCATGAATTTGTCTGTGGATAAGCCCGCTGTGCCCTAGGCCCTTTGTGTCACAGGCCCGATATGTCCCACTTCTTTCCGGCCGTCCATCCGTCCGTGCGTGCGTCCTGTTTTCAGTTCTCAATGGTCTCCCCGCTGTGTGTACAGCCGACACATTCCGATTTCGGAGTAGCTCGGCGATGCTGCGAGGGGACTTTGCAGCCACTCGGCGTTGCACTTATTATTATTATTATTATTATTATTATTATTATATTAATTCGTTGAAACTGGATGTTAGTTGAAGATTTGCGATCTGGCGTTAGAACGCGAACAATGCTCTAAATCTTTTCAGGGTCTATCCCTTGCATCAGCCAGTCAGTCCTGGGTTTGGAAACATACAGACAACGCTGCAATTAAAAACACATTTAGACCTACAAGAGTTGGTAGTTAACTCACTAACAAAAGGTGTCAGTTGGCTGACCGGTACCTACCTTCGAACTCACTTAAGTCCACGATACACCAAACTCCACATACGTGAGTGGGTTTCACTTGGAATTTGAACCTTTATTGTTTGTGGCTCAAGCCACAAACCTATAACTCACTTTGTCGGTCGGTCTGTCTGTCTGTCGGTCGAAAATTGTCGCACATTTTGACAAAATTGTCGCACTTCAAATCGAGGCGTATCGTAAATTTGAGCTTTACGTCCTCTCGACCTGGGAAGGCACATATGGGACATCTTCAAATCGAGGAATGAATGAAAAATGGTGTTTTACGTCCTCTCGGTCATAGACACATATGGGACATTTGTAAATACAAAGATGGTGGGAACAATACTGGCTGCAATGCCCGGAGGCAGTGCAACGCCAGTAAAGTCCCGAGTTTTTAACAATATAGATATGTGTAGCGGTAACCACGCCTCGGATAAACTTCATCGGCTATGGTACCGCCACATTCATTTGTAAACTCTTCAAATCGAGGCTACATTTCAAATTGAGGCCGCTCTTTAAAATGATGTATTTTAAAAGCGTACAAAATAATAAACATACGTAATACAGACACTACAACAGACACGACGAGTATGCGGTACTTCTTTTGATGAGTATAAGTAGGATACATAGTTTTAAATGTTTTCCAAAAGATATAAAAAGTTACGAAATGATGCAGAGATAACATTCTGGTTTACAGATTAAAATTATTGAAAAGCCAGGGGAGGTGACTCATGATTGGAGTGGTAAAAATAGACCGCGTGCCACAAACTATTGCGATTTCGCGCTTGTTTCCCCATGGTTTTAACCACCCTAAGCCACAGTGGTGCCGTAATGTTTCCTTATCTTTTTCAAAATCAATGGAGTGTTTCCGTGAACGAAGCAAAAGTTCACAAACCACGGGCGTCTCGTTTGTTAATCTCCCCTGGATCAACAATCTTTTAGGTGCTGTTATTCTCACAATTTATAAATAAAATATATAGATGTTTGTAACTCTGCGAAAAGGTTCAAGGATTAGAGAGTAAAGCGAATCGTTCATGTTCTTCGGGTTCACGCACAGGGCAATACATTGATAATAATAAAACATTTATATAATGGCGCAGTATCCTGACAACAGCTCAAAGCGCCTTACAGATACAACGCATATTCAAAACACACTGGTTTCTCTAGATATCAACAACAACAACAACATACGGTATTTATACGGCGCTGAATCTTGATATAAATCAAATCAAAGCGCACACACACGTTAGTATTCATAACGCATTCAAACAAAAATGCAATACAAAGCAAACACACACGTTTGACATAAACGGTATACAGCAGAAACAGACCTAAAGGCAAGAGAGACAGAAGAGAAAGAGAGTGGAGCCTCAATCACGGGGGAACAGGTGAGTTTTGAGGTTAGATTTGAAGGCTGAGAGGGTCGGTCGCTGACGGAGGGAAAGAGGAAGTTTGTTCCAAGATGTCGGTCCTGAGACAGCAAAAGAGCGCCGACCAACAGTTGAAAGCTTATACCTAGGGATCTGGAGAGAAAGCGGGTCGGAAACTGAACGTAAAGTGCGAGCTGGCGTATAGATGGAAATATTGTCGCAGAGGTAAGATGGAGCAGCTTTATGGATAGATTTATAGCAAAGAGTGTTTAATTTATACTCAATTCTGTCTGCGACAGGAAGCCAGTGCAAAGAACGGAGAAGAGGGCTAACGTGATCGAACTTTTTTGTTCCTAAGGACAAGACGAGCAGCTGTATTTTGAATACGCTGGAGACAAGATAGAGAAGAGGCTGATAGGCCAGAAAGGAGAGCATTACAGTAGTCAAGACGAGATAGGATGAGGGAAACGCATCAAATTAGGAAAAAGGATTTTCTCTTTGTTTTGTTTTTCTGTCCTTCTTTTCTTTTCTTTTTTCTTTTCTCTTTTCCCTTTTCCCCATTCAATTTGGTTATAAGGAAAAAAACTTCAAAATGTTTTCTTATGTCTGAGTTTCGGATATAAGAAAACTATGATATGGTAATAAGCAAAAAATGATCTCCCTTCGATTTTCTTATAACCGAGTTTTGCTGTATTTTGATTTTATGATGTAAAACATGAGTTATAGGTTGCAAATTTCTTTATTGTCCATTGGCATTGTACAAACGCAAATACAAAATTGTCTTCCACAGTGTAAAATGAGTTATACAAGACGGGGTCCAAAGCGCATGGGCGGGTAAGAATATTGAATTATCTCAAAATAAAGAAAATTTCAGTCAAACGAATGCTTCAAACTCACATGGGCAAAATGTCTGCTTCATTTCATTTTTGTTTCTTAATGCGCTGTTTACCCCGTCTTCCCCTACATTCCAAATTTATTGATTAAAAACAAGAAACGTCAAACTCACACCACGTCTGCTTCATGTTTTTAATTTTCTGTTCATTTTTTTGCCCCCCCTTTTTTCATGCACCAAATTAGGTAAAAGCATTTTCTCTTTGTCTTATGTTTCTGCTTGTCTTTTATTTTATTTTTTTCTCTTTTTCCCATTCAAATCGGTTATAAGAAAATAAATTCAAAAAGTTTTCTTTTATCCGATTATCGGATATAAGAAAACCCGGATATAAAAAAACAAAAAATTATCTCCCTTCGATTTTCTTATAACCGGGTTCCACTGTATGACCTTTCAAACGATCATTAACTGTGTGTTTTGTCATTGCTTTCAACTTGCGAAATTAGCCGGGTTTTTTGTTTTGTTTTATAGCGTGTTGCTGTCTTTTCTGACGTTATTTGTTCCTGAATCCAAATCACCTCCCTTGAAATTGGTTGCTTTGTGTCTTTAGAAGCAAATTACTTCCCTTTTTGTTGTTGACATCTTTTATTTAATTTCAAGAACGTGTGGCCATTGTATACAGATGGCTACAATTAAATATTTCAGAGTCTCTCTCTCTCTCTCTCTCTCTCTCTCTCTCTCTCTCTCTCTCTCTCTCTCTCTCTCTCTCTCTCTCTCTCTCTCTCTCTCTCTCTCTCTCTCTCTCTCTCTCTCTCTCTCTCTCTCTCTCTCTCTCTCTCTCTCTCTCTCTCTCTCTCTCTCTCTCTCTCTTAGTGTGTGTATATGTGCACAGTGAATGTGTATATGCAGTTCTAACACAAATTAAAGAAGAGGAAATTTCATTGGGTAGAGATATTAAAATCGAATAAAAGACAGCGTGGCTGACTTTGAAATCACAAATCGTGCGTAGGAGAGAGAGATCAAGCTACATGATGTTTTTTGTGTTCAGAGTAAAAGATCAAACTACATGATGTTTTTTTGTGTTCAAAGTAAAAGAGAGACAGAGATAAATAAAAAAATAAAATTAAAAAAATAGTTTTTTTGTGTTCAAAGTAAAAGATATCAAACTACATGATGTTTTTTTTATTGTTCAAAGTAAAAGAGAGAGATTTTTAAAAAATAAAAGAATGAATTTTTTTTAAATCGTGCGTTATGAGATGCTCAATATTTTAATTTAAATGGAAGTTTTTGGAACAAAGAATGATACATGATGATACCCCCCAAACAAATCAAAAAACAAAATCCGCTAAATAATAGTCAAAGCAAGTCTGTGCAGATGCATATATGAGAGAGAGAGAGAGAGAGAGAGAGAGAGAGAGAGAGAGAGAGAGAGAGAGAGAGAGAGAGAGAGAAGAGAGAGAGAGAGAGAGAGAGAGAGAGAGAGAGAGAGAGAGAGAGAGAGACAGAGAGAGACAGAGACAGAGAGAGAGCTAAATGCGGGTCAAGAGGTCAGGATCTTCTTCTTTAGTTTTATGTTATTTGTCCCTTCTGTTATCTAGCCTACTTGGCCTGTCCTTTGAGTCTCAGATACTTGACAATTTTAACCCCGACCCTCAAGGAAGGCCCTGGCAACAAACAAGATCATAAATCTATTATGAATTTCTTCTTCTGATGGTACTGATGGTAGAGAGAGAGTGAGAGTGAGAGAGAGAGAGAGAGAGAGAGAGAGAGAGAGAGAGAGAGAGAGAGAGAGAGAGAGAGAGAGAGAGAGAGAGAGAGAGACAGAGAGAGAGAGAGAGAGAGAGAGAGGTCAAAGTGAAAGTTAAAAAATGGTTTGATTTCGAGTTCACACGCTAAAAAAACAAACAACCATGAAATATGTAAACACAAAAGGTACAAAAGAGATTTACTCTCCTCAAACATTATATAGGCCTGCATCGCATTAAGAGAGAGAGAGAGAGAGAGAGAGAGAGAGAGAGAGAGAGAGAGAGAGAGAGAGAGAGAGAGAGAGAGAGAGAGAGAGAGAGAGAGAGAGAGAGAGAGAGAGAGAGAGAGATCTCCCGCCCTTCTGACTTGTTCCGTCTTGACTGACTTTCGATTGACTCCGTCAATTGAGGGAAATAAAAGACATTCTTGATCGTTCTTTGAAACCCACCCTCAATACAGTACCTTACTACCTCCTACCCACCCACCTGTCCTTTTTATACTTCCAGTTCTTTAACAAAAACGGGAGTACTTTATAACAGTGGGCGTGAAGCCTGTGCTTTTCTACCCCTCTCGCACGCACGCGCTTCAGTATTGGCCACTGCAAAAAACACCTTTTGCAAGAGTGAATGCCCTTGGTGGGTGAGGGGAGATGGTTGAGTACTGACCAAGCAAGGGAATAACTCTCGCCAATAACCCTATTTTTAGGCCACTTAATGGCTGCCTTTTGCAAGAGTGAATGCCCTTTTGGACACTGATCAACAAGGGATTAACTCTTGCCGTCCAGGGCGTTAATAGCCCTAGTTGCAGTGGCCAATAGGCCTAATTATCTGTTTGTGTGTCTGAATTACAAATCTAGACCTGCAAACCAGGTTCTCAGGCGGATCCCAAAGGGACAGTGGAAAAGAGGCAGCCCAAAGATGAACTGGAATTTACTTTCCATAAGATTCTAATAGAAGATTTTTGGGGGAAAAACTAGGGAAGAGCACTAAGTGAAATTTAGAGTTGCTTACCTCCATTACTCGGTCAAATACCATTGCAACAATGGCATCGAAACTTGAAACCTCAGGATGCGTCAGCGACTTGCCAAAAAATTGTTTTGAAAAATAAGGGGTGGCCAGTTGCTACAAAGTGATAGAACGTGCAAACTGTGACGTAAAAATATAAAATTTAGAATGACGCACTGCGTTCTACATGCTGTGTGTCTCCTCAAACACACGAAGCGAGGGCTGGGGATTTAGTACCTGAAGGTAGAGTAGCTTCCCCTGTTTGACCGATTGAATTAGGCGAGATCACTCCTACACACCATGAAATTACTCCTCTTAATTATTTCCGAACAATTCCAACTGGACATTAAACTCACCTTCACCGATGAACTGGCGTCAGACAGTGGAGCGAGATCTTCAGTTAGCGAACAGACGCTGGATAGGAGCGATGCCATCAGACCGACCGCCAATAGGAGCCGTTGGAGCGATGCCATCAGACCGACCGCCAATAGGAGCCGTTGGAGCGATGCCATCAGACCGACCGCCAATAGGAGCCGTTGGAGCGATGCCATCAGACCGACCGCCAATAGGAGCCGTTGGAGCGATGCCATCAGACCGACCGCCAATAGGAGCCGTTGGAGCGATGCCATCAGACCGACCGCCAATAGGAGCTGTTGGAGCGATGCCATCAGACCGACCGCCAATAGGAGCTGTTGGAGCGATGCCATCAGACCGACCGCCAATAGGAGCTGTTGGAGCGATGCCATCAGACCGCCCGCCAATAGGAGCTGTTGGAGCGATGCCATCAGACCGACCGCCAATAGGAGCTGTTGGAGCGATGCCATCAGATCGACCGCCAATAGGAGCTGTTGGAGCGCCCCTGGCTGCCTCATGTGTCGCACGACAGCGGGAATGTCTAAGTCTGAGCGCACGTGCACAGTACATCCGGAATTTCCGCGCGGAAATAATCAACAAATAAAAGAAAGAAGGGAAGAAAGAAACACGGAGTACGGGAAATACGGACACTTTCCGTATACTTTTTCGGTAAACGGAAAAATACAATTAACCGAGATAGGTAGGGGGGGTGGCACATCTTATTTCCGCGTGGAAAATCCGGATGTACTGTGTACGTGCCCTAAGTCAGTAAGTAAGCTTATATTGTACTTTAGTCATCCTCTGATGCACTTTTGTCACGCCCCCCCCCCCACAATTTTCGCATTGAAAAGCTTAACTGAGAAGCAACATTCTGCCCTTGGGGGGTAGGGGTAGGATCACACTTACGATTACTTACCTAAAACGGAAAGAAGCAGAGATTGAGAACTACTGAATGGACCACAATGAAAATACACAGGCCCCTTTGTCCCGCCGACGATGCCTTTTCTCTGATGTTGACCAAATAGCGAGCCATACAAACTTTCTCCCAGTGAAGCGATGTTTGATTGTTTTATGACAACTAGCGCAACGCCTAGTACCGGTAACGCCAAGTACCGGTAACGCTGAGTACCGGTAACGCCTAGTACTGGTAACGTCAAGTACCGGTAACGCTGAGTAGTTAGTCTGTGTGGCTTGGTTGCTGTGGCTTATTGAATGGAGGATGAACGGGTCGTTGTCGATAAATGTGTGTGTGTGTGTGTGTGTGTGTGTGTGTGTGTGTGTGTGTGTGTGTGTGTGTGTGTGTGTGTGTGTGTGTGTGTGAGAGAGAGAGAGAGAGAGAGAGAGAGAGAGAGAGAGAGAGAGAGAGAGAGAGAGAGAGACAGAGAGAGAGAGAAAGAGAGAGAGAGAGTTGCTTTGCATATGCATTGTTGCTGGTTGGTGTCATTCTTGAATGCTGTTTTTGTTGTCTATTTGTTGATGGATAATTGATTGTAAAGCGCTTTGGGCTCATCTGAGGTAAAGCGCTATACAAATGTAATATTAGTAGTAGTAGTAGCACTAGTGCAACTCCGAGTACCGGTAACGCCTAGTAACAGTAACGCCTAGTAACGGTAACGCCAAGTACTGGTAACGCTGTGTACAGCAAATTTGAAGCGATTCGGTTAAGAAACGGCGGAGTTATAAGGCCCTGTTTCCCATTGGCGCTGCTCTGAGAGTGATGCTCTCTCCCTAGTAACGGTAATGCCTAGTAATGGTAACGCCAAGTACTGGTAATGCTGAGTACAGCAAATTTGAAGCGGTTAAGAAAAGGCGGAGTTATAAGGCCCCGTTTCCCGTTGGTGCTGCTCTGAGAGTGATGCGCTCTCCCTAGTAACGGTAACGCCTAGTAACAGTAACGCCAAGTACTGGTAATGCTGAGTACAGCAAATTTGAAGCGATTCGGTTAAGAAACGGCGGAGTTATAAGGCCCCGTTTCCCGTTGGCGCTGCTCTGAGAGTGACGCGCTCTCCCGATTCTCTTCCAATTTGATGCCAGGCTTTGTCCCGGCCACAGCTAGCCTGCCAGCACATTTGCAGCAATTTCGTTCAGAAACAGCGGAGTTATTCGTAAAAAGGTGAAGCGGCGTATATTGCGCGCGTTTATGAATCGATTCGCTTCTGGTTTGGCACATCGATAGTCACCGTCACTGGTCATCTACCTTCCAAAGTCGAAGGCAATCCGTCCAGAAATACCGGAGATACGGGCGCCGAGAGGCCGGCAGATACGCGTTTTGCGCATTTGCCAAACCGCGCAAATGACACGGCCACCTCAGTTGCCATTGCCGTCACCCCGTTAGGGCTCACATCAAATTTGAAGCGATTCGGTCGAAAAACGGCGGAGTCACACACACACACACACACACACACACACACACACACACACACACACACACACACACACACACACACACACACACACACACACACACACACACACACACTTGCCTTTTTATTATATGATTATTACTGGTTTTGCGGGGTCCGCGAAATATTATATTATTACTTTTGTCTCTCTCTCTCCTTCCATCTTCTTCTCTGATCCCGGGGGTTCCACCCCCGACCTTGTTGTCAGTTCAGACAAATGGAACCCTTACAAACGCACTCCACGTGAAATCAGGTTTTTGTTTTGGTGGTGGTGGTGGTGCTGGTGGTGGTAAAATGCACTGAAGTTGCATCGGCTTAAACTACTGAACCAATGAAGGTGAAAATGTGAGACTTCCTTTCGACTTCCCGACAATAATGCCCATTATGTGAATGTACCCAATCTGTAAGCCATAGAAACGCACTCCCAGTAAGTTCAGTTTTTTTATGAAAATGTACTTTGTCAAAGAGACTGAACCGACTGTATAAAAAATGACAGAATTGCTCACGTATTCTGACAATGATGCCAGTGATCCCATGTCAACCAACAGTACAAGTCACGTGAAGATTACTCCCATACATTTACACAATTTCTGGGATTACGTGCATATGGCTCGCCATTTAATTGTTCGGGGGGGGGGGGGGGGGTCTTACCCCGCCCTTCGCCGCTGCGCACGATAGTACCCCGCCACGTGCGTTATGCGAGTTGCTGATTGGTTACTGGTGATAACGGCGCTTTGTGATTGGTCAACAACGAAGTCGGACGCATACAAAGGAGTGGGGTGGGGTTGAAGATAGTGTGGTAAAAACAAAGCAGGATAAGGGAGGAGGTGGATGAAATGAAAGCAACAGAGATCTATATTCCATTCAAAGGAAGGGTGGAGCCGTATCAGTAATAAGAAAACGACAGCGAGCGATCGTGACACAGCGAGCAAGTCGTGAATCATGCGACGTTTTGCTGTTCAACTTTTCAACTCGCTCAGTTCGCTCACGAACCCAAAGAAGTGAATACGCCACATTTGTTATATCAACGCATCGGCGACACGACCTCGTAGAATAGTCCTCTCAGTCCAGCGCGGTGTAATCTGCCTTGTTGTCAGCTACTCTATTCCCGTTTAATTGACGTGGTTAATAGGCACTCCCCGTTTGGTTAATATAGCTTCGAGCGCTGCTGTTGTCCGCGGCCTAATGAGGCGTGAGGTGCCAGTTAAGAGACGCCGGGGAGCCTGTCTATTGACTCACCCTGACCGTCATTAGTGACGCCTCGCTGGTCAGTTGATTCGCCCAGTAGTGCCATTGACCTACTACCCCTCTCCCGTCCGGAGGAGAGTTTTGTTGCGGGTGGTGGTGTTTGTGGATCTGCTAGTACTATCTATACTCCTGCGTTGGTGTTTCTGTTTGCTTCGTTGGAGAGTGTTTGTGTGCGTGTATGTGTCAAGTGCTGTCGTCATCGTTCTTGAAAGGATCATGAGGCATTTTAACACCTACTGGAACTATTTCAGGTAATTTGTGTTTGTTTGATTTTGGTTTTTTTGGGGAGAGACAATCTTGTACTGCAGTCACTCTCGTTTCAGTCTTAGGAACAAAATCCTAGGCTGATCCTAATCCTATCCCTTTCTCCGAAATGACAGAAAGTTATTAGGTGTTAGATATTAGGTACTTTATAGTCACAGAGGCGTCTGTGAAATTCGGGTTGCTCCCACCTGGAGAGCGCGTCACAGCCAGAGGCGTGCCACCCAATTGTTTTGGGTATATATCTTGTTTTTGCATGCGATTTTTGTGTGACTGATGAGGAAAGAAAGGGGGAGAGGGGGTAAATTTTGACCAAATAACAACTTTTTCGTTGCCACTGGGTTTAACGTGTGCTAAGTGCATGGGCACACGGGACCTCGGTTTATCGTCTCATCCGAAAGACTCCACGTTCAGACCGTAAGGCCTAATGTAAAGTGAAAGGAAAATTCCCCTGTACCCAGGTTCGAACTCGGGGTTTACTTGACACGAAGATTCACATTGCGATTCACAGTATAAAAAAAAAATTCAATGCGAAAATGATTTGAGACGGGGTGGGTGTGTGGTGTGTGGGTGGGTGGTTAAATAATTTGGTGACAGAAAAGAGCAGAACACTTTTCTTTTTCCGTCAATAGATTATCTTCTCTGATGGTCCCAAATGTGGATTGTACCGTTTGGATGTTTGTTTGTTTGTTTTCATTATTATCTTGGGACGGGTTTTGGGGGTTAATAGGGGAAGACGGGGTAAAAAGCGCATGGGCGGGTAAGAAGCCCACCCCAATTATCTCATGAAATAAAGAAAATTTCAGTCAAATTTGCCCATGAGACGAATGCTAGACATTAACGCTCGTCTCATGGGCAAAATGAGACTGAAATTTGCTTCATTTCATGAGATAATTGGGGTGGGCTTCTTACCCGCCCATGCGCTTTTTACCCCGTCTTCCCCTAGTTGCATATAAAGTGAATCGTTCACAGATTGGATTGTAGAGGGGAAGATTGGTTTTTTTTGCTCCTTAGGTTATCTTTGCTGTTTCTTGTTTTCTTGTGTATCTATGTTGATAAAGGCGCATTCGCCATAACTGGACCGGGAAGACATTCAACATAAACTTTACAGTCATTCGCGCTTTCGCCGAAATATTCAGTTGTTTTGTTGTGTCTCTTGTAAATAAAATGACGTCACTTTAGTTTACACTTGTGTGTTTGTTTGTTTGTGGTACAGTTAGACTAAAAAAAAACCGCTGGACGACTGTCTTCCGTCCAAAGATGTTTTTTTCTACTGGGGTTCAAGTGGATAGACTAGGCTACATCTCCTTTGTGTATTATCATTAGTTTTATAAAATGGTGAAATAAGTCTTTCTTCTTCGGAAATTTCTGTCTTTTGAAAGCACAAAGCTGGAAATGTAATCTAAGGGGGCGAAAAAGCGTGATAGGCCTAATGGAAGGAATGAGAGAGTCAGAGATAGGAAGATTGTGTGTGTGTGTGTGTGTGTGTGTGTGCGTGTGCGTGTGCGTGTGCGTGCGCGTGCGTGCGTGCGTGTGTGTGTGTGTGCGTGTGCGTGTGCGTGCGTGTGCGTGTGCGTGTGTGTGCGCGTGTGTGCGTGCGTGTGCGTGTGCGCGCGTGTGTGCGTGCGTGTGCGTGCGTGTGCGCGCGTGTGCGTGCGTGTGTGCGTGCGTGTGCGTGCGTGTGCATGTGCGTGTGCGTGTGCGCGCGTGTGTGCGTGCGTGTGGGGGGGAGGGGGGGGAGGGGGGGACAGCTAAGCTTTTTCGGTTTTGATAAGTTTACCCAT
>CM065684.1:46668952-46698952 GCA_017654935.2 Phymorhynchus buccinoides | reverse complement strand
GTGTGTGTGTGTGTGTGTGTGACGTGTGTGTGACGTGTGTGACGTGTGTGACGTGTGTGACGTACGTGTGTGTGTGTGTGTGTGTGTGTGTGTGTGTGTGTGTGTGTGTGTGTGTGTGTGTGTGTGTGTGTGTGTGTGTGTGTATGTGTATGTATGTGTGTGTGTGTGTGTGTATGTGTGTGTGTGTGTGTGTGTGTGTGTGTGTGTGTGTATGTGTGTGTGTGTGTGTGTGTGTGTGTGTGTGTGTGTGTGTGTGTGTGTGTGTGTGTGTGTGTGTGTGTGACGTGTGTGTGTGTGTGTGTGTGTGTGTGTGTGTGTGTGTGTGTGTGTGTGTGTGTGTGTGTGTGTGTGTGTGTGTGTGACGTGTGTGTGTGTGACGTGTGTGTGTGTGTGTGTGTGTGTGTGTGTGTGTGTGTGTGTGTGTGTGTGTGTGTGTGTGTTGGCGGTGGGTTCGATGCTGGGTCGATGGACTGTCTGGGGATGGCCCGTGTTGACTCTAGGGCACCGATATCGTTGTCGGTATTTACGCCCGATGCGTGCTTGTCCACAAGTGTTCTGTTAATATTTTTGTCTGTTTTTTGTTTGTTTGTTTGTTTTGGTATTGTTATTTTGTTTGTTAAAAAATTGAAATCCTTCTCTCGTGTGAAAGACATAATTGATAATTGAAACGATTCACTTCAATAGAGGTGAATACTTAGATATGTTAGCATTAATTTTATTCCTTTGTATATATAAACAAAATTGTTGATGGATGAAGGTGTGTGTGAATGAAGGAACTGTGGAGAGGAAGAATGAAAGAGGAAGGAATAAAAATGTTTTATTTTTTTATTATTTTTAAAATCAATCACGGTTTTCACGTGCTTTCCCTCTTATAGCTAGTAAGGAATCTTAAGAAATCTTCCTAGTATAAGAGGGAATGTGACACGTGACGTGCGGGGTCTTTAAAGACCCCGCACGTCACGTGTCGAAATCACGGTTTTCACGTGTTTTCCCTCTTATAGCTTGTAAGAAATCTTAAGGAATCTTTCTAGCATAAGAGGGAATGTGACACGTGACGTGGGGGGTCTTTAAACCCACCAAATCACCTTCGTTCGTTCGTTCAAGGCAAAGATCAGTATAATAATTATGAAACAAAAACAATTAGAACAGTATGTTATGATTATTAATAATGGATATAAAATGGGAAAATAAATTGTATGCTCCTAGTTGTGAATATCAAATTAACCCCCCTGCACACACACACACACGCGCGCACGCACGCACGCACGCACGCACGCACGCACGCACGCACGCACGCACGCACGCACGCACGCACGCACGCACGCACGCACGCACGCACGCACGCACGCACGCACGCACGCACGCACGCACGCACGCACGCACGCACGCACGCACGCACGCACACGCACGCACGCACGCACGCACGCACGCACGCGCACGCACACTTCTTGTGGAGGGAAATAATATTTGACTCTAGGGTCAGTCTGTTGTTTTTTGTTCTTCGTTTTGTTTTGTTTTTGTCTTATGAAACAAATCTTGATGTTCAAAAGGAAAAGTAATTTTTCATTATACAATTATTTCAATCCGTCCAGTAGTTTTTTTAAATTTTAGGTGAGACTCTCTCTCTCTCTCTTTCTCTCTGTCTCTCTCTCTCTCTCTCTCTCTCTCTCTCTCTCTCTCTCTCTCTCTCTCTCTCTCTCTCTCTCTCTCTCTCTCTCTCTCTCTCTCTCTCTCTCTCTCTCTCTCTCATGTTCCTTGGTTAATTAAATGTTTTGTTTTGTTTCTAATGTCTACTCCATCAGGTCAGATCTACCTCTTAATTGTTTACCTCTGTATTCGTTTTACTCTCTCTCTCTCTCTCTCTCTCTCTCTCTCTCTCTCTCTCTCTCTCTCTCTCTCTCTCTCTCTCTCTCTCTCTCTCTCTCTCTCTCTCTCTCTCTCTCTCTCGATTTGTTTCAATATCGATCCTTTTTGTGAAATGGCTGTAAAAGGCTTTATCGCAATAAACCATTCATTCATTCTCATTCTCTCTCTCTCTCTCTCTCTCTCTCTCTCTCTCTCTCTCTCTCTCTCTCTCTCTCTCTCTCTCTCTCTCTCTCTCTCTCTCTCTCTCTCTCTCTCTCTCTCTCTCTCTCTCTCTCTCTCTCTCTCTCTCTCTCTCTCTCTCAGAGACAAAGACAGTGACAAAACTCGTGCCATTATATATCCACACAGTGATCAAATCAGACTGGAGTAAACTCATTTACTCAAAGTGTCGAAGTGAGAAGGGGAGACATTATTTTTCCCCCCTTAAAGGGTCTGCTACACTGCATACGATTCGATCCTAATGCGATCCGATTGTGACATTGTGAGGCATGATTCACGTGAAATTCTACTGTCTAAATGAATCTGATAAAATCCTACTAGTTATGTTCACTATATTTGTAGTCTCCCGTACACGAATCTGATGAAATATCTATATTTTTGCATCAGACATCTGTGGCAGTCGGTGGATGCCTCGTGCCTCCATACAGGGAGCTGGACAGCCCCGCCTCCTCCTCGAGTCTCTCCCCATGGGAATGCCAGGGGATGTCTTTCATACAATAGTTCCCACCTTCTGGAAATTCTGTGCTTGTAACTTCCTCTAATCCGCCACTCTTTGACTCTGCCTTTTCCCTTTGCTTTCTGTCATCCGGTGCTATCTTTCTGACTTATTGGCCCACGCTCCTACTTTTGTTTCTCCAAAACACAATCTTCCAAATAAAGTTCTCCTTTGACCTCCTCCGAAATCGGAATGTGTCGGCTGTGCGCAGCGGGGAGACCAGTGAAAACTGAAAACCGGAACATTACCCAGTATGGCCATACACGGCCTGGGGGCAATTGTTAAGAAAAGCTCCCTCCTCTGTCCCTTCCATTCTTTTCAGACGGTTTCAGGTTAGGGTTAGGGTTAGGGTTAGGGTTTGGGATAGGGTTAGGAACAGGCTTAGGGTCGGCTTAGTCATCAACTTTATTTTGGTGTGTATTTGACACTAACCTGACCCTAAGCCTATCCCTAACCCTATCCCATCCCCTTAATCCTAACCCTAACCTGAAGCCGTCTAATCCACACACACAAATATAGTATAATTAAATAAAAACAAACAAACACCAAAATATGCAGAGCGAAATATATTTCTAGGGTCTGGCCCTTTTGGTCAATCCATAATATATGACTCTAGCACACACAAATGTAGTATGTTATGAGATTGACACGTAACTTAACCTAACCCTATCCCAAGCCCTACTCCCAACCCTAACCCTAACTGAAACCGTCTTAAATGAATGGAAGGGGAAGAGGATGGAGCTTTTCTCAATGTTTACCGGCCTGGGAAAGCTGAAAAAGAAGAAGTCGTATCAGACATTTGATTAGATTCGTGTATTGGGGTCTACTTGAGTATAGTGAGCGAAAATAGTGGAGTTATTTTGTAGACGGAAGCGTTTCACGTGAATCACGACTCACATAGGGGAAGACGGGGTAAAAAGCGCATGGGCGGGTAAGAAGCCCACCCCAATTATCTCATTAAATGAAGCAAATTTCAGTCTCATTTTGCCCATGAGACGAGCGTTAATGTCTAGCATTCGTCTCATGGGCAAATTTGACTGAAATTTTCTTTATTTCATGAGATAATTGGGGTGGGCTTCTTACCCGCCCATGCGCTTTTTACCCCGTCTTCCCCTATGGAATAAGACTTAGAATTTTAGGAAAGGCTCTATTGACTCTTAAGTCCTTATAAGAAAACAACCTGCCAGTTCATATGCACACATCACAGATCTCACACACAGCAGGGGCCTAAGTCACAATTTCTGTCTCATTGGTTCATTCTATTGCCTTTTTTCTAATTTATTGCTGATTATCCGGGGAACTATGATTACCAATTTTAAAGCAGTTTCAGTGGTCCAATAGATACTGATATATAAATTATAAGCCAGAGTACTGACGGGTCTGCGCGTTGGTTGGGTCAGTGTGAACCCCCTCCACCCTCCTCTCTTGAAATCGTAAAGAAATCATGTCGTGCTTGAGTCATTTTTCCCAATAACGTTTATTTCTTCCAGCTACCATTTTTTCAACCGAAATAGACCAACTTTCATTGAGTTAGAAAGTAATTTCTGAATCTACTCATTTTACTAATGGTTTCCTTTAAGCACTTGGTGTGGGGTGAAAGTTGCTATGGCTACATAAGTGTATATACATAAAATTGCAACACCCGTATGTACGGTGCGCACTGACACGTAGGCCTACTGGTACGCAATGACCAGTTTGTCATAGTCTTCAGAAATCCGTTTGCTTCTAGAAAACTGTTTCAGTAACATTATAACAGACGTTGATGATCTAAATCTTTTGCAATATCAAACTGGAGATCCACAAATTAACGTTATATTACGATAATGCCTTAAGGGGTACGAACCCCCTCTAGTACTCTATGCCTTTAAGAAATTTGGCTTACTTGTGTTTTGTGAAAAAACATTCTAACCAAACGCCGAAAACGTGACGTAGCCTGTCCATCATGAATAGAAAATAAGCTGTGTGTGTGTGTGTGTGTGAATAAAAAGGAAGACACTCATTAAACAAAATGAAGTGTGTGTGTTTATGTGTGTGTGTGTGTGTGTGTGTGTGTGTGTGTGTGTGGTGTGTGTGTGTGTGTGTGCGCGTGCGCGCGCGCGTGTGTGTGTGTGTGTGTGTGTGTGTGTGTGTGTGTGAGAGTGAGAGAGAGAGAGAGAGAGAGAGAGAGAGAGAGAGAGAGAGAGAGAGAGAGAGAGAGAGAGAGAGAGAGAGAGAGAGAGAGAGAGAGAGAGAGATGTGTGTGTAAGCATGTGACAGTGTGTCTGTGTGTAAAGCAATAGAATGCGTGTGTCAGCGACTCGTGGTACGGCTTTACACACACCGCCTCCTGAAGCTCTAAGCACGTCTTCAAGCTTCCGTCGCAAGCACTACAAGCGAGGAATCATCGTTAACCAAAACTCAAACTCAAACTCTTTTATTTGTCGTAGGGGAAGACGGGGTAAAAAGCGCATGGGCGGGTAAGAAGCCCACCCCAATTATCTCATGAAATGAAGCAAATTTCAGTCTCATTTTGCCCATGAGACGAGCGTTAATGTTTAGCATTCGTCTCATGGGCAAATTTGACTGAAATTTTCTTTATTTCATGAGATAATTGGGGTGGGCTTCTTACCCGCCCATGCGCTTTTTACCCCGTCTTCCCCTAAAACCATCAAAGGAATTATTGACACAGAAGTAGTAGGGGAAGACGGGGTAAAAAGCGCATGGGCGGGTAAGAAGCCCCCCCCCCCCCCAATTATCTCATGAAATGAAGCAAATTTCGGTCTCATTTTGCCCATGAGACGAGCGTTAATGTCTAGCATTCGTCTCATGGGCAAATTTGACTGAAATTTTCTTTATTTCATGAGATAATTGGGGTGGGCTTCTTACCCGCCCATGCGCTTTTTACCCCATCTTCCCCTAAGTACATACCACGGAAGAAAGAAAATAAATAAAACCATAGAGGCCACACAGACACTGCTGCCTTTCTGTGTCTCGTCACGACTACCCTAGCTAATCCTCTTCTCAATTTGTTCCCCTTTCTATGTCCTCGCTATGTCCCTATTGTGTCGCATTGTTCTTGGACTCCAAAAGCCCCCCTTGTTGCGTCAAATCAAGCAAGGAATATCATTAGCTGCCGCCGCCTTTCGTTTGCCCAACAGACCGTGCCGCCGCCAGAGACGGAGGCGAGGCGCATGAATACGTATTAAGCGCGCCCTCTGGTAGTCTCTATTCGCCCCCACAAGGGTCGCAACCCTGCAACTTGCTGTGAACGGACTACCGGGGTTGTATGTTTGGTGATTAAGGCATTGATTGAAACGCGTTCTTGTAGGGGCGCGGGCGAGTTGTCATGGACAACTGGAGAAAGAAAAAAAAAGAGGGGAAAGCTCTCTAGTGTTTGGGGAGTTCTTGTAGAGTCGTTGTTTTGAGAGTTATAACTGTTCAAATGTTGTTGTGTTTTTTTAGAGACAATTGTACAGTTGCGGTGGAGCTTAGCGTAGGGGGTGGGGGGGGGGTGGGGGGGGGGGGGGGGGGGGTCTTTTCAGGGGTGGTGGTGGTGGTAGGGGATTTACAAGTTTCACCTGTTTGATTTGAATGGCCATTAGGGTAGGAGGAGTGCGTATCATTGTTGGATGTGACTAAGCGCGCTCATCAACAGGTTTCGGGAGTCCTTTTCTGTACTGAGTGTTTTAGCGAAAGCACGTTATGAATGCATGATTAAATATTATTAGAATGAATTAGTGAGGCCAAGAGTGGGTGAAGGGTCATAAAGGCGAACTTGGCACATTCGTTTTTGAGAATGATGCTTTGTTTGCTTCCCTTTGGCTCTGATCCACGCATTGCTAGATGATTGGTATCGTAATCAACTTTGGTGGAGGGGAGTTAATTAGAAAGAGGGTTCTCCTCCTTTGTTCAATTTAGTTAGATATTCTTAACTATGGAGAGAGAGAGAGAGAGAGAGAGAGAGAGAGAGAGAGAGAGAGAGGGAGAGGAGAGGGAGAGAGGGAGAGAGAGAGAGAGAGAGACTCGGACACATTTTACTGACATTAACTTGTTACAGCCTTATTGCCAAGGGGGGTGTATCGGATATATGAATTGCTAGCAACAAATGAGAAAATAAAATAACAGAAATGATAGGAAGTTCATTCTTTGAAAATAAATATATGAAACGAAGAGACCTTCATTATTAGCAATCCGTAAAGTGTTTTGTAGTATGCACACATACACTCACACGTACAAAAGATAGAAGTCATTAGATTGACTATCCAACTTTGATCAATACTTTGAATAGCCAACATATCTAATATTACATTGTCCATTTTAGTCCGCCCTTATTACCTTCCTTACTTCAGACTAAAAGGAAGCATTCCTGCTTAATTCCCTTGTTTCAGATATTATTGCATGGTCCTTGAAACAGAAACCATCAATTCTGTTCAGATGAAAGTTCTTTTGGTTCCTGATACTATTTGCCTCAGCAATAAATTTTGCGAGTGGCATTATAATTCTCTGAGATACAATAATAGCTACTGAATCGTGACTTTTGAAGATTGGTAAGGAGAACAAACTATATTTACTCCGGATGGTATCGTATGCAGAACAATGAAAGATGAAATGATGTTCATGTTTGTCTCTCTATCGACACATTAAACAAAGTTTATGTTATATACAAAGAAGTCGGTCGCCACCACAGAAGAAGAAGAAGAAGAAGAATCTAGGATCTAAAACAATGTTAGGTTTTTTTAATAAAGTTTAACCCATTCAAGTCGTTCCAGCCATATATGTGCGGAATTAATAAATAGCTGTCAATATGATGCATTTGCTTCAAGGGAAGTAAATCTGTGTGCACACCATACCTTTGTTACTTCTAAACTCGCTTCGCCCCCTTAGACCACAATTTTGCATCTGACTTTTGCTTTTGTAGTGGTTTGTTGTGGGGTAGCCAATCGGTGTAGATAGTTTTTCTATATATAAAGTCTATATAATATTATACCCCCCAAAAGTCTGATCTCACCACTTCCCTATGTCTAAACCTGAAGCAAACACCTGTAACCTTTCATTTCTCCTTTTGTTTATGTATGTTTTGTTTGTGCGAATGTCTTTAAAAATCTTCTTTTTTTGTTCTTTTCTTTTTCCTTATTTTTTGTTGGGGGGTGGGGGGTGATGTCTTCCAAAGTGTCGAAGAAAACTTTTTTTTCGCGCGCGCCGTCTTCTGCCTTAAAAACAATGGCAGCTGTGACATTCTTTGACATTCTCTAAGTATCAAAGTAAAGCCAGTATGGGTGGTGGTGGTGGTGGTGTCGAATGGTTTATGTGGTCCAGCTATCGTGATCTGAATAAAGTGTACTTTACTTACAACTCTGGCACAACAAGGTCCGATCACAGGCTGTGCTGCCTCACTTGAAGGGTCTTTGTGAAGTTGGGGCTTTCTTTGATGTGGGCTGTGTTAGTCTGTTTCTCTCTCTCTCTCTCTCTCTCTCTCTCTCTCTCTCTCTCTCTCTCTCTCTCTCTCTCTCTCTCTCTCTCTCTCTCTCTCTCTCTCTCTCTCTCTCTCTCTCTCTCTCTCTCTCTCTCTCTCTCTGTCTCCCTCTCTCTCTGCCCCTCTATCTCTCTCTTTCTCTGCACCCCCCTCTCTTTCTCTCTTCCCACCTCTCTCTTTATATCTCCTTTTGTCTATATTCCACCCTTTCTCTTTTAATCTCTCTCTAAGTCTCTCTCTCCTCTCTCTCTCTCTCTCTCTCTTGATCTCCCCCCTCTCTCTCTCTCTCTCCTCCCTTTCTCTTTTTCACCTCTCTCCCCCTCTCCCCCCCTCCCCACCCCCCCCCCCCTCTCTCTCTCTCTCTCTCTCTCTCTCTCTCTCTCTCTCTCTCTCTCTCTCTCTCTCTCTCTCTCTCTCTCTCTCTCTCTCTCTCCTTCCCCCTGTCTGTTCGTCTTTCATTCTCCGTCTCTCCCTCTGTGTCGCAGTTATTTTTGTATTGCTGTTCAATCAATGGTTTAAGAAATCCCTTTGTCATATGAAGTAGTATGACCGTCATGCTTCGCTCAATCGTGTGAAACAATTTCCAGGTGCATGAATAAGATATACGCATCCCAGTGTCTGTTTCTATCACCCTGTCATCTCTCTCTCTCTCTCTCTCTCTCTCTCTCTCTCTCTCTCTCTCTCTCTCTCTCTCTCTCTCTCTCTCTCTCTCTCTCTCTCTCTCTCTCTCTCTCTCTCTCTCTCTCTCTCTGTGTCCTCCCTTTTAGGGTGTAAAGGAACATATTTTGACCAACTTCTTCTGGTCTCAATATATATTCATAGGTCAGTCTTTCACATGGTAATAAAAGATTCCCAGTTTTCTTTGACTGATAAAAAAAAGGTTCCCATTCCAGGGCCATATACAATCCCAAATTCCACCCCCAACCCCCTTTCTTTTACAATCCCACATCACCACCTCCTGTTTTGCCCCCCCCCCCCCCCCCACACACACACACACACACACTGACCCCATTATTATTCATAAGTAACAAAAAAGGGTAATGTTTGGTGGGACATACTGTATTGTTGGTACAAAAACACCCAACAACGGCTATTTTGGAATTTGAGTGCTTCCTAATTGTTAAGGGATGTAGTTCTTACAATGGCTTGTACCCACGTGTCGTCATATCCGACCACAAGGAGCGCTCCATAGTATGGGAGACCGCCATCTTAGTCAGTAACTTTGTTTGAAAAATGCCCGATCGATGCTGTTTACACACAAATCTGACTAAGATGGCGACACTTCCGTTGGAAGGGTCGAGATGCGCACGCAGGTGGGCGGGAGCCATACGCAGTAGCCTTCATTGAATTCTGAAATTATGTCTACTTTCTATTAGGCTTACTTTGTTAATATAATGTTCTCATATATTTGTGCAGGGTTGTTTTTTCTTGTTCTATCGCGTGCACATGCGCGCGCTTGTATTAGTGTGTAGTGTAGGGCAAACTGACACACAAGTGGGTTAGAATGCAATTCTGGTTCGAGGAATGCCCTTTTGCATGAAGTCAAAGACCTTCCACTTGTCGGCCATGACTGACTGACTCATGAAAGGCAACTCCTTCAGTCTTTCCTCGTCTTGAACAGAGTTACGTAACTTACTTGATTAGCACAATCAAAGAGACATAACCAGGGCGCTTGGCCTCACTTCTCTAATAGGGAAAACAGTTCACTTCCGTGTCTTATCTTGGAAGGTCTTTGATGAAGTTACATTCATATCATGTGCAGATTACATTCTTAAAAAGAGACAAGCTCTCCAGCTCAAAATTTCAAGATGGCGCCCACGATGGTTGCCTGGTCTCGTAATAGCTTTAAATTTTGAAGTACTGCGCATAAATTTAGATATCTTGTGTCCAAGGTAGGGTTTCTGGGATCAAGAAATGTAGTTTTTGTATGAAGGAATATTTTTGACAAGATCTAAAATCAAAGTGACGGCTAAATAATTCTGTTGGTTGTATCTAATGGATACAAGGCGCACTGCTATTTTCTGTGTGTATTTCTGCCTCTATGTGTCCCGTCTCTCTGTGTCCCTAAACATTTTATGTGGGGGTTTTTATGTCTCCGATGTATCCCATTCTGTCAGTCTTTACTAATTGTCTTCCGTGCTCTGTCTTTTATTTTGGTCGTGTTTGTTTTGTTTCGGTTTCTCTTATTGACACAGCCACAGATACACATACACACACAGAGAAGCATAGACAGACCCACACACACACAAACAAATGCACATACACAAACACACATGTGCATGCAATCACCCATAAATAACCATTTGGATGAAACTATGGTGAAGCCAAGGGCATCATTTTGAGGTAATTGGGTGTGCGAGCAATAGGTCCGTCCATTTTCAGTGTGATCAGTGCAGTCGTTCATGCACGTACAGACAGGGAAACGCACTTACTCTCGTTCCCATTACATGACCAGAACAACGACAATAATGCTAGAGATAGAAGACTAAACACTGAATGGTATTGATTCAGGGAGAGAGAGAGAGAGAGAGAGAGAGAGAGAGAGAGAGAGAGAGAGAGAGAGAGAGAGAGAGAGAGAGAGAGAGAGAGAGAGAGAGAGAGAGAGAGGGACGGGACGGACGGACGGACGGACGGGGACGGACGGGGACGGACGGGGACGGACGGGGACGGACAGAGAGAGAGAGAGAGACAGACGGGGACAGACGGACAGAGAGAGAGAGAGACAGACGGGGACAGACGGACAGAGAGAGAGAGAGACAGACGGGGACAGACGGACAGAGAGAGAGAGAGAGAGACAGACGGGCACAGACGGACAGACAGACAGAGAGACAGACGGGGACAGACGGACAGACAGACAGAGAGACAGACGGGGACAGACGGACAGACAGAGAGAGAGACAGACGGGGACAGACGGACAGACAGAGAGAGACAGACGGGGACAGACGGACAGACAGACAGAGAGAGAGACAGACGGGGACAGACGGACAGACAGACAGAGAGAGAGACAGACGGGGACAGACGGACAGACAGACAGAGAGAGAGACAGACGGGGACAGACGGACAGACAGACAGAGAGAGAGACAGACGGGGACAGACGGACAGACAGACATAGAGAGAGACAGACACGGACAGACAGACAGAGAGAGAGACAGACGGGGACAGACGGACAGACAGACAGAGAGAGAGACAGACGGACAGAGAGAGAGACAGACGGACAGACGGACAGAGAGAGAGACAGACGGACAGAAGGACAGACAGACAGAGACAGAGAGACAGAGAGAACATGCACAACACGCGCGCACACGCACACACATACACATATACACAGACATACACATACAGGCCCTTGTTCCCATTGGAAAGCACTCCAATTCTTATAGGTATTGAACGTATAAGAATAGTTATATAAGAACTATGAGTACAAAAATTAATCATTAACAGGCAAATATTTCTGATCTAAACTGAACCATCAATGTGATGCACGATGACTGAATGATACGATACGAATCATTAGCCATGAAAATTGCCAACACAAATAACTCAATTCGCACCCTCACTCCCAGTCCTATTTTTGTCTTTGTCTCCAGCGCGTGCACGCATTGTGCCATTAAATAATAGTAAAATAATGGTCTGCTGATTTCATTTTCCATATTTATGTATGTCGTAGCTTGATTGTGGCCTTATTCATGGTACCCCATAATTTGTTGAATGCAAGAAACATTCTTCCCTACTGCACGCAGTGTGTTCGTATTCTTTCTCGTGGCAAAAATTTTCGTTTGTTCGTCCGTCCCAAGGGACGATGACCATATGTAGGTAGGTAGGTAGGTAGGTAGGTAGGGACATGCTTCAGCCTTCACGCCTCGCGGCTTATAAAACGTCCCATCCATTTGAAATTCATGTTACATGTTTGCTTATTACATGCTGTAAAAACTACGATTTCAAATCAATCGTCAAAATAAAAAAATATTTGACTAAAACTTTTGTTACTGTCCAGGAGGTTTTTGAATTGGTTAGTAGATTGTGCTCTTTAAAAGTTAGGTGGCAGTGAGTTCCAGAGGTTAGCAACACGGTTACTAAAACAATGTTTTCGTTTGTTAGTATTATAACGTTAGTATTATAACGTTGAACCTTACCTTCAACAGTTCGTCCTTGTGGAAATCTAGGATGCTGGGTGAGTTCGCTAGTGAGGCCAATGCGAGCCAGGAAGGATCTCTGACAGTGATCCTTGGCAAAAATAGCAATGTATAAAATAACGTACTGTGGAAATGTTCAAATGATAATAAACTAGAATAAAATGTATTTAATTCTAGTACAGATGAAACGGGCGCAATCGTGTTTTGTTTCTTTCTTTCTACCATACAATCGGTAATATATGCGTAACGGTACAGAAAAAAAGAAAAAAGTGAGTTTTCTTTATTAAAAAAAGCGCACGTGAATTGAGGGAGGGCGGAGGGAGATAGAGGGGACAGGATGGAGGTGAGTTTGTTGAACGTTCCATGGCGCATCCTTTTTGAAGCTATAGAGATATCTTGTTGTTTGTTTCGAAATTTTAAAAGTTAACTATCATCTTTAAAAACATATTTAGAGCTTGCCTCTTTTAAAGACACACTGACCCACCACGATTAAGTCCCTTGTTTTTTCTAGGTAGCTGTGACCCACATACAAATGTCCCCAACTTCAAATTGAGACTGCTCTTTAAAATGATGTTTCGTTTTTGTTTGGGGACATTTGTATGGGAGTCAAACCTGGTCAAAACAAGATTTCTTACTAGCTATAAGAAACCCGTGATTTTGACACGTGAGCTAAAACACGTAAAAAACGTGATTTTCAACACGTGACGTGGTGGGTCTTTAAATAAATCTTCCTGGCGTAAGAGGGAATGTAACATGTGACGTGGGGGGTCTTTAAAGTGGACCCGAGACCGCTAGCTAATGATCTCGACGTTTGGGACTGCACGTGCATAGTATTCCGAGTGGTCAATATACAGGTTTTCTGGACAGCGTGGACAGTGTTGGAAAGTGGCTGGCATACTGTATATTATTGTAGGTCCTTCTGCTTGTTTCGAGCCTTATATGAAGAGTTATCAAATGCTTATGCTTGTAAATCAGACTCTCAACAACCTCTAGCTACTGTCATGCAACATTACGTTGGACAACTCTCGGCGCCTCCAATATTTATAGCTTAGCGTTTGCTCTTGAAAAGCGATTTCGTGGTGGGTTTTTTTTTTTTTTTTTAATCTTTGAGAAGCATACAACCACCCCAACCCCAACCCCGAAAAAAAAGAAAAAGAAAAGAAAAACTGAAAAATAATAAAGGAAAGAAAAGAGAAAAGAATGCAGGAGACAATAATTATTTGAAAATTGTTTTTGCTACTCTTATTACAATAATCTTCGACTGTTTAATGTATTGCGTCTGTATTTCTATTAGCAAAATATTTCTTGTTTTGCACTTTGTCTCGAAGATATAGGCCTACAAATTTACCACATGAATGAGTAGAGGGATTAATAGTGGCTAGTTTAACTTCAGGCATATGGACTGAAGGTAGTGTCATAGTTTTCAGTGCTGGGTCTAGGGGTCAGGACACGTCACGGAGGGCTGGGTGTTAGTAGGGTTCTCAACTCTGCACCATGAGGCCTGCCTCGCCGACTGAACGTACGTGCCTGATACTTCCCTAGCACTGCTGGATGGTCGTCACGGAGGGCTGGGTGCTAGTAGGGTTCTCAACTCTGCACCATGAGGCCTGCCTCGCCGACTGAACGTACGTGCCTGATACTTCCCTAGCACTGCTGGATGGTCGTTGCTGTCGTCGTCGACGTACCCGCGTTGTTGGTGACCTTGGTGTGGTCACAGGTGTGTGGCCTTTGTGTGGCTACACACCCTAGTGTGTGGCCGCACCTAAATCTGCAAGTCACCGTCGTCTCGTCTGCGTCTTCGAGATGGTGAACCATTTTGAGTGTTGGCAGTGAGTGCCAAGTTGGTCAGTGTTTGAGATAACTGTGAGTTGTCTGCTGTGGGGCATCTGAGTGGTACCGATTCTCCCCTTCGTCGTCCCCTCTCTAAAATCGTCGTCCCCTTCAAAATAATCGTTCCCGAATTCGTTTACGAATATAGCCAATGCGACGAATTTGATAGTAGCAGGACTGACAGGTCTGAGGCAAGAAACTCTGCATGGAAAGAGTATTGTCCAAAGTGACACCTAAGTTTTTGACTGAGTCTGAGAGGGGAATGATATTGTTACCCAGTTGGATTGACTCTATGGAAACAGAGGCTAGTTTGTTGTTTGTCCCTACAAGCATTGCTTCGTTTTTTTACCATTTAATTGAAGTTTATTTTGAACCATCCAGTTTTGAATATCAATAGAGCAGTTGTTACTTTCTGTAAGAATGGAATCTAGATCTTCAGGGGTTGTACTGTTTTGGAGTTGTGAGTCATCTGCATAGAAGTGATGTTTCATGTTGTGCTGGTCGATGACATTGGCAAGAGGTGACGTGTACAAAGTAAACAAGACAGGACCAAGCACATACCCCTGGGGGACTCCACAAGAAAGCCTAACCTGTTCGGACTGACGACCATTGACCATAACTGATTGAAAACGATCAGAAAGGTAAGAGGAAAACACATACCCCTGGGGGACTCCACAAGAAAGCCTAACCTGTTCGGACTGACGACCATTGACCATAACTGATTGAAAACGATCAGAAAGGTAAGAGGAAAACCAAGAAAGAGCAGGGCCCTTAATTCCAAAAGTATGTTCAAGACGAGACAGAAGAATGGAGTGGTCTATGGTATCAAAGGCAGCAGAGAGATCAAGAAGTGTCAAAAGAGAGATTTGACCAGCATCAGAAGCACGTAGGAGGTCACTGACGATTTGAACAAGGGCTGTTTCAGTACTGTGGTTGGCTCTATAGGCAGACAACACACACACACACACGCACGCACGCACGCACGCACGCACGCACGCACGCACGCACGCACGCACGCACGCACGCACGCACGCACGCACGCGCGCGCACGCACGCACGCACGCGCGCGCGCGCACGTATTATATAAGCTATCCACAAAAAGTTAAGGATCACTTGCAAACTAATTCATAACTTTCCAAATAAGAAAGCCAATGCGTTGAATTTTGGCCAACATTTAATTCAATGCTTTAGTGATAACGATACACAATTGCCTTCAATTTCGAGCAATCGTTTGGTCTGTACATTTGATCAAAGTGGGTACGTATCGAAATTTGATTTCCCAAAGTCATTGAAATCACAAGACAGGGCATTCTGATGCTCCCAAAAGTTCAGTAATGCGTGTATCCGCCATGGCTGTTCTGGCACTCGACGCAGCGAGTCCTCATGGAGTTGACCAGGGTGGTGAAGATCCTCTGTGGAAGCGCCTGCCACTCAGCCTGCAGCATCTGGTAGAGGTGCTGGGCATCCCTGGGAGGGGGGTGGTTGCTCCTCACTTTGCGATCCAGCTCATCCCAGAGGTTCTCAATCGGGTTGAGATCGGGACTGCATGCTGGCCACTCCATTCTGTTGACTCCAGACTGCTGCAGGAAGTCGTTGACCACCCTTGCCCTGTGGGGGCGAGCGTTGTCATCCTGGTAGACAGCCGGCGGTCCCATCTGCTGCAGTGTAGGCACAGCCAGCGGTCGAAGGATCTCATCCCGGTATCGGAGGCCAGTCAGGTTACCCTGTACATGATACAAGGGTGTTCTGTGGTGAAGGCTGAAGGCCCCCCAGACCATTACAGAACCTCCACCAAAGGCCACCTTTTCTTGGACAGTGGCGTCAATAAAGCGTTCCCCTGGGCGCCTCCAGACCCTCAGTCGGCCGTCGTTGTGGTTCAGGGTGAAGCGTGATTCATCACTGAACAGGACCTGGGACCATTGCTGACGTGTCCACCTCACGTGACGTCTGCAGAAGGCGCGGCGTGCTGCCCTATGGGCTGGAGTTAAGCGTGGCCGTACAGCTGGGCGACGAGAACGGAGGTTAAACCCATGAAGGCGGTTCCGTATGGTCTGCTGGCTGATGTTGATGTTAGTAGCCACCCTCAGCTGCCTTCGAATGATGCTGGAAGAGGCTGTTCTTGTCTGCAGGGCTTGTCGTTCAATGAGACGATCTTCACGTGGAGTTGTCTTCTTCGGTCGACCAGATCTGCGTCTTTCATGGACCCTCCCAGTGGCTGTGAAGCGTTGAATCAGTCTGACAATGACCGAGATGGACACCTGAAGTCGCCTGGCCACTTCTCACTTGGGAACACCATCTTGGAACCATGCAACAGCTCGTCCCCTATCGAACTCGCTCAATTTTCGTCGTGGAGGCATTGTCAAATCAGGCCTAATACTGGTGGTATGTCTTCTTATAAAGCCAAGCAAGAGACAGCATCTCACACATAAACAGCAGTGCTTGCACGTGCATAATGGTTTTTCCATCTGGCTTGTGCAATGTGTTCATGCAGAACGATCCAAAACAAGGTCCTTTTTCGCAAGTTTCCGCTTTTTCTTTTGCTGCCAAGCTCAGTAATAGAGAATCACGTGCAATGTTTCCACTAACACAACATCGCCCACTTACAGCTGAACAAGAATTCATAACAATTTGGCTTGACTGAGAAATAAATAACAGGAGCGAACGGAGTTTATTGCGCACCTGTTTTCTCATAGTGATCCTTAACTTTTTGTGAGTAGTGTATAAACCAGTCTGTAAAACTTGTGTGTGTGTCATCTTTATAAGACGCCTTGCGAGGAAATCCCCTGGGGGTGATGAAGGCATTTTGATGATCGAACATGTCCACCTTCATGTCAGTACATGCATAATACAAATTCCTGTTGGAAGGCAAAATGGCATTATTTAAGGGATGCCTCCCTATTTGCTGGAACAACGGAGCTGAGTACAATGTATGCACAAGGGAAACAACTCTGGCACAATTCAATCAATTTGCGCCAATGGTCGACTTATGGCGATTTTTCTCACGCCAGAGGGCAGTCAATGCACTAGGGGCTTATCACGCGATTTTCTTAGTTGGGCGTAGTGAGAGAGAGAGATGGTGGGATACCTCACTCTTTCTCTCTCTTTCTTTATCCCCAACTAAGAATATAGAGAGGATTAGCCCCACACGAGCGTCACGCCACCTGGCGTGACAACAATCGCCATAAGTCGCTCATTGGAATTGCTCCACCAGAGCAGTCATTGACACCAATGTGTAGGATGACTCTTTCGATTTGTTCATGTGGTTTTTTAGCCCCTGCAACCACTTAACGGCATCAGTCAGGGCCGGATCCAGGTGGTTTTTTTTACCTGGGTTCTGTAACACCCCCCCCCCCCCACCACCACCACCACCACTACCACCACCACAAAAAAAAAAAAAAAAAGAAAGAAAGACAGAGAGTCATACTGTTTTGTTGTTCTAAGGTACAATGTATTTGCCCCCTGACCCCCACCAGTGGCGTTTCCCCTGGACCCCACCAGTGGCGTTTCCCCTGACCCCCACCAGTGGCGTTTCCCCTGGACCCCACCAGTGGCGTTTCCCCTGACCCCCACCAGTGGCGTTTCCCCTGGACCCCACCAGTGGCGTTTCCCCTGGACCCCACCAGTGGCGTTTCCCCTGACCCCCACCAGTGGCGTTTCCCCTGGACCCCACCAGTGGCGTTTCCCCTGGACCCCACCAGTGGCGTTTCCCCTGACCCCCACCAGTGGCGTTTCCCCTGACCCCCACCAGTGGCGTTTCCCCTGACCCCCACCAGTGGCGTTTCCCCTGGACCCCACCAGTGGCGTTTCCCCTGGACCCCACCAGTGGCGTTTCCCCTGGACCCCACCAGTGGCGTTTCCCCTGACCCCCACCAGTGGCGTTTCCCCTGACCCCCACCAGTGGCGTTTCCCCTGACCCCCACCAGTGGCGTTTCCCCTGGACCCCACCAGTGGCGTTTCCCCTGGACCCCACCAGTGGCGTTTCCCCTGGACCCCACCAGTGGCGTTTCCCCTGACCCCCACCAGTGGCGTTTCCCCTGGACCCCATAGGGGGCCTACGCCGGCCCCCAGACCCCCGCCCCCCGCCCTTGTTTGCCCCCAGACCCCCGCCCGCCCCTCTAATGTGCCCCAGTCCGGCCCTGTAGACAGTGATAGCCAGACCTGTGTGTGTGTGTGCGCGCGCGCGCGCGCGCGCGCGCGTGTGTGTGTGTGTGTGTGTGTGTGTGTGTGTGTGTGTGTGTGTGTGTGTGTGTGTGTGTGTGTGTGTGTGTGTGTGTGTGTGTGAGAGAGAGAGAGAGAGAGAGAGAGAGAGAGAGAGAGAGAGAGAGAGAGAGAGAGAGAGAGAGAGAGAGAGAGAGAGAGAGAGAGAGAGAGAGAGAGTGTGTGTTTGTGTGTGTGTGTATTCCGTTCGTGTATCTGTCTCTGCGTGGCGTGCGTCTCGGTGTGTGTGCGTCTGCATGTCTGGCTGCCTTTGGGCGTGCGTGCGCCTTGCTTTGTATGCTGTGTTTATGGGTGTTTGTGCTCTCGTGTGAGTTCTTGTGTTTGTGTGTATGTATATGAAGCCCACGGTTTTAGTTTTGGCCTCTTTATAGTTGTGTTTAGGCTGCTTCGGTTTAAAAAAAAAAATTATTCATTCATTTATCATTCATTTAGTTTCTTCCCTAAAACATTGTAAAGCGCTTGGAGCACCTTCATTGGAGATGAAGCGCTATATAAATTTACATTATTATTAACATTATTACATGGGTGCAACTTCCCAAAATGAAAAATAATGAAAGGTAGGGGTCCAGGGGTACAGGGGCAGAGCCCCGTCGGACGATTCAGGGGGGCAACTTAAGAGAGAGATATAACGAGACAGACAGACAGTTAAAATGAGAGACAGAGACAGTTTGCAATTGAGTGCGATAAGCCTTGTAAAATTATTACATTGCCATTGTAAGCTTCCAAGATAGAACAACTAGATTAAGTTCAAAACGCCCCAAATTGTTTGTGGTAAACATTTTAAAACTGAAGTTCAGTTTTTGATAAAATTTGAAATACTGAAATCAGTGCAAAAATGAAAGAGTAGGACCCATGTTGAGGTGAAAATAGGGTTTTACGCCCTCTTCGGCCTTTCGGCCATGTGGGGCATTTGTAAATACAAAGATGGTGGGAACAATACTGGAGGCAATGCCCGGAGGCAGTGCTAAACCAGTAAAGTCCCGATTTTTTAATAATACAGATATGTGTAGCAGTAACCACGCCTCGGTTAAACCTCATCGGCTATGGTAGTACCACCACAAGTAGTTGTACAAGCACCCATGATGTGTTATAATTATGTCAAAGGCCTTGGTGCTTGATGTGTGTGTGTGATGGAGGGGGGTGGGGGTGCGTGCGCGCGCACGCATATGGGGGAAGACGGGGTAAAAAGCGCATGGGCGGGTAAGAAGCCCACCCCAATTATCTCATGAAATGAAGCAAATTTCAGTCTCATTTTGCCCATGAGACGAGCGTTAATGTCTAGCATTCGTCTCATGGGCAAATTTGACTGAAATTTTCTTTATTTCATGAGATAATTGGGGTGGGCTTCTTACCCGCCCATGCGCTTTTTACCCCGTCTTCCCCTGCCAATATTCACACTTTCCAGTTGCGCTGCAGCCTGTTTCATCTTTGTCCTGAAGAACTTTCAAAACAATAGCTTTGCTTCGACAAAACCTTTCATAAAGAGAAGGCCAATGAAATTCTCACTTTCGTCTTCAGCAATTTTCCACGAAAGATCGTAGGTAGGGCCTAGCTAATTAAACTTACAACTTGCAGCTTACTGTCAGGTGGGGAAATGGGTGGCAACTCGACGGAACTGGCAGGCATGGTTGTTGCTACTACATTGCGGTGTTATTGTTGGGTTGTATCTGTATCGCTCCCGAACTGTTTGCTGGGTTTCCAAGAGACTTTATCGCTCAGGGTCCGCGCCACGTTCGATCACCGTTGCCATACGCCCGCGCCATAGTCGCTTACGAATGCTCTCCCTTGACTTAAGGCTGAGATCCACCCGTCCAATTTCGGTCGTATGACTATTGGCGACGTCTGTGAGGCGTGGATCTGATTAAACACTACTGTCTAAACGAATCTGATGAAACCATACTTTTTTCGTTCACTCTAATTATTCATGTAGAGCCCAATACACCAATCTGATAAAATGTCTGATTATTTGAAGTCGTTCGTGTATGAATAAAGTTTGTTTTTGCAGCCGTCAGGTTATAATTGCAATGAGAATTTTCCAATGACCACACTATTAGCTTTAACTCTTTCACCGCCAGCCATTTTTCAGCAAAAAATGTCCATTAAACTTACCTGGGTAGAGAACAAAACACATCTGCAATAGTGGGGATTCCTCTGTGATAGGGGGAAGACGGGGTAAAAAGCGCATGGGCGGGTAAGAAGCCCACCCCAATTATCTCATGAAATGAAGCAAATTTCAGTCTCATTTTGCCCATGAGACGAGCCTTAATGTCTAGCATTCGTCTCATGGGCAAATTTGACTGAAATTTTCTTTATTTCATGAGATAATTGGGGTGGGCTTCTTACCCGCCCATGCGCTTTTTACCCCGTCTTCCCCTATGTATAAAGTAAGGCCTATTCTTACCTCCCAAAATTATGAAAATAGGCTGTTTGGATATCAGATCCTGGTTTGAGGCGTTTTCATGACATGGGCGTTAAATCATTGTGGTGCTAAAATGCGACATTGGCGGTGAAAGAGTTAAGCTTGCATGTTGCTGTTCTTATTGTTTTGTGCATTGTGAGAACTTCACTTTGAATAGATTTGTTTTAAAGGGTCACCCTGACGGATTAGTTTTTGCAAGAAACACGTCGAGATCACCAGGAAAACACCCTATACAGAGATCGCAACACTCACTTTGCTCTGGTTTCCTAGAAATCAAAGCATCAAATCGGCGATTCCTCCTTGGCGGAGGTGCTGGAAGACAAATTCTTTCAGTGAAAGAGAAGCCTTTTTTTTCTAATGGCCGCCTGAGTCACTTAGACCAAATGTCCATAATACCCTTTTTATTAAGTTTACCAAAAGGAGTTTTGCCCAAAGCAAAGGATGTAGCTCCATTTTTTTAAAATTGCACTACAAAGAAGAAAAAGCTTCAACCACTCGAGTGGCCTCCACCCACCCCATCCAAAATGACCTCTCTCCGGCAACTCCGCCAAAGAGGAATCGCCGTTTTGACGGTTTGATTTCTATGGAAACCAGAGCAAAGTGAGTGTTCCGATCCTTGAAAAGGCTGTCTTTCTGGTGATCTCGACGTGTTTCTTGCAAAAACTCATCCGTCAGGGTTCCCCTTTAAAGCAAATACAGATAGTTGATCAGACTCGTGTTGGGGGTGGGGGTGGGGGGGGGGGGGGGTGTCTACAAATTGAGTGAACAAAACGAGTACGATTTCATCAAATTAATTTACACAGTAGTATTTCATCAGAATCACGCCTCACAAATGTCACAGTTGGATGGTCGTTCGACTACAGTTCGACGTGTGCATCGGGCCCATTTTTGTTCCATACCGATCAGGCTCGGGCAATTTTTATCAGAAAAGTTGGTACTGTTATGGGATTTACGAGTCTGTTTACCTTCGGCTCGATTTCCCCCTCCCCTAGAGGTGAGCATATTGACCCGTCTAGCTTGTTATGGTGGGTGTTTTGGTGGGGGGTTCTGTTGTGGTCACGATTACCGCGCGTTTGAAACAAAGCGAAACGCACTTGTCGCTACTTGTGCGACTCGAGTGGTTGGTTGGAGTGTGCGGTTCCCCCCCCCCCCCCCCCCCCCCCCCCCCCGAAACAAACATTATGACTGTTACACTAGCAACATAGGGTTTTTTGTCTTCTTCGCTCACCCCATAGGAATACCAGATCTTTATATACAAATAGTTCTTCCACTTTCTGGAAGTTCTGTGCTAGCAGCTTTCTCTGATCTATCATTCTCTTTGACTCTGCCTTTTCCTTTTCTTACTGTGACATGTTTTTCTACCCTACTGGCCCATTCTTCTGCCCCCTTTTTTTTCTTTAATTTAAAAAAAAAATCTTCCATTCGAAATCATTCGTTTTCCTACGAACTCCTCCGAATTCGGGATGTGTCGGCTGAACGCAGCGGAGAGGCCCCTAAAAACTGAAAGCCGGACACATACGTATCTCACCCATTATGGCCATATGGTCTACCCCATCCTACCATTCTCACCCCCACCTCTCTTTTATCGAGCCACCACCGCTAGGCCTATTACGCGGAAAAGGAAGTTGGGATAAATAAGCCTGGAGCACTTAAAACTCGTTAATTATTATAAGGGTACCTCTGGTTGCAATTAATTTGTTTAGTTTAAATGTATATGTTATGCTTCTTATTGTAACAGGAAAAACCTAAAGCAAGTTGATATTTGACTGGGGAAAAAAAGACAGACAATCTTTGAGAGAAACAAGCGCGAAATCGCAATAGTTTGTGGCACGCAGTCTATTTTTACCACTCCAATCATGAGTTACCTCCCCTGGCTTTTCAATAATTTTAATCTGTAAACCAGAATGTTATCTCTGCACCATTTCGTAACTTTTTATATCTTTTGGAAAACATTTAAAACTATGTATCCTACTTATACTCATCAAAAGAAGCACCGCGTACTCGTCGTGTCTGTTGTAGTGTCTGTATTACATATGTTTATTATTTTGTACGCTTTTAAAATACATCATTTTAAAGAGCGGCCAGAAGTGTAGCCTCGATTTGAAGTGCGACAATTTTGTCAAAATGTGCGACAATTTTGGACCGACAGACAGACAGACAGACAGACAGACCGACAGACCGACCGACCGACCGACCGACAAAGGGAGTTATAGGTTTGTGGCTTGAGCCACAAACAAAAAAAAGAAGACATTTGTGGGATCTCATCAGAGTGTCTCGCAATCTTTGATTTGAAATAGCGCTATATGAGCTATAGCACGAATATATACAAAAGGAGAAACAAAACTTGTGCCTTTTCATTTTGCCGAAAAAGCATTATCTCTTCAATATTACCAAACAAATGATTGTTTTAATTTTTTTAATTTTTTTTTTTAAAACGAGACCAAAAAACCCAGAGACACAGACAAATTCTAAGGTATCCTCGGCTTGCGCAACCAGAAATACAAAACAAAGACAGCACTTTGGAGTGAGAGGATAATTGTCCGGTCCTGAGGAAGGTGCATGCAGTATTCAGTGCCATCGGATCGGCAACAGCCTCTGCAGTATCAGGGAGTTCGCAGACCGAGACCGAATCGTAATGGGTTAAACTTGTTTCAAACCGATGCATTTGTTAGTTGCTTTTTGCTTTGTTTTTTGTTTGCCTTTTTAATTATTCACTACTACGTTTGTCCGAACGGCAGCCGTCAATTTGAGCGAACATACCAAAAGCGCGAATAATGTCTGTAGGTACAAAATGCCGCGCGAATGTCTGATAGTCAAAATGAAAAAGCGAGAACCCCTTCCGTGAATGTCTGAGAGTCAACTGCGTCCAAAATATAATGGATAGCTACGCTTCGATTCATTAAGGAAAGAGTTGTGCTCACGGAAAAACCCCCGAAACTCAGACTTTCGACAGCAAAGAACGGATTGTGCGCACACGCGCGCGCGTGCGTACGTGCGTGCGTGCGTGTCCGTTTGTTTGTGCGTTCTGTCTCTCTCTTTCTGTCTCTCTATGTGGGATAGTCGCGCAAATTGTACGATGCTTCATGTTCGCGCAAATTATATAGAGGAAACACATGAAACACAAGACATTCAGGTAGTATGTGGTCCTTTTAATTGAGGCTCAACATACAGACGTTTCGCATGATACAGGAAAAGTAGCGCAAATGGACCTATTCGCGCTTTTTGACAACTCTCGTCAGAACACACTTTCTATTCCCCCTTTCCATTTCAACTTGTAATAAAAATTAACCGCTGGCCCACTTTAGCTCAGAGCATCATGTTTTATGAATGTTTTGTTGTTGCTATTGTTGTAGTTGTTATGACACCGGTGAAAATCGTAAACAGAATGATAATTGACTGTACAAAAAAAAAGATGGAAGGTTTTTGTTTGTGTTTTCTTTGCTTTGTTAGTGTGTGTGTGTGCGTGCGTGCGTGCGTACGTGCATGCATGCGTGCGTGCGTACATGCGTGCGTGCGTACATGCGTGCGTGTGTGTGTGTGCGTGTGTGCGTGTGCGTGTGCGTGTGCGTGTGTGCGTACATGCGTGCGTGCGTGTGTATGTGTGTATGTGTGTATGTGTGTGTGTGTGTGTGTGTGTGTGTGTGTGTGTGTGTTGCATGAATGATTTCTGCTATTTTACATCTGTGCAGTAGGCTCACTTGCGCTTTTTTACCCTTTGTTACTCCATGATTTAGATTTTTGTTTTTTTTGTTACCAGTTTTACATATTTGTTTTCTTCCTGTTGAAAGGTATGATATGCCTGTTTATTTCAGCTTGTTTGACTATGTCTCTTCTTTTTAGTCCCCGAGCCGAAGGTTTGGGGAACTATTGTTTTTGTCCTGGTCCGTCCGGTGGCGTCCGTCCGGCGGCGTCCGGCGTGCCTCCGTCCGGCGGCGTCCGGCGTGCCTCCGTCCGGCTATTCGTCCGTTTTTTTAAAAAAAACTATTCAGTCTATCATCATCACATTTGGTATACTAGTTTGCCAAGATGCAAGCTATCCACTGATGTATTTAGTTTTACATTAAGGTCAAGGTCGCGCCAGTTACGGGGTTCAAACCCCGAAACACATAATCGCTAATATCTCGCGAAGTTTTGCATGTATTTCAATGCGGTTTTTTTCACAACATTTCTTGATGAATGGTCTATAACACAGTTGTCATGAATTTTTCTGTGCGCGCGTGTGCGCATGATCGCGCGCGCTCAAATCACGGGTCCGAACCCCAAGGCTATATATAAAAAAAACTATTCAGCTGCGTGCTGTTTTCATGCGTTTTTATGTAGTTACGTGCTGTTTTGATGCGTTTTTATGTATGTGTACAGCCGACACATTCCGATTTCGGAGTAGCTCGGCGATGCTGCGAGGGGACTTTGCAGCCGCTCGGCGTTGCACTTGTTATTTTTTAGAATAGTAATTTTAAGAGAGAGAGAGTATTAAAAAGGGAGGGGGAGGGGAGGATTTGATTTACTGGATTTTAGATAACATGACCGTGACAAAAGTTTGTTTTTGCTGCTTCGTTTTCACATGATTATGACATTGTGAAATATGGTTTGTGACACCTTGGTTGCAAACACCAACCTATCCTTTAGGAGGTCATTTTGCATTCAACTGAAGGATAACAGAAGACATGTGAGTATTCTGATTCAGTGGCACCTACTTTTACCATACAGATTACCGGTATTGCTGTCCGGATTGCCTTTACATGTGGAAGGTAGATGACCGGGGACAGTGACTATCTGTGTGCCAAACTGGAAGCGAATCGATTTATAAACGCGCGCGATACGCTTGACCTTTTCACAAATAGTGGGCAAAATTATTTTACTTGCTTATCAAGGTTTATTCCAAAAACTCCCCATGGGAATACCGGGGGGGGGGGGGGGGGGGGGGGGGGATCTTTCGTAAAAATAGTTCCCCCACCTTCTGGAATTTCTGTGCTTGTATCTTCCTCTGACCTGCCACTCTCTTTGACTCTGCCTTTTCCCTTTGCTTTCTATCATCTATTATCTTTCTGACTTATTGGCCCATTCTCCTGTCTTTAACAAAAAAATTAAATCTTCTAATGTGTCGCCCTTGAGCTCCTCCGAAATCAGAATGTGTCGGCTGTGCTCAGCGGGGAGACCAGTGAAAACTGAAAACCGGACACATACGTACCTTACCCATTTTGTATTGGCCATTATGGACTTGGAACGTAAAAAGAAGAAGAAAAAGAATTTTTTAAAAACCAAACACTTGGGGGGTACATGGAAAATAAAAAAAGAACAGAAAACACAAAGACAACCAAACAAAATAATCATTATTTTGTAATTTCTTATTATTTCTTTATTTTGTTTATTACAAAAAGGCAACTGTCCGTCCGTCCGTCCGTCCGTCCGTGTGAAACAGAACGGGCCTTATAACTCCGTCGTTGTTCGACCGAATCGCTTCAAATTTGCTATCAGTCCTAACGTGGCGATGGCAACGGCAACCAAGGTGTCATTTGCGCGGTTTGGCAAATGCGCGAAACGCGTATCCACCGGCCTCTCGGCGCCCGTATCTCCGGTATTGCTGTCCGGATTGCCTTTACATGTGGAAGGTAGATGACCGGGGACAGTGACTATCTGTGTGCCAAACTGGAAGCGAATCGATTCATAAACGCGCGCGATACGCTTGACCTTTTCACAAACCGCAGCGAAACTGACACCCGACATTGACTCGAAATTTGGAACGTGCATGACCAGGGATAGTGACTATCTTGGTGCAAAATTTGAACAGCATCCATTCATAAATGCGCGCGATATTAGCCAATTTACATTTGCGCGGACCCGGCATTTCAAGCCATCCACAACAAACAGTTTACACAGAAAGAACTCAGTACTGCACGCGCGCGGGCAAGAAAAGGGTTGGAGAGCGGAGATTACTTTAGCGAGGTACAATATCCCGCTATTCACCAAGTGAGAGCGGAGATTACTTTAGCGAGAGACGGCGTGGAACGGGATGAGAGAAGAAGATGGAAGGAGGGAGAGAGACAAAAGTAATAATATAATATTTTGCGGACTCGGCGAAACCGGTACTCAGCGTTACCGGTACTTGGCGTTACCGGTACTAGGCGTTGCGCTAGTGTTTATAATGTGTCTTTTACGCTTTATTGATCACCTTTGCCTAAGAAACATGTTTGTTTTTGGTGCAGCTGTTTTTTTTCTATCTCTGAATTTCAAGGGAAAACCGTAAGATCGAGGCCTTCAGTAAGTGGCCAGAAGGCAGCGAACGGGCTGTTGTCCGATTGGGAGACATAATGCTCACAAGACACTTGCTCACAAGACATTTGCTCACAAGACACTTGCTCACAAGACACTTGCTCACAAGACATTTGCTCACAACTGTAGCGAAAAAGACGACAAATGCTCACAAGACATTTTAGTACGTGAAGTGTTGTGAATAAGAAAACGATAACTATGCACACTTTCAAACATGCTCCATCCCCTTTCCCCCATCTCACTCCCCCTCTGTCTGTCTGTCTGTCTCTCTGTCTGTTTGTTTGTCTGTCTGTCTGTCTGCCTCTCTCTCCCTCTCTCTCTCTCTCTCTCTCTCTCTCTCTCTCTCTCTCTCTCTCTCTCTCTCTAGTATGAGGTTAATGCGTACACAGGTGTGTGGTGGGTGTGTGTGTGGGGGGTGGGTGGGGGGGTGGGGGGTGGGGGGTGGGGGGGGGTGAGGGGGAGGTGGTGGTGGGTTTTATTGTGTGTTGTTCTGATTAGATGCGTCGTGTTTGTGGTATTAATGTCATTCATTCTTTCATTGATTAATTTCATAGTTTCGTCCGTACAAATAGTTCCCCCCACCTTCTTTCTTTGAGTTTAAAAAAAAAATTATTTCATGGTTTGTTGATTCAGTTATAGTCGGAAACGACAGACAGGCATACGCATACATATATTTTATGCACACACACATACACACACACAATCGCTTCAGTGGTTGTTTTCTTTTGTGAGCGATTATCTTAAGGTTGTGAGAAATAATTGTCTTGTGAGCAAATGTCTTGTGAGCATATGTCTCAACACCCTGTTGTCCAGCAGAACAACAGTAGCATGGAGGCACCGATAGGGCACGCCCAGCTGGCCAGTGGCCAAGGCAATAACACCCGGTCCTCACGCAAAGTGCACTGACCGGTTGAAAATTGTCCCCCCGAGTATTTTCATCCCTCCCTTTCTTTCTTTATGTTGTGTGTTTACGCATTGCACTGTAGATGGGAAGTATTGTTTTTTTATCTTGTTGAATGAGAGACTTAGTGCGAATTTTCTCACGCCAGAGGGCATGACGCTCGTGTGGGGCTAATCCTCTCTATATTATTAGTTGGGGATAAAGAAAGAGAGAGAGACAGTGAGTGGTCCTACCATCACTCTCTCTCTCTCACTACGCCCAAGTAAGAAAATCGCGTGATAAGCCCCTAGTGCATTGACTGCCCTCTGGCGTGAAAAATATCGCCATAGGTTGACCATTGTTTCTCCTTTTGTTGCCTGCTTTTTGCTCCTTTTGCTATATTTGCTGTTTGCTGTTTAATTGCTTGTCTGTGTCGATAAAGGCGCGTTCGCCGATTTATCCAGTAGTTTTGTTTTGTCTCTTGTGAATAAAATAACGTCACTTTACACTTGTCGTGTAGTTGTTTGTTTGTTGTGATAATATTATTACAACAAACAAAGAACTACGCGACAAGTGTCAAGTGACGTTGCAGTCTGTTTCAGGGTTTTGTCTTCTTCTTTATGTTGTGTTGTTGTTTGTGGCTCGAGCCACAAACCTATAACTCACTTTGTCGGTCGGTCGGTCTGTCGTTCCAAAATTGTCGCACTTCAAACCGAGGCTACACGACGAAAATGGTGTTTTACGTCCTCTTGGTCTGAATCAGACACATATGGGACATTTGTAAATACAAATATGGTGGGAACAATACTGGAGGCAATGCCCGGAGGCAGTACGAAGCCAGTAAAGTCCCGATTTTTTTTATTAATACAGATAGGTTTAGCGGTAACCACGCCTCGGTTAAACCTCATCGGCTATGGCACCGCTACAAGTATTTGCTCTACACCGAGGCTACACACAGAGAGAGAAAAATGGTGTTTTACGTCCTCTCAGTCTGGAACAGACACATATGGGACATTTGTAAATACAAAGATGGTGGGAACAATACTTGTAGGCAGTGCAACACCAATAAAGTCCCGATTTTTTAGCAATGGATAGGTGTAGCAGTAACCACGCCTCGGTTAAACCTCATCGCTATGGTAGCCACAATATGCAACTACACCAAAATTAAAGTCCGCTCTTTAAAATGATGTTTTTAAAAGCGTAGTAATACAGACACTGCAGACACGACGAGTATGCGGTGCTTCTTTTGATGAGTATAAGTAGGATACATAGTTTTAAATGTTTTCCAAAAGATAACCTGGTTTACAGATTAAAATTATTGAAAAGCCTCTCATGGTTGGAGTGGTAAAAATAGACCGCGTCATTTCGCGCTTGTTTGTCTGCACGTCTGTCTGTCTGACTGTCTCTCTGTATGAATATATGAATGTGTATTATGTATGTTTGTGTGTATGAAAACGGTATGTTTGTTATTATTATGAATGAATATTATTAGTGAATAGCTGGTTCAGTGCCTCTAGTCTGAAGGACTAAAACGTTTATGCATTTGAAATGCAGAATAGTTTGCTTTGATAAAACGTTTTGTGTGTCCAATGTCTGTATTATTTTGTGAACCTCAGAAACAAACTCAGTTATCATTAACTTTACTATTTGTTCTGTGTTCTAAAAGAAGAAAATAAAATGTTCTGATTTGCTTTTCCTCCCAATGGGGAAGGGACAGTGCCTATGTGCCCAAAGACAACTGCCAGTGTTTCGACCTGCGAAGGTCTCCTCAGTCTGCACGATCGGCCTGCAATTTGACTGTTCAGTGAATGTCCAACCCGAGCAAGAAGACATTCTACAAGGGACTGGTGTCCTCTTTGCTCCAGATTGAAAGTCCACAAGAAAAGCAAATCAGCACTAAGTTAAAACAGAAATGGTAAAAACATCTTGTGTAAAATTACGAAAATAATAATGTTCTCAAATTATAATTTAATAAGCTGGAGTAAGGGTGTACCCTGGTCAAGGCATCTACACTTTAACAAAACTTCTAGCCCAGCCGGCCAGAATATACACTATTCTCTCTGCTGTATGGCAGCCATTGTCGGAAACGACAGACTGGCATACTATTTTTGATGAATACGTGATGTGCACAAAGTACTTTTGAGTTATTATTTATCGTTTATTTAAGGGATTCTTTCTTTGTAATCTATAGTTATATTTCTTTTCTTTTTTTATAAA
>CM065684.1:46620225-46668452 GCA_017654935.2 Phymorhynchus buccinoides | reverse complement strand
AAGAAGAACTTGAGAAAAGAGTGGGGGGCAGATGGCGAGGAGGGTTTGTTTCGCTAAAGGGGTCGACACATTATATGGTCAGGTTGTGATATGTTTTGTCCTCATTTGCGTAATTATGATCCTGCGTACAAGTCTGACTCAGTCGATCATGCGACAGGGCCAAAATAGGGAGGTTCCTAAATTTTGCTGATCGAGTCAGATCGCATGCCACCGTCAACCAATCAAAAAGGATTAAGATCGTGAGATTGTAACTGCTCTGAACATGAAAGTATGAGCTGGACTATTTGGGGCAACAACAAAGCGGAAATGTTGTAACAATTATCCTCACTGCATGATAATTTCAAGGAAGAAGAAGAAGTACCAAATAACACAGTGTGTCACGTCATGCTGCACAATCAGGTCAGATTCATCATGTGACCAGACTAATCTGACTGAAGCATATGACTCAAATCATGCAATGTGTCGGCACCTTTAGGCACAGTTTGGCTTGTTTTGAATTACTTTTCTTCTGAGCATATTAACCCTTTCGCATCCAGCCATTTTTCAGCCCAAAAATTACCATTAAACTTGTCTGGGTAAAGAAAAACATTATCTGCAATATTGGGAATTCCTCTGTGACATGTATAACATTAGGCCTATCCTTACCTCCTAAAATTAAGAAAATAGGGTCTTTGGATAACAGGACCTGATTTGATGCCTTTTATTAACATGGGTATTAATCCATTGTAGTGCATAAATGCAACTTGGCGGTGAAAGGGTTAAAACTCCTCTTTTTGGATTTTGGATGCAGTTATGCACAGGGTGTCTTTATAGGATACCAATAGGCTATGTAATATGACATACATAAAAACAGAAAAATAATCATTAACTCTTTCACCGCCAATATTGCATGTTAGCACAATGGTTTAACACACATGTCACTAAAAGGCATCAAATGAGGACTTTTTATCCAAAGACCTTATTTTCTTAATTTTGGGAGGTAAGGATAGGCCTAATGTTATACATGTCACAAAGGAAATCGCAATATTGCAGATATTTTTTTTTCTCTACCCAGTTAAGTTTAATGGTATTTTTGGCTGAAAAATGGCTGGCGGCGAAAGGGTTAACAACATCAAAACCTATAATTTGCTACGGTCACAACAAACTCGATCTCTTAAAGTTTACAGTATGGTCTAATTCAGAACATTTGGAAGGTACAAAAGAATTGAGCATTTGGATCTTTCAATTTAGAATACCGTATAATATTTCATCATCTGTTTTAAACAATACAACGTGGTCACGAAATTGACAGGATTGTGATAAGGAAACGCAGAGCAATATCTCACAAGAACGGCTTTATTATTTGAAAACGACATAGTTTACATAAATAGTTTTACAACAGAAATTACAGTTTCATATTGAAGCCAACGGGAAGAAAGCTTAGAGGAGGTGGGGAAGCTCAGTAACACTTTTTTCCTGCTTTACTTAGGCTTATTTTCCACACAATTTTCACTTCAAATTATACCTTTTTACATCACGTTGTGTGTGTGCGCGTGCGCGCGTGCGCGTGCGCGCGTGTGCCGTGTACGTGCGTGTTGGTTTACTTCTTTATAAACTATGTGACCAGGAAAGTATAATTACGTTCTTATTTGGTTTTCTCCAATGTGGAAAGAACGTCATGCTCATAAACATGAACAATTATTCTATCTCTTGTTGTGTTTTTTTGTTCCACTTCAGGGTGGCAAGATCATCGACAGTGTCTGGCTCAAGAAGGACCACCACGGCCCCTACCCTCCCCGGGCCCCTGTGGCCTCCGTGGAGTTCACCGCCTCCGACTTGCAGAAACTGATCAAGGAGTCCCAGAAGTTCGGCACGTCTCGCAGCGGGCTGTAGAGAAGGGGTGTACGGGTGACTTCAGATTGCTACACCCGGACGCCTGTGTTCACACTGAGATAGTATGAGACTTATCGATTCACCTTTCGATGAATAAAAAAAAAAATTAGAAAAAGTCCATTCCATATTTTTGTTAAATTTCATAGTTTAGCTGTAGAAAGCAAGCCACCCTGAAACAAATCAAAGTCACAAACGAGAAAGGGCATAAAAGGGCCGCGAGGCCCACTTCTAGCCCTAATTACTACTACTACTACATTTCCATTATATCTTAGAAGTCCTTCTAAAGTCCTATTAACTCCTATACGTCTTTAGAAGGACTTCTGAGATATTATTATAAGGCTCATACTATCTCAATGTAAATACGGGCCCTGGAGTTTGGACCTAGCGTTTCATAATTATTTACTGTAGTCATTGGGTTGGGTTTTGTTTTTTTGCATGGTGTGGGCCGAAATACAAGTCTGGGATCATGATAGAAGTCAGAGACCTGGAACAGTAATCACGTGTGCGTCTTAACAGTTAACACGAGAAGTAACATGCACAATAGCATTGTTTTTAATTATTACAACAGTTGGCATGAATAGTAACATGTAAATTAACATAAACAGTTCAGCCAATCGCATTGGCAGTTTCTTCTAATTTACATATTACTACCCGTTTCACCTTTTTTTTAAACCCGTGTTAACTGTTTAAGAAGCACCCATGATTGCCGTACCTGTTGTGTTGCTTTCCGTTGCATTGTATTGCTTATTGTCATGTATCGTATCGCATTGTGTTTAAAATAACTAGTAAGTTCTGGATGTTTTCCTAGGGAGAGCGTGTCATCGAAAGCATGGCTCCATTCTTATTCTATAATCCTGGGACTCATAATAAAGGTCATTTGTATGCAGACTTCTTGTTCAATTTGTTGTTGTTTTTGTATTATCGTTTCTTTGTTAATTTTTCTGATTGAGATAATAAAGTTTTCTTGCACAGTATCTTGTAAATTGTTGTTCTTATCCGGCTCCTAAAACCAAAGACTGTATAGGGGAAGATAAGCATCCGGTCTCTTTTCCCTATATGAGTAGTGAGGACAGAAACACTGGTTATGTCCCTTTGAAACAGTACACATTTTACACATCGATAGGCCAGTTGAATTCTCCGTTCAAGTTCCAGTCTGAGTTTTTGGATAGCCTCCACTGTGAAAAGTGTACTGGACCCACTAACGATAGCTATCAGACTGTATAGGGGAAGATAAGCATCCGGTCTCTTTTCCCTATATGAGTAGTGAGGACAGAAACACTGGTTATGTCCCTTTGAAACAGTACACATTTTACACATCGAGAGGCCAGTTGAATTCTCCGTTCAACTTCCAGTCTGAGTTTTTGGATAGCCTCCACTGTGAAAAGTGTACTGGTCCCCACTAACGATAACTCTATCAGCCCGGATCGCCGAGCTCTTAAGTAATCCATCTTACCCTTTTAGAATATCTTTGCTAAAACCCATTTTTGTTGGTAGTGGTAATTGTATGTGTTACTTATACCGTTAGCTGCCTTTAGAGGCTTCAAATGTCAAAGTTATGTGGGTGTACTGCCACTGGTGTTCGAACTATAGCCACTACTAAAAGAGACTAGTTCAAAAGTCAAGGTCATGAATTGTAAACAATGCTTTGCACCACACACGACCTTCACCTAGTCTACCAACCTGCAAACTTTGAAGCCTGTAACTGCAAAAATGTGAAAGATATGGTTAAAAAAAAACCTCCAAGGCCTACATCCTTGAACCTTGACCTTCATCAGTACCTAATATTCAGACTTACCATAAGCCAATGTACCTACATAATCAAGTTTGAAGATAGTAAGTCCAAAGATGTGAAAGATATGGCCACTTCAGTGAAGGTGATGGTGATTTCTGTTTTCAAGGTCAGCACAGTTACAGGTCTCCTACAGGACCATTTGCGTACAGTGATATACCACCACACACAAAACAATTGAAGCAATTTCATGAACTGGTTCATGAGATACACCTCACCTCAAACATAAAATATAGCACAAAGGAATTTTCGGGTTTCAAGGTCAAACTTCAAAGTCAAGGTCAGCACGGTCATGAATATCGAAAGGAACCTTCCTTTTTAAGATGCCTATCCCTCTACCAAATTTGATTAAAATCCATCCAGTTGTTTTTCTTTACAAAATTGATCTTTACACACACACACACACACACACACACACACACACACACAAGCCGCATTAAAATTAATAAGCCCTCCTCTGGCAGGCTAATAATTTGTTATTAATTTCTTAATAATTAATTATTTATTCGATTAAAAAACATGTTTGCATATAATTATGCATAACGAACACACTGATGGACGCATGTGTTAACACCCTGGAATAGCCTTTTTTTTTTTTTTTTTCTTTTTTTTTTTTTATAACAAATTTCAGACATACTCGCATCTCAAACATGTAACAATATTACTGCTTATTCAAGCCAAATTACAAGAACACCGAGGCTACATCAAAATGTTGTTATGTTCTGCATAGTTATGCAGGGATTGTCTTTAGCCATAGCAAGCTCCTAGCATAACATCATCAGTCCAAAATCCTCCAAAGACGGAGTGTGGCTGCTCACGTGGCGGGGTAATGAAAAACGGTCACTCACGTAATATTCTCATCCCTAGCTAATGCATTTGTACCATAGTGTTCAAGTGCTTCGGCTGTTGGGATGATCCCTGGAGTCTTTTAGCCAGGGTACGACAACAACAACAACAACAACACTTACAACTAAGACATCCTGTGATCAACAACAAAACAATTACCAAAAAAAAAGACAAAGAAAAAGCCCAAGGCGTTGATTTAAGTACAGCAACAAGTCCTCAGCCACAATCGCTTCCTGACAAAACACCCCGGCTTCAGGCAATTTCCATCAATCAATCCACACTTTATTGTCTTCAAAGCAAAAGATATCCACATATAACACAATAAATCATAAAACAATTCCTTATGTAAATTCACACATAAGAATGATACATCAACAAAGACGATTTAACATGAATAAAACAATAAACAAATTAATGTTATACACATGTAGCACCGTCTCATAATTCAGTCTTTTGGGGTTATCTTTCTCTACTGTCTCGTTTTGAAGTCGGTTTGGGGTTCAAAAATAGAATTAAAAAACGGAAGTTACCTACCTTAAACAACAACTATATTTTGTTCTTGCCTTCAAGTCTTAGGGTATTAATGTGGTCGTATCAAGTAAACAAATAAGAACATAACTGTTTATAGTCAACGAATGTAAACACTTTAAGAAAAACCCCATGAACGAGGACTTAATATTATTAAATCTCCAAACTGATAACTGAGCCATTAAACACCCCTCCATTATGATTACGGAGCAGCCATGTCGTGTTTACAGCATTTTCTAACCGGAACTAAGCGTCCTAACGGGCACAGAACTCGTCTGTTACTTCCGTTTTCATTTCGCAACAGTGCACATGACACACACACACACACACACATACACAAGTAAAGCAAGCAGATGCCTATAATAATTCTTTCTTGAGCTAAAAATAGTTGAACAAAACAAGTATTCTTTAAAGAAGCGACCAATAATAACAATATCACAGCAACAATAATAACATTCCAAATAATGATATTAACATATAATCAAATGTTTACCACACACGCGCGCGCGCACACACACACACACACACACACACACACACCAGACCTGTTTACCCCTATTTTGCAAAGTTGTAATTTCTGAAACCAAAAACCGTAATTTTGAAGAGAAAAAAACTGTAATCCAACGCGTGACCAATGAACGTCGATATCGTACTGACCTGAGTGTGCAATACTAATGTCCGTCGAGCAGTAGACACAGAACACATGCTCGTCACCTAGTGCTGAACGACGTATTCCTGGAATTTTTAGGTCACTTTCACAGAATTTCTGTGACTTTTGATGTCTTTTCTTTAGATTTTTTCGACCAGAAGATACAGAAGCTTCGGAATGCACTCGCTTGGACGCCATTTTGAAAAAGAAAAGGAAATGGCGCGAAATGACTTTTCACCGCATCGTTTCAAAACCTTCGCTTATCGACGCAACTGTAGTGTTGTTTTTTTTATATTTAGGATTTTGTTTTCCCGTTGTTTTTTTCTCGTAGCCGTAATTACCGTAATTTGACTTTTCCCCATAAAAATTACAGCAAAATCGGGATGGTAAACAGGTCTGCACACACGCACACACACACTTAAGCAAAAATAGTTGTACAAAACAAGTATTCTTTAAAGAAGAGACCAATAATAACAATATCACAGCAACAAAAATAACATTCCAAATAATGATATTAACATATAATCAAATGTTTACCACACACGCGCGCGCGCACACACACACACACACACACACACACACACCAGACCTGTTTACCCCTATTTTGCAATGTTGTAATTTCTGAAACCAAAAAACCGTAATTTTGAAGAGAAAAAAACTGTAATCCAACGCGTGACCAATGAACGTCGATATCGTACTGACCTGAGTGTGCAATACTAATGTCCGTCGAGCAGTAGACACAGAACACATGCTCGTCACCTAGTGCTGAACGACGTATTCCTGGAATTTTTAGGTCACTTTCACAGAATTTCTGTGACTTTTGATGTCTTTTCTTTAGATTTTTTCGACCAGAAGATACAGAAGCTTCGGAATGCACTCGCTTGGACACCATTTTGAAACAGAAAAGGAAATGGCGCGAAATGACTTTTCACCGCATCGTTTCAAAACCTTCGCTTACCGACGCAACTGTAGTGGGTTTTTTTATATTTAGGATTTTGTTTTCCCGTTGTTTTTTTCTGGTAGCCGTAATTACCGTAATTTGACTTTTCCCCATAAAAACTACAGCAAAATCGGGATGGTAAACAGGTCTGCACACACGCACACACACACTTAAGCAAAAATAGTTGTACAAAACAAGTATTCTTTAAAGAAGAGACCAATAATAACAATATCACAGCAACAATAATAACATTCCAAATAATGATATTAACATATAATCAAAGTCTTTAACCACACACTCACACACTTCTGAGGGCAGGATGAAAAAAGCTTTGTTAGATTATTCTTTAACCCTCAATAAAGATGATTTTGACTTGACTTGACTTGAAAACTCAAATTTGGTAAAAGGTTAATTGGGTTATAAAGTATCCGCCAATTTGGTAAAAAGTTCATTGGGTAATAAAGTATAGAAAAAATAGTGTTCATAAGAGCAGATTTAACTTCCTCTTCATCGATTGTTGAGTCTCCCATCCTATGAGCACAGATGCGTCATGCTGCTTTCATGCAACTAAGAAATAGGCCCAGCATGTCCATCTTTGGCTGGATAAAATCTTTGTAAGAGTTAGTTCATTAGTTAGTCTGTTATAGTCCCGTCAACAGCTATGGTTATCTCAGGACTGTCACCGCATAAAGTTCGACCACGTATAGTAAATCTTTGTAAGAATTTCTAAAACAAAGGCATGAGAATGAACCAGTAAGACAGAAAGATAGTAAATGACAGTAAGCAGAGGGAAAAGGCAGAGTCAAAGAGAGTGATAGATTAAAGGAAGCTTCAAGCACAGAACTTCCATAAGGTGGGATAACTATTTAAAGAAAAGAGACCCCCTCCCTCCCCGGTAGGGGGTAGAAACATTTATCAAAATTACATAGTTTGCATAAATGAACAAAGGATAATACAAGCATTGCGTGTGTAAAATGCACGACACAAAATTTGAAGCGATTCACTGCAGTGGTTCACAGAAAGTAGGGAAGACAAAGGAATAAAACGGTACAGAGACATAAACAATCAAAATTGCCCTTTATCCAAAGTGTGGCGGAGGCAAAAATAAAGAAAAAGAAAGCAATCTAGAATGTCCCTTGACAGATTAAGATTAAGATTAAAATTATAGCCCCGTCGACAACTAAGGCCATGTCAGGGCTGTCACCATGTTAAATCTTATCACGCATTAAAAAGGGATAAAAACACAAGGTAAAAACAAAATCAAAGTTCTATGTTAAAATACTTTTGCTAAAAATTCATTAATCAATCACAAACTTAGCAAGTAAAAACATGACACGTCTAGAGTTAAAAACATCACAGTAGCTTACATCAAGTGAAAAATATTAATCTCTTTCAAATTAAAAATTGTGTCAGGTGGAATATCACGGAACAAAACTTTCATTGACTCCGCAGTGTAGTGTTTCCTTCTAATGTCATATAGATCACAGCAGTCCAAAAGGACATGACGAACGGAAATTGGAGAATCGCATGCTACACAATAAAGCGGGTCCTCTCCTTTCAATAGAAAGGAATGCGTGTAGCATGTGTGTCCCGGATGTAGTCTACAAAGAACCGTTGCTTCCTTCCGGCCTCCAGCAGTCGAAGGAAGATATTCTTTAAGATCTGGACGAATATTATGTAGTTTGTAATCCACTTGAAGGTTCCATTCTTCTTGCCCAAGATGTTTTATATAAAAATGGAAACCTTACACTTCACAGCTTCACTGTTCTCATACCACATACTCAGAGTCACTGCGGTACAATGTAAAAGTTATCTATTCAAAAACACATTAACCAATCTTTTGGGGTTAACAAATCTTTTTTTTTAAATAAGACAGAAGTTTTTTCAGTTTAAAAAAGGAAAAAAAACCACTCTCTCACAAGGTAAAACAAATTTTTTTTAAATGGTCCAATTACCATATTTTCCTGACAAGGCGCACCCCCAAACTTTTACACAAATTTCACATTTTGTTATTATATTTTTTTTATTAATTTAGTCACATTGTAAGGCACAGAGGTCTCAAACTGGGGGGAAAAAAGTATTGCCTTATAAAATAAGGTAATTATCAAAACACAAGAACGCAATGTCATTAGCATTTTTCTCATTTCTAAAGGATCAAAGAGATACATTCTCATAGCTCATTGAAATAAAAAAGGCTGAGAAAATGAGTAATACAAAAAGTTAACAGGAAGTAATAGACGATTTTCGGAACAAACTAGTGGAGAGCACTTTGTGAAAATTAGAGTTGATTACCTCGACTTACTCGGTCAAAACCATAGCAACAATGGCGGCATGGGCGGCGAAGCTTGAAACCGCAGGATGTGAGTCAGCGACTTGCAAATTTTTTTTTAGAAAAATGAGTGGCGGCAAGTATCCACAAACTGAGAAAACTTGCAAAATGTGACGTAAAAATATAAATGACATCAATTTTAGAATGACGCACAGTGATGTAAGTGCTGTAAGTCTACTCACACACACGAGGCGAGAGCTGGGGATCTACCTGAAGGTACAGTAACTTCCCCTGTTTGACCGATTGAATTAGGCAAGATAACTCCCACACACCATGAAATTACTCCCCTTAATTATTTCCGAACAATTCCTATTTGAATCCAATGCAAACGAAGGCAAGCAAAAATGAGGACTGAATAACTTTGTACAGGTTTCGAAATTTTAAGCTGATGAGGAATGTGGAGGAAAGAAAAAAAATGGAGCAAAAATGCGTGCACACGCACACACACATTATGAAAGACTAAATGACCACGTCAAACACACAGCTTTTATCTCACAGGCTGAATCCTACCTGTGTGACATTGTAAATATTTGTTAAAAGTATTACAAACATGACACGAAATAGTACAGAGAAGTTATTTTTAAGACGATCAGTTACTAACATCCGCAAGTTTTACTTTTCTAACCGAGTTGTCCAATACTGGAATAATTTGTCAACTAACATTAAGGCTGCACCTAACATAAATATATTCAAAAATCTTCTGGACAAAGACACAATGATGTCAATTTTTTTTATAATACTTTCGATGAATAAAAAAAAAGAGAAGAAAAAGTCCATTCCATATTTGTGTTAAATTTTATAGTTAAGCTGTAGAAAGCAAGCCACCTTGAAACAAATCAAAGTCACAAACGAGAAAGGGCGTAAAAGGGCCGCGAGGCCCACTTCTAGCCCTAATTACTACTACTACTACTACTACTACTACTACTACTACTACTACTACTACTACTTAAAAACAACAACCATGCAGCCCACATATTTGTTCACAAAATGTTTTGTGATCAAGCTATTCTTTTGATTGTTCAAGTTTGTAACTTACAATATTGAATCCATTAAAGACAGATAAAAACTGTTTCTTCCAAGCACCTCCAAAAACAAACAATTTCCACAACAACTTGCAGTTGCATTTAAGAAAACCCTGCAGTTGTGTACTTAACACTGTTCATAGAAAATGTCAATTGTTTACCTGCTAACTATTTTCTGAAAATGAATGCATATTTTTCTGCACTGAACAATATCAACCTCAGGCTGTATCATGTTTCCTTACTTTCTGCACCCATTTTTGAATGAGAATTGTTGTCCCATTAACAAAAACATTGAAAAAAACCACATGCTTTTTCATACCTCAAAGAGATTTTTTCTTAAAGTAGGTTGCTATTGACAAAAAAATGTTGTCTTCTTTTCTTTTTCTTGTTATTTTCTTCTTTTTAAGCTGTCCAAGGCATTTACTTAGAGAACAAAATGTTGTAACCTTTCACACACTGAATCTTCTTCACAAACCTACAAAAATCCAAAGGATAGCATAATTATTAAAACAAAATACAACATTAATTCATTGGTGAATAGCAAATGTTTAAGCCACCCACAACCATGGTGACATGGAAACTACATATCCAGAGACCTAGGGTATGTTCAGTTCCATTAATCCATATAACTGTATCTACTCATATAATGTGCCCCCACAGTTGCATAACTTGCAGGTCTGTTCGGGTTCAAGTTGTGAAGAGGTTGTTCCCAGCCAGGCAGCTGGTGGTCCTTTGGCTCAAAGAACTTCACGTCCTGTCGACATAATCCACAAAACCAGTATGTCCTTGTCAATACAGTGGAACCTCCCTTATAGGACCTTCAAAAATCATCCAAAATGAGGTCTTATAAAGGAGGGGTCTTATAGGGAGGTAATTTTAATACTTACAAAGAAGGGCAATGTCTCCGAGAAGTAGGTCTAATATGGGAGGGAGTCTTATATATAATGGGAGGTCTTATAAGGGAGGTTCCACTGTACAAGTGCACAAACATAGCTTCTGACTATGACTGTCAGATAGCAGAGGGACAGCTGCTATTCTGGACAGCTGAGCTAGAATTTGTTATTGGCGGAGATGCCTTGCCCAGGGTACATCCCCACGCTCACATCCAAAAGGATTTGAGGACGGATAGCATTGGGGAAAGTCCCTGAAGATCAACCAATCCCTTTGGCTGCAGCACTAAAACCAGTAAAAGTCAATGGAAATGCCCTCTAGTTTGAATTTGGATTTTACATAATACTATAATATAATACATTATGCACAACATTATGATGCAATACCTTAGAATTCCGTAGCAGTCTTCAATTCTACACCTACCTTCTGTTCTGTCTCTCTCTGTATCTCTCTCTCTGTACGGTGTACCCCTCTCTCTCTCTCTCTCTCTCTCTCTCTCTCTCTCTCTCTCTCTCTCTCTCTCTCTCTCTCCATGCCTATATTCAGCCTGACATTGATTATGCATCAACATGTTGGGATTCAGCTAGTAAAAACACACTCAAACACGTTGGAAGATTATATAAACGTTCTCTTAAACTCATACCCCTTAAATCGTCCTCCCTTGAAACCATTGACTATAAAGAACTCAACATTCTACCATTTGATTTGAAATGTCTACTAAACAAAGGTACCCTTATGTACAAGATCATAAATAAGTTAGTACCAAAATATCTTATTACTAAATTTAAAGTCCATGCAATTCAAAGCAAAACCAAATTAATAATGCCCCGCCCCAGAACAGATCTATATAAAGCATCCCTTACATACTCAGGTGGTAAACTGTGGAACGACATCCCTGATAATTTCAAAAATAAAACTAGCGTATCTTCCTTTCGCAAATCTTATCACAAGTACATAATGGACAATCTTGTCCATCAGTTATGTTAATGAGTTTTACTACAAATATCAACTTATGCCAAGATTCTTGTAAATCTTTTATGTTTCTCTGTATATCTGTTTAATGTCCCAATTTGATTCTCTGTCAATTATTTCATGTGCCAATTTTTTTTTTCATTTTCTTGACTTGATTGTTTTTATGTCAATTTTGCATTGCCTGATGCATGGTGTGAGTGTGTGAGTGAGAGGGCCAGGTGCAAAGAAGCTATTGTAGCTTATCCTTTTTACCCTCAATAAAACATTCATATTTCGTATTTCACTCTCTCTCTCTCTGTCCGTCTTCTCTGTCTCTCCCTCTGTCTGTCTGTCTGTCTGTCTGTCTCTCTCTCTCTCCCCTCTCTCTCTCTCTCTGTCCGTCTTCTTTGTCTCTCCTCTCTTCTCTCTCTCTCTCTCTCTCTCTCTCTCTCTCTCTCTCTCTCTCTCTCTCTCTCTCTCTCTCTCTCTCTCTCTCTCTCTACCTCAGATCTTAGCAGCAGGCCCTCAATGCCCTCTCTCTCGAACTTGTCGATGGCTTCCTCCCAGCATTTGGGCTGTTGATGGGCCAGGGGACTTTGGGACAACGTCAGCAGCTGTTCACGCGAGTACCGGTACCAACCATCAGGGGACAGGGCTGTCACCACAAACAATGAAACACATTCTTATGGATGCTTCCATAAAATCCTGCAAAACCTGAAAAGCGAGGGTACAGTGACTGCCTAGTATCCTCAACAGGGCAGCATCCTCGTTAGGGGGTGGAGCGGGCAATGGCCCTGAAGCAATAGGGGACAAAACGTTGCTTAAAAGAGATTTGACAGTCTCTCCTTGAAGCAAAGTGTAACGCTTCTATTACTAAGGCGTGAGTTGTGGCAAGTTGGGCAAGTGGAAGGGACAAAATGGGGAAGGAGAAAAGGGAAGGTTGATCCTCAATATTAGAAATCCAGGCAAAGGCAACTGCATTAAAAATGAATTCAGGTGCATAAATCTGAGAAGTAGATATCATGCATTCTTCTTTTCTTTCTTGCCTTTTATAGAAGAGAATTTAACCAAGACAAAAACGACAGCAAAACCACAATACAGTGGAACCTCCCTGATAAGACCTTCAAAAATCATCCAAAATGAGGTCTTATAAGGGAGGGGTCTTATAATATAAGGGGGGTAATTTTAATACTTACAAAGAAGGGCAATGTCTCAGAGAAGTAGGTCTTATGTGGGAGGGAGTCTTATAATGGGAGGTCTTATAAGGGAGGTTCCACTGTACTACCTATAATCACGACAGAAGTTATCTTTGCATGATTAATGATGCTTACATTCAGATCACAGGAAACAGAAACTGGCACCCAACTTGCTTAAACCCCTTTCAACGCTAGCCATTCATTAGCCAAAATTTACCATTAAATTTACCCAGAGGTAGAGAATAGATTTCATCTGCAATATTGGGGATTCCTCTGTGACATGCATAAAATAGGGCCTATCCTTACCTCCCAAAATCAAGAACATAAGGTCACTGGATACCAGACCCTCATTTGATGCCTTTCAGTGACATGGGTGTTGAATCATTGTGGTGCCAAGAGGCGACAGTGGCGACGAAAGGGTTAACCCTTTCACCGCCAATGTCGCCTTTCTGACATCACACTGATTTAACACCCCATGCCACTAAAAGGCATAAAACCAGAATCTGTTATTCAAACACCCAGTGACCCTATGTTCTTAATTTCGGGAGATAAGGATACATGTTACAGAACAGTTTTCAATCTTGAATTTGCGATCTTTTCTATACAAATATAATAATTTGACAGAATATTTGTCTTTTAAAGATGAAAAGTATTCCTACATGTTACCATATTTTACAGACTATAAAGCACACAGTGATGTCCTGAGGCCCCGGTCATAGGCCATTGACCTATTAACATTGAAAATGTCCTATTATGTTCTCCCCTGTCAGGACAAATGTCTGATTACATTTTTTAACACTGGCACCTTTTGTCTTATTGATTTCTGCAAGAGTGAGGACACTGTCTTATACTCTTAAAATCCCTCTCTCTCTCTCTCTCTCTCTCTCTCTCTCTCTCTCTCTCTCTCTCTCTCTCTCTCTGGGGCCTTGGCCTTGATCTGATTGCATATTCATATCCGTATTCTCTCTCTCTCTCTCTCTCTCTCTCTCTCTCTCTCTCTCTCTCTCTCTCTCACACCACACACACACACACACACACACACACACATACATTACACACACAAACACACACATACACACAACACACACACACACACGCACACACACACACGTACACACACACAGTGCACACACACTCACACACAAACTTACTGTTACATAGAGAGACACAGACAGACAGAGAAACAGGTGTAGACAGAGAGAAGAATGCTGGGTTACTTACCATAAAGAACTTCATACGTGTGGCTAGCATTAGAGACCTGTAAACAGTCCATTGAGCATGTTACTAGGTTACTTACAATACAGTACAGGTATTATAGTTTTAAAATTGAATATTTCTCCCTTCCAGTTCCTTCTTTGCTTTTCTCTGTGTGTGTGTGTGTGTTGTTGTTGTGTTGTTGTTTTTACCAAATTATACTCAATATTTAATTACTTTTACATGCAAAAGAAGGCCCACTGCTGATTCAGGGAAGAACAATGAATTCACCGATCTCTTTCAGACTGAAAAACATTAACATTTTTTGACATGCTAATCAGATGAATGTATTGGTGAACAAGGCAAAGCATGGGATTAATTTTTTTTAAAGCGGCACCCTGACAGATGAGTTTTTGCAAAAAAAACATGTCGAGATCACCAGGAAAAACCCCTTTACAGAGATCACAACACTCACTTTGCTCTGGTTTCCTAGAAATCATACTATCAAATCTGTGACTCCTCCTTGGCGGAGGTGCTGGAAGTCAGATTATTTCAGTGAAAGACAAGGCATGGGACTTCTCCTTTCTAATGGCCGTCTGAGTTAGACCAAATCGTTTGCATGAAATTTCCACAATACAAGCCTTTTTATACAGCTTAACAAAAGGAGTTTCGCTCACAACAAAGGAAATAGCTCCTTTTTTTTTTTACTGCACTACAAAAAAGAAAAAACTTTAACCACTCTCAGTGGCCTTCACCCACCCCGTCCAAAATGGCTTCTCTCTCCGGCAACTCCGCCAAGGATGAATCATCATTTTAACGGTTTGATTTCTAGGAAGCCAGAGCAAAGTGAGTGTTCCGATCCTTTAAAAAGGCTGTCATTCTGGTGAACTTGACGTGTTTCTTGCAAAAACTCATCCGTCAGGGTGCCCCTTTAAAGCTTGTTTGGTTTGCCCACCCCCTCCTTTTTCCCCACACACAGTGTGACACATACACACACACACACACACTCAGAGTGACACACACACACACTCAGAGTGACACATACACACACACACACACACACACACACACACACACACACACACACACACACACACACACACACACACACACACTCAGAGTGACAGACACACACACACACACACACACACACACACACACACACACACACACACACACACACACACACACACACACACATACATACATACACATTTATTCAGCCTAAACGCCATTTGCTCAAAAATTCTAATTACAAACTCTTTTTACCATCAGTGCTCCAACCTTTTGTGGTTTGCCGGCATCTGTCATCTCACCATATGTTGCAATCACTTCTTTGGTTTTCCTGGCCATGTCACGACCCAAGATGAGATTTCCCATGGCGGACGTGGGGTCGTTAGGGATGCGTTGTCTTTCCACAGACGTCAATCGTGACTTGAGCTTTCCTAGTGTGGCCAGAAGGGAGTTGTCTGGAGCAGAGGACAGCAGGCGTTCTGCAATCACCCTGTGGGCATGCAGCTCTCCTTTGTAGCTCTCCAGGGCTTTCCTACAGGTCTCCCTTTCAGCCATGAAGGCGTTTTCTCTCGCCTCAATCTCCTGGTTCAGCTTCTGCCGCCTCTCTTCCACCGCTGATTGCAGATCATCAAAGACGACCTTCACTTCATCCCTCATGACTTTGGACTTGATCTGTGTGTCTGACATTTGACCCTCCAGCAGACTTATCTGAATAAAGAGAATTTAATTCAGCTCAGCATGAAACATGTTCATACTGAACTGAATTAAATTCACTTTATTCAGTTCAGTATGAACATGTTGAAGGTAAAATCAAATCATGCATTACAACACATAATTTCTAGAGCAAAATATTAACACACACACACAAAACACACAGACAGAGAGACACACAAAACAAACACAATCAAATACAAATTTATAGAACACACACAAGCACACATATTATATGAGCACAATACTATGTGCATGAGCACACTTGTGTGTCCAGGTACACTTGAATTACCAACACACTTACACAATTGTGCACACACAAAATATTAAAGTGTTGAAAAATGATTTGTTTCTTGATGGTACACTCAGTCTGGCTTATTACTGTACTTGTTTCTGCTCTGGTTGGGTCTCTGTGTATTCTTTTCTTCTAGGCACAGTCACCCGTGAACGTTTTCATGCACAAAAACTAGCATTCAGTCACGGTGTACTAGTCTAAGGTAAATTTATGACTGATCTTTTTTAGTAACCCCCTCATACCCCCCCATCCTTTCTTACAATTAATTCCTCTTCTTAATCTTCCCTCCCCCCCACCTTGCCTCCATTTTTACAATTCTCTGCTAGTTTCCCTACCATTCCATCCCAAATAATCAATTTTGCACTTTTAGTTTTGCATCAGCTATTATGTTGCGCGGGCATCTTGGATTCTGAATGCCACAGCATGCTGAGAAAAAGAAAAACAGTTTGCAGGTGCTGATCAATTAATAAAGCATTGTCAGATGATAGCCACAAGCTTAGATGTCTTTGTATTGAGTGTGCCACTTTTCTGATAAATTAGAATGTAAAAACCTTTTGAAGTGATGACTGTGTCTGATACATTGGTTTGCCCAGTCCAGCAGGCTTGCTTGTCATCCATCCTGCCTGCCTGACAAATGAGGTAAAATTTGCCCTGTATAGCCGAGCAGTCCTTAATGTTCTTCTTCTCGTCAATCGGCCACCTTCATCAGGTTGAAGATTTTGCCGATATTGAAAAAAAGAAAAGAAAACGAAGGTCACGCGCAGCGCTAGGTCACAACAGAAATAGGAAAAGTAGATAAATTATAATAAATACATAAAAAGGGTGGGTGGGGTGGGAGGGGGGGATTTACAAAGACAGGTCTAACAGACTCCCTAGTCTGATGTGCCCAACATTAGTGGAGCTGTCGGACAGGCGCTAGGCGCAATGCTCTTCAGCCCACAGCAAGCTGGGGACCTAGTCCGGCCTCAACCCAGCCTAATACTGGTTTACCTCTGCATATACACACATTTGCACTCATGTGAATGTGGATGCACTTGACTCACACACACAACCCTGCTCACCTTTTTCAAAATGGTAGTCTCCCTGTCAAGTAGTTTCTTCACTTGTCCTCTCAGCTCCTCTCTCTTCACACCAGCCATGTCAGCCAATCCCTTTAATGTGGGACAGTGGTGATGCGTGAGTGAAGCACACAGTAGACATACCAGCTCATCGTGACGTGGGCAGTAAAGCTCCGCTGGCTTAGTACTATGACTACCGCAGTTGATCGGATGGTGTGTGATCAACTGCTCAGTCGACAAACGATTAAGCTTTTCGGTCACGTGGTCTCGAGTCGAGGGAATCTTGGCATGAGCTTTGGCACAGTTTGTGCAAAGCTTAATGGCGCACTGCAGACAGTACAAGCTGCTTGCTGCATCCTCACAACAGCTGCACACATGGTTTTCACTCAGTGTTTTCTCGCTCTCCACTATCGCCGCTGTAGCGAAGTCGGTTGGCAAGTCATCCACCAGAGAGGCTATGTTGCTTTGACCCTTGATAGTTGGACCTGGAGCTGGGAGGATTGGTTTGCGACACAGCGGGCAGCCAGCCTCGTTGCCCATCTTCTGCAGCCAAGCCAGCACACATTTGTGGCAGACCAGGTGAGCGCAGGGCAGTAATTTGGGACGAGTAAAGCCATCGTGACACACAGGACAATCCAAGTCACTCGCTGCAGCTGCCATGACTGAAAAAGTATAATTTAGTATTCATTAAATGAATCTGACATTGACTTTTTTTTAATTAATCACCCTTAAATACACAACAAACATTCAGCATCAGTTACATAAAAAAAAACTTAGCTACATTTCCATTTACAACAAAGTTCTACACAAGTGTAAAGTGACGTTATTTTATTCACAAGAGACAAAATAAAACTACTGGATATTTTGGCGAATGCGCCTTTATCAACATAGACAAACAAGCAAACAGCAAATATAGCAAAAAGCAGGCAACAAAAAGATCAAAAAATCAACAAGATCAAAAAACAATACTTCTCCTCTACAGTCCAAAGCGTAAATGATACAACCAAGTTGTCCTCAAATCCCTTTGGCCGAGAGTGTGGATGTACCCTGGGCAAGGCATATCCACTATAAACAAATTATCACCCAGCCCACAAGAATAGTATCTGCTATCTGGCAGTCATGGTCTGAAACGACTGACTGGCATACAGATCTAACAGTGTTACTCTGTAAGCGTTACAGTACTAACAGTAACAGCAACACAGAAGTCTTTCCTGAAGAACTTAGCCGAGCTGCATTATTTTCTTTCTTTTTCGTACTACCCCCTAAAGTGCAGCAGAATCTTCGGCTATATTCACATTTATGCCCTTTATCGTTCTTGACGGGCATAAATGTGAATATAGCCGAAGATAATAGATCTCTATCCTTCCCACCCTCACCCTTGTGCCATATTAATCAGAAAAAAACCCAGACAAACCAGATTTTTGTTGTTGTTATTGTTCTTCTAAAATAACCTTTGCTGGCTTTGGCCTGAAAATCACTACATTTATCTCAATTTCACTTTAATTTGAAGTTTTAGATATGAACCGAAAGTAGGCGATTTTCAGAGAACTAAGAAGGAAGTAAAAACTTGTATTGTTTGGATTCTTTGTTAAGATTGAAAGAAAAAGATATGATTTGTAACCAATAACCCCGAAGCAGGTTAATTTACGTAAGAACTTGGTGCAAACAAATGAACAGATCTTGCAATCATAGACATTTTACGATAACGATGTCCCCAAATCCAACTTACTTGATCATATAATGTGGTTTGTTTCTCAATCACCGCCCACCGCCGGGGAAATCACTCCCCTTGTTTGTCACACGGGGAGTGATTTCCCCTGGTTGAAAATGTGCGTGTCTTCTTCGCCTAACTAGAGAGAGAGAGAGAGAGAGAGAGAGAGAGAGAGTGTGTGCGTGTGTGTGTGTGTGTGTGTGTGTATGTATGTATGTATGCATAGGCCTATGAATCTGAATCCGTGACAGTGGCATAGGAACAGGGGAGGGAGGGGATGAATCCCCCCCCCCCCACCCCGGTGACCCCCCTGGCCCCCAAAACAATTCTAGCAAGCCAGCAAGTGAAGAGAGAGAGAGAGAGAGACTCAGTTTTAAAATTTAAAACTGAAATCGCGTGTATTGAAGGGATATGCTTGCATTTTTAACAAGTATAATCGATTATAACTGATTTGGGGTTTTTAGTCACAATGTTTGACAATTTATTCGCATAAATATTTTTGGCTCTTCTTTTAAACTCAATCATCACACACAAAAAAGACTTGCTATACAATGTTATAGGCCTAATAATATGACGGGCCTCATTGTTGTTATATTCAGGTTACGTGTCTTTGAACTTCATTTGTACTACATCAAAGATGGATTTGAAGGGGGTTACAAGGGTTCCACCCTCTCAGAAAAAATAAAAAAGGAAAGAAAGAATTAAAGAAAAAAGAGGGAGAAGTGTAGTCCCATGGCACGAAAAAACTTGATTGCATCAGTCTTTAACATTCAAATTATCGTCAACTTTGAATCCCCACACCAACGGCTGAGCACTTGGAAACCCCCCCCCCCCTCTTCCATGACTGACTGATCCGCCCCTGTACATCAGTGGTTGTATTTTGTATGTTCTTGTGTTGTCTTTTCAATTCACATTTTATGTTTTATTTCATTCATACATTTTTATTTTTGATTGTGGTTAAAAACACCAATATATTAATGTAATTGGGTAGCATTTACTAAGTACCCAAATCCCTTGGACCGAGAGAGTGGGGATGTACCCTGGACAAGACTTCTCCACTATAGTTCTCGCCCAGCCCGCCGGAATAGTGTCTGCCCCCTCTACTATCTGGCAGTCATTGTCGGAAACGACAGACAGGCAACAACGACTACAACAACTAAGTACCCGTAACTTATCCACATCACTCTATGCCTTTCGATAAGCGTATGCGCACGCACACACACATACATAGGCCTACCGACACTCACACACACAAGCCCATCCATGATCGAGGAACTTCAGTTTATAACGTCTTCTTGGCCTGAAACAAGCACGTTATGATACATGTTTAGGCCCTTCCAGTGTTATGATGTGTAACTACATGTGTGCAACGCAAAAACAACGATACTGAGTGGGACTAGCGGTGTGTGGGAACAATGGTATGTCACTGATCTTATTCTCCCTTTCTATTCCCGTTATCGTTCAAGACACGCGTTTTCTTGTAAGAGAAGATAATCTATTGACGGAAGAAGCAACCTATCATGCCCTTTTCTCTCACAACATTATCTCCTTCACGGTCGTAAATGGGAGCTAGGCCTACATACTTATGCCATTGTGCCCCCATGTCGCTGTGCCCCTCAGTTGTCATTGACCCGCCCTAGTGACTTATCGTTGTGCCCCCATGTTGATGTGCCCCAGTGTCATTGATCCCTAATGACTTATCGTTGTGCCCCCATGTCGCTGTGCCCCTGTGTCGTTGACCCCTTATGACTGCCCCCATGTCGCTGTGCCCCTGTGTCGCTGACCCCTTATGACTGCCCCCATGTCGCTGTGCCCCTGTGTCGTTGACCCCTTATGACTGCCCCCATGTCGCTGTGCCCCTGTGTCGTTGGCCCCTTATGATTGCCCCCATGTCGCTGTGCCCCTGTGTCGTTGACCCCTTATGACTGCCCCCATGTCGCTGTGCCCCTGACCCCTTATGACTGCCCCCATGTCGCTGTGCCCCTGTGTCGTTGGCCCCTTATGATTGCCCCCATGTCGCTGTGCCCCTGTGTCGTTGACCCCTTATGATTGCCCCCATGTCGCTGTGCCCCTGTGTCGTTGACCCCTTATGACTGCCCCCATGTCGCTGTGCCCCTGACCCCTTATGACTGCCCCCATGTCGCTGTGCCCCTGTGTCGCTGACCCCTTATGACTGCCCCCATGTCGCTGTGCCCCTGTGTCGTTGACCCCTTATGACTGCCCCCATGTCGCTGTGCCACTGTGTCGTTGACCCCTTATGACTGTCCCCATGTCGCTGTGCCCCTGTGTCGCTGACCCCTTATGACTGCCCCCATGTCGCTGTGCCCCTGACCCCTTATGACTGCCCCCATGTCGCTGTGCCCCTGTGTCGCTGACCCCTTATGACTGCCCCCATGTCGCTGTGCCCCTGTGTCGTTGACCCCTTATGACTGCCCCCATGTCGCTGTGCCCCTGTGTCGTTGACCCCTTATGATTGCCCCCATGTCGCTGTGCCCCTGTGTCGTTGACCCCTTATGACTGCCCCCATGTCGCTGTGCCCCTGTGTCGTTGACCCCTTATGACTTATCGTTGACTTGTGCCCCCTTGTCATTGACCCCTAATGACTTATCGTTGTGCCCCCATGTCGATGTGCCCCCTTGTCATTGACCCCTAATGACGTATCGTTGTGCCCCCATGTCGATGTGCCCCCTTGTCATTGACCCCTAATGACGTATCGTTGTGCCCCCATGTCGATGTGCCCCCATGTCATTGACTCCTAATGACGTATCGTTGTGCCCCCATGTCGATGTGCCCCCATGTCATTGACTCCTAATGACGTATCGTTGTGCCCCCATGTCGATGTGCCCCCTTGTCATTGACCTAATAAATTTTGGGATGGATTAGGGGTTCCCCCAATTACAGGGGGGGGGGGCACATCGACATGGGGGCACAACGATACGTCATTAGGAGTCAATGACATGGGGGCACATCGACATGGGGGCACAACGATACGTCATTAGGAGTCAATGACATGGGGGCACATCGACATGGGGGCACAACGATACGTCATTAGGGTCCCCCCCCAATGACAAGGGGGCACATCGACATGGGGGCACAACGATACGTCATTAGGGGTCAATGACAAGGGGGCACATCGACATGGGGGCACAACGATAAGTCATTAGGGGTCAATGACAAGGGGGGCACAAGTCAACGATAAGTCATAAGGGGTCAACGACACAGGGGCACAGCGACATGGGGGCAGTCATAAGGGGTCAACGACACAGGGGCACAGCGACATGGGGGCAATCATAAGGGGTCAACGACACAGGGGCACAGCGACATGGGGGCAGTCATAAGGGGTCAACGACACAGGGGCACAGCGACATGGGGGCAGTCATAAGGGGTCAGCGACACAGGGGCACAGCGACATGGGGGCAGTCATAAGGGGTCAGGGGCACAGCGACATGGGGGCAGTCATAAGGGGTCAGCGACACAGGGGCACAGCGACATGGGGACAGTCATAAGGGGTCAACGACACAGTGGCACAGCGACATGGGGGCAGTCATAAGGGGTCAACGACACAGGGGCACAGCGACATGGGGGCAGTCATAAGGGGTCAGCGACACAGGGGCACAGCGACATGGGGGCAGTCATAAGGGGTCAGGGGCACAGCGACATGGGGGCAGTCATAAGGGGTCAACGACACAGGGGCACAGCGACATGGGGGCAATCATAAGGGGTCAACGACACAGGGGCACAGCGACATGGGGGCAATCATAAGGGGCCAACGACACAGGGGCACAGCGACATGGGGGCAGTCATAAGGGGTCAGGGGCACAGCGACATGGGGGCAGTCATAAGGGGTCAACGACACAGGGGCACAGCGACATGGGGGCAATCATAAGGGGCCAACGACACAGGGGCACAGCGACATGGGGGCAGTCATAAGGGGTCAACGACACAGGGGCACAGCGACATGGGGGCAGTCATAAGGGGTCAGCGACACAGGGGCACAGCGACATGGGGGCAGTCATAAGGGGTCAACGACACAGGGGCACAGCGACATGGGGGCACAACGATAAGTCATTAGGGATCAATGACACTGGGGCACATCAACATGGGGGCACAACGATAAGTCACTAGGGCGGGTCAATGACAACTGAGGGGCACAGCGACATGGGGGCACAATGGCATAAGTATGTAGGCCTAGCTCCCATTTACGACCGTGAAGGAGATAATGTTGTGAGAGAAAAGGGCATGATAGGTTGCTTCTTCCGTCAATAGATTATCTTCTCTTACAAGAAAACGCGTGTCTTGAACGATAACGGGAATAGAAAGGGAGAATAAGATCAGTGACATACCATTGTTCCCACACACCGCTAGTCCCACTCAGTATCGTTGTTTTTGCGTTGCACACATGTAGTTACACATCATAACACTGGAAGGGCCTAAACATGTATCATAACGTGCTTGTTTCAGGCCAAGAAGACGTTATAAACTGAAGTTCCTCGATCATGGATGGGCTTGTGTGTGTGAGTGTCGGTAGGCCTATGTATGTGTGTGTGCGTGCGCATACGCTTATCGAAAGGCATAGAGTGATGTGGATAAGTTACGGGTACTTAGTTGTTGTAGTCGTTGTTGCCTGTCTGTCGTTTCCGACAATTGACTGCCAGATAGTAGAGGGGGCAGACACTATTCCGGCGGGCTGGGCGAGAACTATAGTGGAGAAGTCTTGTCCAGGGTACATCCCCACTCTCTCGGTCCAAGGGATTTGGGTACTTAGTAAATGCTACCCAATTACATTAATATATTGGTGTTTTTAACCACAATCAAAAATAAAAATGTATGAATGAAATAAAACATAAAATGTGAATTGAAAAGACAACACAAGAACATACAAAATACAACCACTGATGTACAGGGGCGGATCAGTCAGTCATGGAAGAGGGGGGGGGGGGTTTCCAAGTGCTCAGCCGTTGGTGTGGGGATTCAAAGTTGACGATAATTTGAATGTTAAAGACTGATGCAATCAAGTTTTTTCGTGCCATGGGACTACACTTCTCCCTCTTTTTTCTTTAATTCTTTCTTTCCTTTTTTATTTTTTCTGAGAGGGTGGAACCCTTGTAACCCCCTTCAAATCCATCTTTGATGTAGTACAAATGAAGTTCAAAGACACGTAACCTGAATATAACAACAATGAGGCCCGTCATATTATTAGGCCTATAACATTGTATAGCAAGTCTTTTTTGTGTGTGATGATTGAGTTTAAAAGAAGAGCCAAAAATATTTATGCGAATAAATTGTCAAACATTGTGACTAAAAACCCCAAATCAGTTATAATCGATTATACTTGTTAAAAATGCAAGCATATCCCTTCAATACACGCGATTTCAGTTTTAAATTTTAAAACTGAGTCTCTCTCTCTCTCTCTCTTCACTTGCTGGCTTGCTAGAATTGTTTTGGGGGCCAGGGGGGTCACCGGGGTGGGGGGGGGGGGGGATTCATCCCCTCCCTCCCCTGTTCCTATGCCACTGTCACGGATTCAGATTCATAGGCCTATGCATACATACCATACATACCACACACACACACACACGCACACGCACTCTCTCTCTCTCTCTCTCTCTCTCTCTCTAGTTAGGCGAAGAAGACACGCACATTTTCAACCAGGGGAAATCACTCCCCGTGTGACAAACAAGGGGAGTGATTTCCCCGGCGGTGGGCGGTGATTGAGAAACAAACCACATTATATGATCAAGTAAGTTGGATTTGGGGACATCGTTATCGTAAAATGTCTATGATTGCAAGATCTGTTCATTTGTTTGCACCAAGTTCTTACGTAAATTAACCTGCTTCGGGGTATATGGTTACAAATCATATCTTTTTCTTTCAATCTTAACAAAGAATCCAAACAATACAAGTTTTTACTTCCTTCTTAGTTCTCTGAAAATCGCCTACTTTCGGTTCATATCTAAAACTTCAAATTAAAGTGAAATTGAGATAAATGTAGTGATTTTCAGGCCAAAGCCAGCAAAGGTTATTTTAGAAGAACAATAACAACAACAAAAATCTGGTTTGTCTGGGTTTTTTTCTGATTAATATGGCACAAGGGTGAGGGTGGGAAGGATAGAGATCTATTATCTTCGGCTATATTCACATTTATGCCCGTCAAGAACGATAAAGGGCATAAATGTGAATATAGCCGAAGATTCTGCTGCACTTTAGGGGGTAGTACGAAAAAGAAAGAAAATAATGCAGCTCGGCTAAGTTCTTCAGGAAAGACTTCTGTGTTGCTGTTACTGTTAGTACTGTAACGCTTACAGAGTAACACTGTTAGATCTGTATGCCAGTCAGTCGTTTCAGACCATGACTGCCAGATAGCAGATACTATTCTTGTGGGCTGGGTGATAATTTGTTTATAGTGGATATGCCTTGCCCAGGGTACATCCACACTCTCTCGGCCAAAGGGATTTGAGGACAACTTGGTTGTATCATTTACGCTTTGGACTGTAGAGGAGAAGTATTGTTTTTTGATCTTGTTGATTTTTTGATCTTTTTGTTGCCTGCTTTTTGCTATATGCTGTTTTCTTGTTTGTCTATGTTGATAATGGTGCATTCGCCAAAATATCCAGTAGTTTTATTTTGTCTCGTGAATAAAATAACGTCACTTTACACTTGTGTAGAACTTTGTTGTAAATGGAAATGTAGCTAAGTTTTTTTTTATGTAACTGATGCTGAATGTTTGTTGTGTATTTAAGGGTGATTAATTAAAAAAAAGTCAATGTCAGATTCATTTAATGAATACTAAATTATACTTTTTCAGTCATGGCAGCTGCAGCGAGTGACTTGGATTGTCCTGTGTGTCACGATGGCTTTACTCGTCCCAAATTACTGCCCTGCGCTCACCTGGTCTGCCACAAATGTGTGCTGGCTTGGCTGCAGAAGATGGGCAACGAGGCTGGCTGCCCGCTGTGTCGCAAACCAATCCTCCCAGCTCCAGGTCCAACTATCAAGGGGTCAAAGCAACATCTTCTTACCCCTCTCTGGCTAAGGGTCAAAGCAACATAGCCTCTCTGGTGGATGACTTGCCAACCGACTTCGCTACAGCGGCGATAGTGGAGAGCGAGAAAACACTGAGTGAAAACCATGTGTGCAGCTGTTGTGAGGATGCAGCAAGCAGCTTGTACTGTCTGCAGTGCGCCATTAAGCTTTGCACAAACTGTGCCAAAGCTCATGCCAAGATTCCCTCGACTCGAGACCACGTGACCGAAAAGCTTAATCGTTTGTCGACTGAGCAGTTGATCACACACCATCCGATCAACTGCGGTAGTCATAGTACTAAGCCAGCGGAGCTTTACTGCCCACGCCACGATGAGCTGGTATGTCTACTGTGTGCTTCACTCACGCATCACCACTGTCCCACATTAAAGGGATTGGCTGACATGGCTGGTGTGAAGAGAGAGGAGCTGAGAGGACAAGTGAAGAAACTACTTGACAGGGAGACTACCATTTTGAAAAAGGTGAGCAGGGTTGTGTGTGTGAGTCAAGTGCATCCACATTCACATGAGTGCAAATGTGTTGTATATGCAGAGGTAAACCAGTATTAGGCTGGGTTGGGGCCGGACTAGGTCCCCAGCTTGCTGTGGGCTGAAGAGCATTGCGCCTAGCGCCTGTCCGACAGCTCCACTAATGTTGGGCACATCAGACTAGGGAGTCTGTTAGACCTTTCTTTGTAAATCCCCCCTCCCACCCCACCCACCCTTTTTATGTATTTATTATAATTTATCTACTTTTCCTATTTCTGTTGTGACCTAGCGCTGCGCGTGACCTTCGTTTTCTTTTCTTTTTTCAATATCGGCAAAATCTTCAACCTGATGAAGGTGGCCGATTGACGAGAAGAAGAACATTAAGGACTGCTCGGCTATACAGGGCAAATCTTACCTCATTTGTCAGGCAGGCAGGATGGATGACAAGCAAGCCTGCTGGACTGGGCAAACCAATGTATCAGACACAGTGATCACTTCAAAAGGTTTTTATCAGAAAAGTGGCACTATCAATACAAAGACATCTAAGCTTGTGGCTATCATCTGACAATGCTTTATTAATTGATCAGCACCTGCAAACTGTTTTTCTTTTTCTCAGCATGCTGTGGCATTCAGAATCCAAGATGCCCGCGCAACATAATAGCTGATGCAAAACTAAAAGTGCAAAATTGATTATTTGGGATGGAATGGTAGGGAAACTAGCAGAGAATTGTAAAAATGGAGGCAAGGTGGGGGGGAGGGAAGATTAAGAAGAGGAATTAATTGTAAGAAAGGAGTGGGGTGTAGTGGTGTGAGGGGGTTACTAAGAAAAAGTCAGTCATGAATTTACCTAAGACTAGTACACCGTGACTAAGTGCTAGTTTTTGTGCATGAAAACGTTCACGGGTGACTGTGCCTAGAAGAAAAGAATACACAGAGACCCAACCAGAGCAGAAACAAGTGCAGTAATAAGCCAGACTGAGTGTACCATCAAGAAACAAATCATTTTTCAACACTTTAATATTTTGTGTGTGCACAATTGTGTAAGTGTGTAGGTAATTCAAGTGTACCTGGACACACGAGTGTGCTCATGCACATAGTATTGTGCTCATATAATATGTGTGCTTGTGTGTGTTCTATAAATTTGTATTTGATTGTGTTTGTTTTGTGTGTCTCTCTGTCTGTGTGTTTGTGTGTGTGTGTTAATATTTTGCTCTAGAAATTATGTGTTGTAATGCATGATTTGATTTTACCTTCAACATGTTCATACTGAACTGAATAAAGTGAATTTAATTCAGTTCAGTATGAACATGTTTCATGCTGAACTGAATTAAATTCTCTTTATTCAGATTAGTCTGCTGGAGGGTCAAATGTCAGACGCACAGACCAAGTCCAAAGTCATGAGGGATGAAGTGAAGGTCGTCTTTGATGATCTGCAATCAGCGGTGGAAGAGAGGCGGCAGAAGCTGAACCAGGAGATTGAGGCGAGAGAAAACGCCTTCATGGCTGAAAGGGAGACCTGTAGGAAAGCCCTGGAGAGCTACAAAGGAGAGCTGCATGCCCACAGGGTGATTGCAGAACGCCTGCTGTCCTCTGCTCCAGACAACTCCCTTCTGGCCACACTAGGAAAGCTCAAGTCACGATTGACGTCTGTGGAAAGACAACGCATCCCTAACGACCCCACGTCCGCCATGGGAAATCTCATCTTGGGTCGTGACATGGCCAGGAAAACCAAAGAAGTGATTGCAACGAATGGTGAGATGACAGATGCCGGCAAACCACAAAAGGTTGGAGCACTGATGGTAAAAAGAGTTTGTAATTAGAATTTTTGAGCAAATGGCGTTTAGGCTGAATAAATGTGTATGTATGTGTGTGTGTGTGTGTGTGTGTGTGTGTGTGTGTGTGTGTGTGTGTGTGTGTGTGTGTGTGTCTGTCTGTCTGTCTGTCTGTCACTCTGAGTGTGTGTGTGTGTGTGTGTTGTGTGTGTGTGTGTGTGTGTGTGTGTGTGTGTGTGTGTGTGTATGTGTGGTGTGTGTGTGTGTGTGTGTCACTCTGAGTGTGTGTGTGTGTGTGTGTGTGTGTGTGTGTGTATGTGTCACACTGTGTGTGGGGAAAAAGGAGGGGGTGGGCAAACCAAACAAGCTTTAAAGGGGCACGCTGACGGATGAGTTTTTGCAAGAAACACGTCAAGTTCACCAGAATGACCGCCTTTTTAAAGGATCGGAACACTCACTTTGCTCTGGCTTCCTAGAAATCAAACCGTTAAAATGATGATTCCTCCTTGGCGGAGTTGCCGGAGAGAGAAGCCATTTTGGACGGGGTGGGTGGAGGCCACTGAGAGTGGTTAAAGCTTTTTCTTCTTTGTAGTGCAGTAAAAAAAAAGAGGAGCTATTTCCTTTGTTGTGAACAAAACTCCTTTTGGTAAACTGTATAAAATTAAAAAGGCTTGTATTGTGGAAATTTCATGCAAACGATTTGGTCTAACTCAGACGGCCATTAGAAAGGAGAAGTCCCATGCCTTGTCTTTCACTGAAATAATCTGACTTCCAGCACCTCCGCCAAGGAGGAGTCACAGATTTGATAGTATGATTTCTAGGAAACTAGAGCAAAGTGAGTGTTGTGATCTCTGTAAAGGGGTTTTTCCTGATGATCTCGACATGTTTTTTTGTGCAAAAACTCATCTGTCAGGGTGCCCCTTTAAAAAAAATTAATCCCATGCTTTGCCTGTTCACCAGTACATTCATCTGATTAGCATGTCAAAAAATGTTAATGTCTTTCAGTCTGAAAGAGATCGGTGAATTCATTGTTCTTCCCTGAATCAGCAGTGGGCCTTCTTTTGCATGTAAAAGTAATTAAATATTGAGTATAATTTGGTAAAAACAACAACAACACACACACACACACACACACACACACACACACACACACACACACAGAAAAGCAAAGAAGGAACTGGAAGGGAGAAATATTCAATTTTAAAACTATAATACCTGTACTGTATTGTAAGTAACCTAGTAACTTGCTCAATGGACTGTTTATAGGTCTCTAATGCTAGCCACACGTATCAAGTTCTTTATGGTAAGTAACCCAGCATTCTTCTCTCTGTCTACACCTGTTTCTCTGTCTGTCTGTGTCTCTCTATGTAACAGTAAGTTTGTGTGCGTGTGTGTGCACTCTGTGTGTGTGCGTGTGTGTGTGTGTGTGCACTGTGTGTATGTGTGTGTTTGTGTGTGTAATGTATGTGTGTGTTTGTGTGTGTGTGTGTGTGAGAGAGAGAGAGAGAGATTGATTGATTGATTGATTGAATTTTATTTATAGAGGGTAATAGAGTAAGCAATAACATGCTTTTTTACATTTTTTACAGAGAGAAAGAGAGAGAGAGAGAGAGAGAGAGAGAGAGAGAGAGAGAGAGAGAGAGAGAGAGAGAGAATACGGATATGAATATGCAATCAGATCAAGGCCAAGGCCCCAGAGAGAGAGAGAGAGAGAGAGAGAGAGAGAGAGAGAGATTTAAGAGTATAAGACAGTGTCCTCACTCTTGCAGAAATCAATAAGACAAAAGGTGCCAGTGTTAAAAATGTAATCTGACATTTGTCCTGACAGGGGAGAAGAACATAATAGGACATTTTCAATGTTAATAGGTCAATGGCCTATGACCGGGGCCTCAGGACATCACTGTGTGCTTTATAGTCTGTAAAATATGGTAACATGTAGGAATACTTTTCATCTTTAAAAGACAAATATTCTGTCAAATTATTATATTTGTATAGAAAAGATGGCAAATTCAAGATTAAAAACTGTTCTGTAACATGTATCCTTATCTCCCGAAATGAAGAACATAGGGTCACTGGGTGTTTGAATAACAGATTCTGGTTTTATGCCTTTTAGTGGCATGGGGTGTTAAATCAGTGTGTGATGTCAGAAGGCGACATTGGCAGTGAAAGGGTTAACCCTTTCATCGCCACTGTCGCCTCTTGGCACATCAATGATTCAACACCCATGTCACTGAAAGGCATCAAATGAGGGTCTGATATCCAGTGACCTTTTGTTCTTGATTTTGGGAGGTAAGGATAGGCCCTATTTTATGCATGTCACAGGAATCCCCAATATTGCAGATGAAATCAATTCTGTATACCTGGGTAAATTTAATGGTAAAGTTTGGCTGACGAATGGCTAGCGTTGAAAGGGGTTTAAGCAAGTTGGGTGCCAGTTTCTGTCTCCTGTGATCGGAATGTAAGCATCATTAATCATGCAAAGATAACTTCTGTCGTGATTATAGGTAGTACAGTGGAACCTCCCTTATAAGACCTCCCATTATAAGACTCCCTCCCACATAAGACCTACTTCTCTGAGACATTGCCCTTCTTTGCAAGTATTAAAATTACCCCCCTTATATTATAAGACCCCTCCCTTATAAGACCTCATTTTGGATGATTTTTGAAGGTCTTATCAGGGAGTTTCCACTGTATTGTGGTTACTGTCGTTTTTGTCTTGGTTAAATTCTCTTCTATAAAAGGCAAGAAAGAAAAGAAGAATGCATGATATCTACTTCTCAGATTTATGCACCTGAATTCATTTTTAATGCAGTTGCCTTTGCCTGGATTTCAAATATTGAGGATCAACCTTCCCTTTTCTCCTTCCCCATTTTGTCCCTTCCACTTGCCCAACTTGCCCAACTTGCCCAACTTGCCACAACTCACGCCTTAGTAATAGAAGCGTTACACTTTGCTTCAAGGAGAGACTGTCAAATCTCTTTTAAGCAACGTTTTGTCCCCTATTGCTTCAGGGCCATTGCCCGCTCCACCCCCTAACGAGGACGCTGCCCTGTTGAGGATACTAGGCAGTCACTGTACGCTCGCTCTTCAGGTTTTGCAGGATTTCATGGAAGCATCCATGAGAATGTGTTTCATTGTTTGTGGTGACAGCCCTGCCCCCTGATGGTCGGCACCGGTACTCGCGTGAACGGCTGCTGACGTTGTCCCAAAGTCCCCTGGCCCATCAACAGCCCAAATGCTGGGAGGAAGCCATCGACAAGTTCGAGAGAGAGGGCATTGAGGGCCTGCTGCTAAGATCTGAGGTAGAGAGAGAGAGAGAGAGAGAGAGAGAGAGAGAGAGAGAGAGAGAGAGAGAGAGAGAGAGAGAGAGAGAGAGAGAGAGAGAGAGAGAGAGAGAGAGAGAGAGAGAGACAGAGAGAGAGAGAAAGGAGAGAGAGACGGAGAGAGAGAGAGGGAGAGAGAGAGAGAGAGAGACAGACAGACAGTGAGAGAGACAGAGAAGACTGACAGAGAGAGAGAGAGAGAAATACGAAATACAAATGTTTTTTTGAGGGTAAAAAGGATAAAGCTACAATAGCTTCTTTGCACCTGGCCCTCTCACTCACACACTCACACCATGCATCCGGCAATGAAAAATTGACATAAAAACAATCAAGTCAAGAAAATGAAAAACAAATTGGCACATGAAATAATTGACAGAGAATCAAATTGGGACATTAAACAGATATACAGAGAAACATAAAAAAAATGTACACAAATCTTGGCATAAGTTGATATTTGTTGTAAAACTCATTAACATAACTGATGGACAAGATTGTCCATTATGTACTTGTGATAAGATTTGCAAAAGGAAGATACGCTAGTTTTATTTTTGAAATTATCAGGGATGTTGTTCCACAGTTTACCACCTGAGTATGTAAGGGATGCTTTATATAGATCTGTTCTGGGGCGGGGCATTATTAATTTGGTTTTGCTTTGAATTGCATGGACTTTAAATTTAGTAATAAGATATTTTGGTACTAACTTATTTATGATCTTGTACATAAGGGTACCTTTGTTTAGTAGACATTTCAAATCAAATGGTATAGAATGTTGAGTGCTTTATAGTCAATGGTTTCAAGGGAGGACGATTTAAGGAGTATTAGTTTAAGAGAACGTTTATATACCGGTAATCTTCCAATGTGTTTGATTGTGTTTTTACTAGCTGAATCCCAACATGTTGATGCATAATCAATGTCAGGCTGAATATAGGCATGGAGAGAGAGAGAGAGAGAGAGAGAGAGAGAGAGGGGTACACCATACAGAGAGAGAGATACAGAGAGAGACAGAACAGAAGGTAGGTGTAGAATTGAAGACTGCTACGGAATTCTAAGGTATTGCATCATAATGTTGTGCATAATGTATTATATTATATTATTATGTAAAATCCAAATTCAAACTAGAGGGCATTTCCATTGGCTTTTACTGGTTTTAGTGCTGCAGCCAAAGGGATTGGTTGATCTTCAGGGACTTTCCCCAATGCTATCCGTCCTCAAATCCTTTTGGATGTGAGCGTGGGGATGTACCCTGGGCAAGGCATCTCCGCCAATAACAAATTCTAGCTCAGCTGTCCAGAATAGCAGCTGTCCCCTCTGCTATCTGACAGTCATAGTCAGAAGCTATGTTTGTGCACTTGTACAGTGGAACCTCCCTTATAAGACCTCCCATTATATATAAGACTCCCTCCCATATTAGACCTACTTCTCGGAGACATTGCCCTTCTTTGTAAGTATTAAAATTACCTCCCTTATAAGACATTTCCTTTATAAGACCTCATTTTGGATGATTTTTGAAGGTCCTATAAGGGAGGTTCCACTGTATTGACAAGGACATACTGGTTTTGTGGATTATGTCGACAGGACGTGAAGTTCTTTGAGCCAAAGGACCACCAGGTGCCTGGCTGGGAACAACCTCTTCACAACTTGAACCAGAACAGACCTGCAAGGTATGAAACTGCTGCAACTATGGGGGCACCCTATAGGAGGGGATTCTATGATCGGGTTAGGTTGGAACTGAACATACCCTAGGTCTCTGGATATGTAGTTTCCATGCCACCATGGTTGTGGGTGACTTGAACATTTGCTATTCACCAATTAATTAATTTTGTAATTTGTTTGAATAATTATGCTATCATTTGGATTTTTGTTGGTTTGTTAAGAAGATTCAGTGTGTGAAAGGTTACAACATTTTGTTATCTAAATGCCTTGGACAGCTTAAAAAAAGAAGAAAATAACAAGAAAAAAAAAGAAGACAACATTTTTTTGTCAATAGCAACCTACTTTAAGAAAAAATCTCATTCAAAAATGGGTGCAGAAAGTAAGGAAACATGATACAGCCTGAGGTTGATATTGTTCAGTGCAGAAAAATATACATTCATTTTCAGAAAATAATTGACATTTTCTATGAACAGTGTTAAGTACACAACTGCAGGGTTTTCTTAAATGCAACTGCAAGTTGTGGAAATTGTTTGTTTTTGGAGGTGTTCAAGGCAGCTTGGAAGAAACAGTTTTTATCTGTCTTTAATGGATTCAATCTTGTAAGTTACAAACCTGAACAATCAAAAGAATAGCTTGATCACAAAACATTTTGTGAACAAATATGTGGGCTGCATGGTTGTTGTTTTTAAGTAGTAGTAGTAGTAGTAGTAATTAGGGCTAGAAGTGGGCCTCGCGGCCCTTGTACGCCCTTTCTCGTTTGTGACTTTGATTTGTTTCAAGGTGGCTTGCTTTCAACAGCTAAACTATAAAATTTAACACAAATATGAAATGGACTTTTTCTTTTCTTTTTTTTATTCATCGAAAGTAGTATAAACATTTGACATCATTGTGTCTTTGTCCAGAAGACTTTTGAATATATTTATGTTAGGTGCAGCCTTAATGTTAGTTGACAAATTATTCCAGTATTGGACAACTCGGTTAGAAAAGTAAAACTTGCGGATGTTAGTAACTGATCGTCTTAAAAATAACTTCTCTGTACTATTTCGTGTCATGTTTGTAATACTTTTAACAAATATTTACAATGTCACACAGGTAGGATTCAGCCTGTGAGATAAAAGCTGTGTGTTTGACGTGGTCATTTAGTCTTTCATAATGTGTGTGTGCGTGTGCACGCATTTTTGCTCCATTTTTTTTCTTTCCTCCACATTCCTCATCAGCTTAAAATTTCGAAACCTGTACAAAGTTATTCAGTCCTCATTTTTGCTTGCCTTCGTTTGCATTGGATTCAAATAGGAATTGTTCGGAAATAATTAAGGGGAGTAATATGGTGTGTGTGAGTGATCGTGCCTAATTCAATCGGTCAAACAGGGGAAATTACTGTACCTTCAGGTAGATCCCCAGCTCTCGCCTCGTGTGTTTGAGTAGACTTACAGCACTTAGAACATGGTGCATCATTCTAAAATTGATGTCATTTATATTTTTACGTCACATTTTGCAAGTTTTCTCAGTTTGTGGATACTGGCCGCCACTCATTTTTCTAATAAAAATGTTTGCAAGTTGCTGACTCACATCCTGCGGTTTCAAGCTTCGCCGCCCATGCCGCCATTGTTGCTATGGTTTTGACCGAGTAAGTCGAGGTAATCAACTCTAATTTTCACAAAGTGCTCTCCACTAGTTTGTTCCGAAAATCGTCTATTACTTCCTGTTAACTTTTTTTTATTACTCATTTTTTTAGTCTTTTTATTTCAATGAGCTATGAGAATGTATCTCTTTGATCCTTTAGAAATGAGAAAAATGCTAATGACATTGCGTTCTTGTGTTTTGATAATTACCTTATTTTACGGACTATAAGGCAATACTTTTTTTTCCCCCAGTTTGAGACCTCTGTGCCTTACAATGTGACTAAATTAATAAACAAAATATAATAACAAAATCTGAAATTTGTGTAAAAGTTTGGGGATGCGCCTTGTCAGGAAAATACGGTAATCGGACCATTTAAAAAAAAATTGTTTTACCGTGTGAGAGGTTTTTTTCCCCCTTTTTTAAACTGAAAAAACTTGTCTTATTTAAAAAAAAAAGATTTGTTAATCCCAAAAGATTGGTTAATATTTTTTGAATAGATAACTTTTACATTGTACCGCAGTGACTCTGAGTATGTGGTATGAGAACAGCGAAGCTGTGAAGTGTAAGGTTTCCATTTTTATATAAAACATCTTGGGCAAGAAGAATGGAACCTTCAAGTGGATTACAAACTACATAATATTCGTCCAGATCTTAAAGAATATCTTCCTTCAACTGCTGGTGGCCGAAAGGAAGAAACGGTTCTTTGTAGACTACATACGGGACACACATATTACATGCATTCCTTTCTATTGAAAGGAGAGGACCCGCTTTATTGTGTAGCATGCGATTCTCCAATTTCCGTTCGTCATGCCGTTTTGGACTGCTGGGATATATACAACATTAGAAGGAAAAACTACACGGCGGAGTCAATGAAAGTTTTGTTCCGTGATATTCCACCTGACACAATTTTTAATTGAAAGAGATTAATATTTTTCACTTGTTGTAAGCTACTGTGATGTTTTTAACTCTAGACGTGTCATGTTTTTACTTGCTAAGTTTGTGATTGATTAATGAATTTTTAACAAAAGTATTTTAACATAGAACTTTGATTTTGTTTTTACCTCGTGTTTTTATCCCTTTTTAATGCGTGATAAGATTTAACGTGGTGACAGCCCTGACATGGCCTTAGTTGACGGGGCTATAATTTTAATCTTAATCTTAATCTGTCAAGGGACATTCTAGATTGCTTTCTTTTTCTTTATTTTTGCCTCCGCCTTACTTTGGATAAAGGGCAATTTTGATTGTTTATGTCTCTGTACCGTTTTGTTCCTTTGTCTTCCCTACTTTCTGTGAACCACTGCAGTGAATCGCTTCAAATTTTGTGTCGTGCATTTTACACACGCAATGCTTGTATTATCCTTTGTTCATTTATGCAAACTATGTAATTTTGATAAATGTTTCTACCCCCTACCGGGGAGGGAGGGGGTCTCTTTTCTTTAAATAGTTATCCCACCTTATGGAAGTTCTGTGCTTGAAGCTAACTTTAATCTATCACTCTCTTTGACTCTGCCTTTTCCCTCTGCTTACTGTCATTTACTATCTTTCTGTCTTACTGGTTCATTCTCATGCCTTTGTTTTAGAAATTCTTACAAAGATTTACTATACGTGGTCGAACTTTATGCGGTGACAGTCCTGAGATAACCATAGCTGTTGACGGGACTATAACAGACTAACTAATGAACTAACTCTTACAAAGATTTTATCCAGCCAAAGATGGACATGCTGGGCCTATTTCTTAGTTGCATGAAAGCAGCATGACGCATCTGTGCTCATAGGATGGGAGACTCAACAATCGATGAAGAGGAAGTTAAATCTGCTCTTATGAACACTATTTTTTCTATACTTTATTACCCAATGAACTTTTTACCAAATTGGCGGATACTTTATAACCCAATTAACCTTTTACCAAATTTGAGTTTTCAAGTCAAGTCAAGTCAAAATCATCTTTTTTGAGGGTTAAAGAATAAGCTAACAAAGCTTTTTTCATCCTGCCCTCAGAAGTGTGTGAGTGTGTGGTTAAAGACTTTGATTATATGTTAATATCATTATTTGGAATGTTATTATTGTTGCTGTGATATTGTTATTATTGGTCTCTTCTTTAAAGAATACTTGTTTTGTACAACTATTTTTGCTTAAGTGTGTGTGTGCGTGTGTGCAGACCTGTTTACCATCCCGATTTTGCTGTAGTTTTTATGGGGAAAAGTCAAATTACGGTAATTATGGCTACGAGAAAAAAACAACGGGAAAACAAAATCCTAAATTTAAAAAAAACCCACTACAGTTGCGTCGATAAGCGAAGGTTTTGAAACGATGCGGTGAAAAGTCATTTCGCGCCATTTCCTTTTCTTTTTCAAAATGGTGTCCAAGCGAGTGCATTCCGAAGCTTCTGTATCTTCTGGTCGAAAAAATCTAAAGAAAAGACATCAAAAGTCACAGAAATTCTGTGAAAGTGACCTAAAAATTCCAGCACTAGGTGACGAGCATGTGTTCTGTGTCTACTGCTCGACGGACATTAGTATTGCACACTCAGGTCAGTACGATATCGATGTTCATTGGTCACGCGTTGGATTACAGTTTTTTTCTCTTCAAAATTACGTTTTTTGGTTTCAGAAATTACAACATTGCAAAATAGGGGTAAACAGGTCTGGTGTGTGTGTGTGTGTGTGTGTGCGTGTGCGCGTGTGTGGTAAACATTTGATTATATGTTAATATCATTATTTGGAATGTTATTATTGTTGCTGTGATATTGTTATTATTGGTCGCTTCTTTAAAGAATACTTGTTTTGTTCAACTATTTTTAGCTCAAGAAAGAATTATTATAGGCATCTGCTTGCTTTACTTGTGTATGTGTGTGTGTGTGTGTGTGTCATGTGCACTGTTGCGAAATGAAAACGGAAGTAACAGACGAGTTCTGTGCCCGTTAGGACGCTTAGTTCCGGTTAGAAAATGCTGTAAACACGGCATGGCTGCTCCGTAATTGTAATGGAGGGGTGTTTAATTGCTCAGTTATCAGTTTGGAGATTTAATAATATTAAGTCCTCGTTCATGTTTTTTTCTTAAAGTGTTTACATTCGTTGACTATAAACAGTTATGTTCTTATTTGTTTACTTGATACGACCACATTAATACCCTAAGACTTGAAGGCAAGAACAAAATATAGTTGTTGTTTAAGGTAGGTAACATCCGTTTTTTAATTCTATTTTTGAACCCCAAACCGACTTCAAAACGAGACAGTAGAGAAAGATAACCCCAAAAGACTGAATTATGAGACAGTGCTACATGTGTATAACATTAATTTGTTTATTGTTTTATTCATGTTAAATCGTCTTTGTTGATGTATCATTCTTATGTGTGAATTTACATAAGGAATTGTTTTATGATTTATTGTGTTTTATGTGGATGCCGAGCGGCGAATATCTTTTGCTTTGAAGACAATAAAGTGTGGATTGGTTGATGGAAATTGCCTGAAGCCAGGGTGTTTTGTCAGGAAGCGATTGTGGCTGAGGACTTGTTGCTGTACTTAAATCAACACCTTGGGCTTTTTCTTTGTCTTTGTTTTTGGTAATTGTTTTCTTGTTGATCACAGGATGTCTTAGTTGTAAGTGTTGTTGTTGTTGTTGTTGTCGTACCCTGGATTAACGACTCCAGGGATCATCCCAACAGCCGAAGCACTTGAACACTATGGTACAAATGCATTAGTTAGCTAGGGATGAGAATATTACGTGAGTGACCGTTTTTCATTACCCCGCCACGTGAGCAGCCACACTCTGACTTTGGAGGATTTTGGACTGAGGATGTTATGCTAGGAGCTTGCTATTGTAAAGACAATCCCTGCATAACTATGCAGAACATAACATTTTGATGTAGCCTCGGTGTTCTTGTAATTTGGCTTGAATAAGCAGTAATATTGTTACATGTTTGAGATGTATGTCTGAAATTTGTTATAAAAAAAAAGAAAAGAAAAAAAAAAGAGGCTATTCCAGGGTGTTAACACATGCGTCCATCAGTGTGTTCGTTATGCATAATTATATGCAAACATGTTTTTTAATCGTATAAATAATTAAGTATTAAGAAATTAATAACAAATTATTAGCCTGCCAGAGGAGGGCTTATTAATTTTAATGCAGCTTGTGTGTGTGTGTGTGTGTGTGTTTAAAGATCAATTTTGTAAAGAAAAACAACTTCTGGAGTGATTTTAATCAAATTTGGTAGATGGGTAGGCATTCTAAAAAGTAAGGTTCCTTTCGATATTCATGACCCTGCTGACCTTGACCTAGAAGTTTGACCTTAAAACCCGAACATTCCTTCTATGTGCTATAGTTTATGTCTGAGGTGTATCTCATGAACCAGTTGATGAAATTGCTTCAAAGTTTGTGTGGTGGTGTATCACCATACACAAATGGTCCTGTATGAAACCTATAACTGTGCTTACCTTGAAAACAGAAATCACCATCACCTTCACTGAAGTGGCCATATCTTTCACATCTTTGGACTTACTATCTTCAAACTTGATTATGTAGGTACATTGGCTTATGGTAAGTCTGAATATTAGGTACTGATGAAGGTCAAGGTTCAAGGATGTAGGCCTTGGAGGTTTTTTTTAACCATATCTTTCACATTTTTGCAGTTACAGGCTTCAAAGTTTGCAGGTTGGTAGACTAGGTGAAGGTCGTGTGTGGTGCAAAGCATTGTTTACAATTCATGACCTTGACGTTTGAACTAGTCTCTTTTAGCAGTGGCTATAGTTCGAACACCAGTGGCAGTACACCCACATAACTTTGACAGTTGAAGCCTCTAAAGGCAGCTAACGGCATAAGTAACATACAATTACCACTACCAACAAAAATGGGTTTTAGCAAAGATATTCTAAAAGGGTAAGATGGATTACTTAAGAGCTCGGCGATCCGGGCTGATAGAGTTATCGTTAGTGGGTCCAGTACACTTTTCACAGTGGAGGCTATCCAAAAACTCAGACTGGAAGTTGAACGGAGAATTCAACTGGCCTCTCGATGTGTAAAATGTGTACTGTTTCAAAGGGACATAACCAGTGTTTCTGTCCTCACTACTCATATAGGGAAAAGAGACCGGATGCTTATCTTCCCCTATACAGTCTGATAGAGTTATCGTTAGTGGGTCCAGTACACTTTTCACAGTGGAGGCTATCCAAAAACTCAGACTGGAAGTTGAACAGAGAATTCAACTGACCTCTCGATGTGTAAAATGTGTACTGTTTCAAAGGGACATAACCAGTGTTTCTGTCCTCACTACTCATATAGGGAAAAGAGACCGGGTGCTTATCTTCCCCTATACAGTCTTTGGTTTTAGGAGCCGGATAAGAACAACAATTTACAAGATACTGTGCAAGAAAACTTTATTATCTCAATCAGAAAAATTAACAAAGAAACGATAATACAAAAACAACAACAAATTGAACAAGAAGTCTGCATACAAATGACCTTTATTATGAGTCCCAGGATTATAGAATAAGAATGGAGCCATGCTTTCGATGACACGCTCTCCCTAGGAAAACATCCAGAACTTACTAGTTATTTTAAACACAATGCGATACGATACATGACAATAAGCAATACAATGCAACGGAAAGCAACACAACAGGTACGGCAATCATGGGTGCTTCTTAAACAGTTAACACGGGTTTAAAAAAAAGGTGAAACGGGTAGTAATATGTAAATTAGAAGAAACTGCCAATGCGATTGGCTGAATTGTTTATGTTAATTTACATGTTACTATTCATGCCAACTGTTGTAATAATTTAAAAAAATGCTATTGTGCATGTTACTTCTCGTGTTAACTGTTAAGACGCACACGTGATTACTGTTCCAGGTCTCTGACTTCTATCATGATCCCAGACTTGTATTTCGGCCCACACCATGCAAAAAAACAAAACCCAACCCAATGACTACAGTAAATAATTATGAAACGCTAGGTCCAAACTCCAGGGCCCGTATTTACATTGAGATAGTATGAGCCTTATAATAATATCTCAGAAGTCCTTCTAAAGACGTATAGGAGTTAATAGGACTTTAGAAGGACTTCTAAGATATAATGGAAATGTAGTAGTAGTAGTAATTAGGCCTAGAAGTGGGTCTCACGGCCCTTTTATGCCCTTTCTCGTTGGTGACTTTGATTTGTTTCAGGGTGGCTTGCTTTCTACAGCTAAACTATGAAATTTAACAAAAATATGGAATGGACTTTTTCTTCTTTTAATTTTTTTTTTTATTCATCGAAAGGTGAATCGATAAGTCTCATACTATCTCAGTGTGAACACAGGCGTCCGGGTGTAGCAATCTGAAGTCACCCGTACACCCCTTCTCTACAGCCCGCTGCGAGACGTGCCGAACTTCTGGGACTCCTTGATCAGTTTCTGCAAGTCGGAGGCGGTGAACTCCACGGAGGCCACAGGGGCCCGGGGAGGGTAGGGGCCGTGGTGGTCCTTCTTGAGCCAGACACTGTCGATGATCTTGCCACCCTGAAGTGGAACAAAAAACCACAACAAGAGATAGAATAAATGTTCATGTTTATGAGCATGACGTTCTTTCCACATTGGAGAAAACCAAATAAGAACGTAATTATACTTTCCTGGTCACATAGTTTATAAAGAAGTAAACCAACACGCACACTCACGCACGTACACGGCACACGCGCACGCGCGCACGCGCACACACACAACTTGATGTAAAAAGGTATAATTTGAAGTGAAAATTGTGTGGAAAATAAACTTAAGTAAAGCAGGAAAAAAGTGTTACTGAGCTTCCCCACCTCCTCTAAGCTTTCTTCCCGTTGGCTTCAATATGAAACTGTAATTTCTGTTGTAAAACTATTTATCTAAACTATGTCCTTTTCAAATAATAAAGCCGTTCTTGTGAGATATTGCCCTGCGTTTCCTTTTCACAATCCTGTCAATTTCGTGACCACGTTGTATTGTTTAAAACAGATGATGAAATATTATACGGTATTCTAAATTGAAAGATCCAAATGCTCAATTCTTTTGTACCTTCCAAATGTTCTGAATTAGACCATACTGTAAACTTTAAGAGATCGAGTTTGTTGTGACCGTAGCAAGTTATAGGTTTTGATGTTGTTAACCCTTTCGCCGCCAGCCATTTTTCAGCCAAAAAATACCATTAAACTTAACTGGGTAGAGAAAATAAAATATCTGCAATATTGCAAATTCCTCTGTGACATGTATAACATTAGGCCTATCCTTACCTCCCAAAATTAAGAAAATAAGGTCTTTGGATAAAAAGTCCTCATTTGATGCCTTTTAGTGACATGTGTGTTAAACCATTGTGCTAACATGCAATATTGGCGGTGAAAGAGTTAATGATTATTTTTCTGTTTTTATGTATGTCATATTACATAGCCTATTGGTATCCTATAAAGACACCCTGTGCATAACTGCATCCAAAATCCAAAAAGAGGAGTTTTAACCCTTTCACCGCCAAGTTGCATTTATGCACTACAATGGATTAATACCCATGTTAATAAAAGGCATCAAATCAGGTCCTGTTATCCAAAGACCCTATTTTCTTAATTTTCAGGAGGTAAGGATAGGCCTAATGTTATACATGTCACAGAGGAATTCTCAATATTGCAGATAATTGTTTTTCTTTACCCAGACAAGTTTAATGGTAATTTTTGGGCTGAAAAATGGCTGGATGCGAAAGGGTTAATATGCTCAGAAGAAAAGTAATTCAAAACAAGCCAAACTGTGCCTAAAGGTGCCGACACATTGCATGATTTGAGTCATATGCTTCAGTCAGATTAGTCTGGTCACATGATGAATCTGACCTGATTGTGCAGCATGACGTGACACACTGTGTTATTTGGTACTTCTTCTTCTTCCTTGAAATTATCATGCAGTGAGGATAATTGTTACAACATTTCCGCTTTGTTGTTGCCCCAAATAGTCCAGCTCATACTTTCATGTTCAGAGCAGTTACAATCTCACGATCTTAATCCTTTTTGATTGGTTGACGGTGGCATGCGATCTGACTCGATCAGCAAAATTTAGGAACCTCCCTATTTTGGCCCTGTCGCATGATCGACTGAGTCAGACTTGTACGCAGGATCATAATTACGCAAATGAGGACAAAACATATCACAACCTGACCATATAATGTGTCGACCCCTTTAGCGAAACAAACCCTCCTCGCCATCTGCCCCCCACTCTTTTCTCAAGTTCTTCTTCTTCTTCTTCGATCGCTCAGACAGTTTCCTGTCAATTATGAGCGCAGATGCGTCATGCTGCCGTTATGCGCCTAAGTAAGAAACAGTTAGGCCCAGCAAGTCCGACTTCGACTGGAGAAGAAAATGTTTTTGAAAGTGTTTCGTGAAAAAAGGTAGGAGAATGGACTGGTAAGGCAGAAAGATAGTAGATGACAGTAAGCAAAGGGAAAAGGCAGAGTCAAAGAGAGTGACAGATTAGAGGAAGTTACAAGCACAGAACTTCCAGAAGGTAGGGGAACTATTTATACCAAAGACCCCCCAGTACCCCCACGGGGGGTCTCAAGTTCAAGTATACTTTATTATTTTCAAAAGAGACATTCTCTGCTCCCCCCTCCCCCTACATCATCTGACCTGGTCATCGGAAACCTGTTCCATGTAGAGGTGCGAGGCGTTGTGGATGGTCATTCGGGTGTAGCCGTAGTCACTGGAGCGGAAGGCTGACCAGTCGGCTAGCGTTTTGTTGAACGGGTCGGTTTTCTCAGAGCATCCCTGATTAGATAGAAGCAAAGAGTGAAACAAGGGGTTTTTGATCATAATTATTTGCCTGTCGTATTATTGTGTGTGGCATTAAGCCGTAGGGGAAGACGGGGTAAAAAGCCCATGGGCGGATAAGAAGCCCATGCCAATTATGTCATGAAAGGAAGCAAATTGCAGTCACATTTTGCCCATGAGATGAGTGTTAATGTTTAGCATTCGTCTCATGGGCAAATTTGACTGACATTTTGCTTTATTTCATGAGATAATTGGCATGGGCTTCTTACCCGCCCATGGGCTTTTTACCCCGTCTTACCCTACTGTTCATGCAAATCATGTTTAGATCTATTCTACAAAGTCGGAGTGTGGCTAGTCACGTGGCGGGGTAATAAAAAACCGATCACACACGTAATGTTCTCATCTCTAGCTTGTGCATTTGTACCATAGTGTTCAAGTGCTTTGGCAGTTGGGATGATCCCTGGAGTCTTTAAGCCAGGGTACAACAACAACAACAACATGTTTAGATCTCTTTCTTAAGGGGCCGACCATACCACTCAATCCAACTGCGATCCGATCGTGACGATGTCTGTGAGGCATGATTCTCGTGAAACACGTCCGTCTAAAACATTATTTCCACTAGTTTCCCTTCACTGTGCTCAAGTAGTAGACCCCTATTGCTGGTACCCACGTGTCGTCATATCCGGCCACAAGGAGCGCCATATTATGGGAGACCGCCATCTTAGTCCTTACCTTTTTTGGAAAAATGCCAGATCGATGCTGCGTATTTGGCTGTTCCAATTCGAAACTTAATCTAAACTGTATTTATAACATCTGGATGTTTTCTTTACACATTTAGATAACATTTTCACTTTGTTTACACACAAATAAGGACTAAGATGGCGACACTTCCGTTGGAATGGTCGAGATGCGCACGCAGGTGGGTTGGAGCCATACACGAATCACACACAAAAAGTCTGATACAAACCAGGGATGTATAGTACTATACATCCCTGTACAAACATACAGATATTCTATCAGATTCGTGTACGGGGGACTTTAACCCTTTCACCGCCAACGTCGCATTTTTGCACCACAATGGTTTAGCACCCATGTCACTAAAAGGCATCAAATCAGGGCATGTTATCAATGATCATATTTTCTTAATTTTGGGAGGTAAGGAAAGGTCTTACGTTATGCATGTCATAGAAAAAAAACCCCACTATTGCAGGTGACTTTTTTCTCTACCCAGGTAAGTTTAATGGACATTTTTTGCTGAAAAATGGCTGGCGGCGAAAGGGTTAAATAGATATAGTGAACAAAAGTAGTAGGATTTCATCAGATTCATTCAGACTGTACAGACCTGTTTACTCTACTCTTTTCGAGTAGTATTCTACTCAATTTGGACCTCTACCAAAGATATTCTGAAAGGGTAAGATGGATTACATAAGAGCTCGGCGAACCGGGCTGATAGAGTTATCGTTAGTGGGGACAGCACACTTTTCACAGTGGAGGCTATCCAAAAACTCAGACTGGAATTTGAACGGAGAATTCAACTGGCCTATCGCCGTGTAAAATGTGTCCTGTTTAAAAGGGACATAACCAGTGTTTCTGTCCTCACTACTCATATAGGGAAAAGAGACCGGATGCTTATCTTCCCCTTTAGAATATCTTACCTCTACTACTCTTCAAAATTGAAAATAATGCTCTAATTACTCCTTTTCACTGTATTTCAGTGAACGTTGTTTGATGGTTTAAAGAATAAAAATACACATTTTTAGCCCAAACTACTCATTTCGGATATCCAGACTACTCAAGACTTATGAAGGGGGTAAACAGGTCTACAGACAGTACAATTTCACGAGAATCATGTTTCACAATTTCACAGTCGGATCGCAGCTGGATTGAATGGCATGCAGTGGGTCATTCCTTCCTTTGCTGTGTTTTGGTGACATTGTCGTGCAATCATTTGATTGGTTGGTGTATTTTGGGTGACATTGTTGTGCAATCATTTGATTGGTTGGTGTGTTTTGGGTGACATTGTTGTGCAATCATTTGATTGGTCGGTGTGTTTTGGGTGACATTGTTGTGCAATCATTTGATTGGTCGGTGTGTTTTGGTGACATTGTTGTGCAATCATTTGATTGGTTGGTGTGTTTTGGTGACATTGTTGTGCAATCATTTGATTGGTCGGTGTGTTTTAGTGACATTGTTGTGCAATCATTTGATTGGTCGGTGTGTTTTGGTGACATTGTTGTGCAATCATTTGATTGGTTGGTGTGTTTTGGTGACATTGTTGTGCAATCATTTGATTGGTTGGTGTGTTTTGGGTGACATTGTTGTGCAATCATTTGATTGGTCGGTGTGTTTTGGGTGACATTGTTGTGCAATCATTTGATTGGTCGGTGTGTTTTGGTGACATTGTTGTGCAATCATTTGATTGGTTGGTGTGTTTTGGTGACATTGTTGTGCAATCATTTGATTGGTTGGTGTGTTTTGGGTGACATTGTTGTGCAATCATTTGATTGGTTGGTGTGTTTTGGTGACATTGTTGTGCAATCATTTGATTGGTCGGTGTGTTTTGGGTGACATTGTTGTGCAATCATTTGATTGGTTGGTGTGTTTTGGTGACATTGTTGTGCAATCATTTGATTGGTCGGTGTGTTTTGGTGACATTGTTGTGCAATCATTTGATTGGTTGGTGTGTTTTGGTGACATTGTTGTGCAATCATTTGATTGGTTGGTGTGTTTTTGGTGACATTGTTGTGCAATCATTTGATTGGTCGGTGTGTTTTGGTGACATTGTTGTGCAATCATTTGATTGGTTGGTGTGTTTTGGGTGACATTGTTGTGCAATCATTTGATTGGTTGGTGTGTTTTGGTGACATTGTTGTGCAATCATTTGATTGGTTGGTGTGTTTTGGTGACATTGTTGTGCAATAATTTGATTGGTTGGTGTGTTTTGGTGACATTGTTGTGCAATCATTTGATTGGTCGGTGTGTTTTGGTGACATTGTTGTGCAATCATTTGATTGGTCGGTGTGTTTTGGTGACATTGTTGTGCAATCATTTGATTGGTTGGTGTGTTTTGGGTGACATTGTTGTGCAATCATTTGATTGGTCGGTGTGTTTTGGTGACATTGTTGTGCAATCATTTGATTGGTCGGTGTGTTTTGGTGACATTGTTGTGCAATCATTTGATTGGTTGCTGTGTTTTGGGTGACATTGTTGTGCAATCATTTGATTGGTCGGTGTGTTTTGGGTGACATTGTTGTGCAATCATTTGATTGGTCGGTGTGTTTTGGTGACATTGTTGTGCAATCATTTGATTGGTCGGTGTGTTTTTGGTGACATTGTTGTGCAATAATTTGATTGGTTGGTGTGTTTTGGTGACATTGTTGTGCAATCATTTGATTGGTTGGTGTGTTTTGGTGACATTGTTGTGCAATCATTTGATTGGTCGGTGTGTTTTGGTGACATTGTTGTGCAATCATTTGATTGGTCGGTGTGTTTTGGGTGACATTGTTGTGCAATCATTTGATTGGTCGGTGTGTTTTGGTGACATTGTTGTGCAATCATTTGATTGGTTGGTGTGTTTTGGTGACATTGTTGTGCAATCATTTGATTGGTCGGTGTGTTTTGGTGACATTGTTGTGCAATCATTTGATTGGTTGGTGTGTTTTGGGTGACATTGTTGTGCAATCATTTGATTGGTCGGTGTGTTTTGGGTGACATTGTTGTGCAATCATTTGATTGGTTGGTGTGTTTTGGGTGACATTGTTGTGCAATAATTTGATTGGTTGGTGTGTTTTGGTGACATTGTTGTGCAATAATTTGATTGGTTGGTGTGTTTTGGTGACATTGTTGTGCAATCATTTGATTGGTTGGTGTGTTTTGGTGACATTGTTGTGCAATCATTTGATTGGTCGGTGTGTTTTGGGTGACATTGTTGTGCAATCATTTGATTGGTCGGTGTGTTTTGGGTGACATTGTTGTGCAATCATTTGATTGGTTGCTGTGTTTTGGGTGACATTGTTGTGCAATCATTTGATTGGTCGGTGTGTTTTGGGTGACATTGTTGTGCAATCATTTGATTGGTCGGTGTGTTTTGGGTGACATTGTTGTGCAATCATTTGATTGGTTGCTGTGTTTTGGGTGACATTGTTGTGCAATCATTTGATTGGTCGGTGTGTTTTGGGTGACATTGTTGTGCAATCATTTGATTGGTCGGTGTGTTTTGGGTGACATTGTTGTGCAATCATTTGATTGGTCGGTGTGTTTTGGGTGACATTGTTGTGCAATCATTTGATTGGTCGGTGTGTTTTGGTGACATTGTTGTGCAATAATTTGATTGGTTGGTGTGTTTTGGTGACATTGTTGTGCAATAATTTGATTGGTTGGTGTGTTTTGGTGACATTGTTGTGCAATCATTTGATTGGTCGCTGTGTTTTGGGTGACATTGTTGTGCAATCATTTGATTGGTCGGTGTGTTTTGGTGACATTGTTGTGCAATCATTTGATTGGTTGGTGTGTTTTGGTGACATTGTTGTGCAATCATTTGATTGGTCGGTGTGTTTTGGGTGACATTGTTGTGCAATCATTTGATTGGTTGGTGTGTTTTGGGTGACATT
>CM065684.1:46503721-46606221 GCA_017654935.2 Phymorhynchus buccinoides | reverse complement strand
TCTCTCTCTCTCTCTCTCTCTCTCTCTCTCTCTCTCTCTCTCTCTCTCTCTCTCTCTCTCTCTCTCTCTCTCTCTCTCTCTCTCTCTCTCTCTCTCTCTCTCTCTCTCTCTCTCTCTCTCTCTCTCTCTCTCTCTCTCTCTCTCTCTCTCTCTCTCTCTCTCTCTCTCTCTCTCTCTCTCTCTCTCTCTCTCTCTCTCTCTCTCTCTCTCTCTCTCTCTCTCTCTCTCTCTCTCTCTCTCTCTCTCTCTCTCTCTCTCTCTCTCTCTCTCTCTCTCTCTCTCTCTCTCTCTCTCTCTCTCTCTCTCTCTCTCTCTCTCTCTCTCTCTCTCTCTCTCTCTCTCTCTCTCTCTCTCTCTCTCTCTCTCTCTCTCTCTCTCTCTCTCTCTCTGTGTCAAGTTTTAAAAACAGAGTATGTTTATGTAGCTTGCCGTCTTGTTTCTTTTTGTTGTTCTTTGTTCTGCCAAGCCTTTCCTGGCATAATCGCGTTAACTATGGATTGCCTTATGAAGACTTGCTGCGAGCCCAGCCTTTTGTGTGCTTAGCTTTTGTCAGATGAAGATAAATATTTATTGATAATTTGATTTGTGGGGCTGGGTGGAGAACAAGGAATTATGTGATGCGTGTGTGTGTGTGTGTGTGTGTGTGTGTGTGTGTGTGTGTGTTGTTTGTGTGTTGTCAAAGTCAAAGTCAAAATGTTTATTTTCAGATGGTATATTGAATAAGCAATAATCAATGCTTTTTTATATTAAGCCATCTATAACACAAATAAATAAATACATGAGGAGAAATGAGCATGCAATGAAAAACAAACCCAACAGCAACAAAGCGTAAACAAACTATATGCTTGCAAACATGCCCACACTGTGTGTGTGTGTGCAAGCGCATGTGAGCATGCGTGTGCGCAATTGTGTGTGTATGTGTGTGTGCATGTATGTGTGTGCATGTGTGTGTGTGTGCCCTTCGGCTTGTGCACATTCTCTTTAGTGTGGATGCGTCTGCGCAAGAAGGGAAGAAAAAGATAATATCACACCTGGATGTTAAATATTCTTTCACATATGTGTCTGTATGCAAGCATATGTGCATACATGGGCAAGGTTACATAGGATGTTTCGTAATACATGTACTGCATTCTGTGCAGATTTCCCAGCATGCTTGAGCAATGTCTGGTGCATCAACTATAGATAGCTCCATTAATTAAATAATTAATTAGGGAACTCTGCTCTGCTCAACATGGAGAGGATCAAGTTTGAGAGATTAACGAGCAGTTTGCATGGCAGAAAACTGGGTCGATGGGCGTTGTAAGGGATAATAAATGGCGACAGGACGCCATTATCACGCCTAAGCTCCATTTCCTGATTTGTTGTTTCAATTATTTGCATCTTCATTGTGTTAATCATCAACTGTCAAGAGGGAAAGGGAAAGGTGCTTATGATGGGTAAATGAGGTGTAAATAACCTTGCTGTAGATCGAATGGCTAGGATTAGGAAATTGGAAAAAAATAATATAGCCTTTAGGCTTTGTGATTTTGGTGTGTTTTTTACACTCAAGGTATATCGTACACTCAGGGTTTTGCGATGAATTAATCATCGTGTTCTGTCATAATTTGTTAGTTTGAAAAATTCTGTTGCATTCGAGTCATCAATATTATTAAAAAAAATTATAGCTTTGTATTAGATCTCCTCTTGTTCTTCTTGCTTTCAAACTTGGAAGATTCAGCCGTTCCATTCTCTCTCTATGCGAATAGTTATTAAAACCATCAATTAATTTAGTTGCCCTTCTTTGCACCTTCTCTATTAATGCTGATTGTCTTTTCAATTGGGGATACCAAATAACATTACCATAATTATTCTATATGCGGTCTAACTAAACCCTTAGAAGTTTGCAATCAATGCAAGCCGCATAACCATCTGCATAACAGGGCACTCTACCAGCTAGAATAGGCATGGGTGCAGAGACAAGAAAGGTAGGAAGCATGTACATTCATGCTCATGTACAATCATGGTCATATGCATGCATGCATTCACATAATTTTTTTCATGCATGCATACATATTATACGTATTGAACTGTATACACAAACTCATGTATAATATGTCGTCTTCTTCTTCTTCTTCTTCTTCTTCTTCTTCTTCTTCTTCTTCCAGTAATGTCCACCTGCCGTTTATCGGCAATTATTGACATATACAGGGGTTCAAAGATGAAGCTGCGCAGCACGGGATGAGATAAGATTTGAGAAATATATTAAGTAATAGAAGAGTGTTTGTTGTTTACAATGATATTGAGAGGATACGAAGAGAGTAATTTGGTTGGGTATTGGGTGTTTTGTTCTGTTGCAAAGCAGGTTTTTGCACTGAAGCCAGCAGCAAAGTATGTCTGTCATTATTTTCCTTTGTATTCATTTAGTTGATTTAAAAAAAAAGTATACATCAGCATTAAGCTGGACAAACTTGAATTTTGTCTAAGTATTAACAAGACGTAGGTACACAGAAAAAACCCAAGGAAGATTTGAAATGCGACAACATGAAAGTAGTGACAGTCATGTGAAGTGTCAGGACTCTTAAAAGTCTGGGGCATCAGATTTATGCAAGAAAATGGGATTGTGCATGGAAACAAAACACTACACAAGTCACACAGTATGTTGTTGAGCAAAAGAATAACAAAACAAAAGAAAGTCAACTATCCTAAAATATCAAATTTCTGTTCAGGGCATTCCTCTATTAAAAGGTAAAGGTGTCCCATAGCCTATCGGCCGTAGGGGCAGTGAACTGTTAGATGTTCACTGTGTCAAGGGCACGGCATCATGGAAGGCGGAGCCCATCCCTCTCCTTCCACTGACTTTTAGCCTTCCCTGAACGAATCAGGTACTTCACTGCTGGGTGGACAGAGAGGGGTTTCAGGCCAGAAAAATCTGACTCCAAGCTGGACTCGAACCTGCGACCTTCCCCACCGCAGCCGAGCACTCTAACCACTCGATCAAGGGCCCCTCTATATTTACCATATATATACCAATATCTAAAAACTGAATTTGGATGATCTCTCCTTAATTAATAATTTTTGATACCAAATTAATAGAAAGAAAGAGCCAAAAATCTCTCTTTCATGTCACACTTCCACAAATGAGGTATCTCAGTTGTCAAAGTTCAAATGACTGAATAATCGAGATAAACAATGATATTTAAATTCTTTTTTGTTGTTGTTGACATTTATTAAGAATCTACAGCCTGATCTTGTGAAAGCAAAATTTCCGTTTTATACAAGAGTTCCTCTCTATCTGGTTTTCTCATGCAGAACCACAAATGTTTATGAGTTCATGCCCATTCGACAGCGACTGCGAGATTTGCACATGTATGAACAAGTGTTTTTCTTTTGTTGTTAAGTTTAAAGTTCGCGCCTGATCAACCATTCTCTATCTCATACATATTTAAGGTGAAGATTGATTTGAATATATACAGAGTACTGGTAGCTATAGGTACTCCATTGTGTTGAGTCAGAAGTACTGTGAAGAGCTGCTTGTTGTAGTTCTGTATAGATTATCATACTAAAGCCTCTGTGGACCACCTACTTGGCAGACATGAGCTTTTCATCATATTTCTATTTAGACCAGGCTCTCCAGACCTTAAGGAAACTCGATGAAAAGAGGTATAGTGCGCAATGTCAATGCCTCTGTTGTGGGGTTTTCTATGTGCCTTTCATCGAAAGGCCTAATAAGGAAATTAAGCAGCTATAGAAAGTGGTCCACTGCTTTCAGACTTCCCGTTAAATGAATGTTCAGTTGTGTTGGTGGTGAGGGTAGGCTCTTTCATACTGCTTGCTCATTGGTCATGTCTTTTCCCCAAAAGAATAATCGTGATAATCTGTTATGTTCTGTTAATATTGTTAGTACTTTTTACTGTCACCGTTGTCGTTATTATATTACCACCAAAATTGTTATTACAATTTAACATGGCATTGTGTACACAAGCAAGCTTCACATCCTACTTGTCAATGTATCCTTTTAGCCATTTTTGCAAATGGATGGCTTTATTACTTTTAATGGCCAGCGTATCAAAAACGGTCACACGTATGTTCTCATCCGTAGCTGATGCTCTTGTACCATAGTGTTCAAGTGCTTCCGCTGTTGGAATGATCCCTGGAGTCTTTTAGCCAGGGTAAGCCAACAACAGCGTTAATATATTTGAATAAGAATGTGCAGTTAAGCATTCAGAACTCTTGTCCGCCATGTTTCTTCAAGTGTGTTTCTTTTGAGCAAAGACACATAAGCACAACTGATCATTTCACTCCCCTCTCTTTATTTTGTTGTTGTTTTTAACCCCTTGACTGCCAGAGAAAATTAAAGAAAAAAACATTGGGCGCAAATCATGCCACGAAAAAGACAACTGATAGAGCCAATCTGGCAAAATGGTCGGGATATAACTCTCTTGACTATGTTAGAGCAAAAGCCAACATATCAGGGTTGTTCCTCTTCATCTGATGACATCATCAGTGATGTTATCAGGTCAGTAGGTACATGTAATACGTTGGTGGCAGTCAAGGGGTTAAAGTTATTTTTGTCTGTTTTTTTCTTCTTCCTCTTCTTCTTTTAGCTGTTACTGTGGATCAATTCTTGTGGGATTGGTTTAGAAAGCCCACACCTTTCGGGAGGGTTATTTAATTAGACTCAAAGTTTTTATCATAATAATAATAATAAACGGACACTTAGCGCTTTTTATCGAGCACAAAGCGCTTTACAATCAGCATTGAAACACAGACATACACACATGTACACAGACACCCACACACCCACACAACAGACACACACGCACGTACGTACACGCACGCGAGTGAACGCGTTCTGGCACACAGACATACACACACAGACCCACACACATTTCATCAAACACACAGAAAACATATTCTCACTGAAACGCACACACACCTACACAAACATACACTTGTACAAACACGGGCACACACACTTCGCATAAACTTATTTTTAAGTCCTTGAGAACTTGAAACTGAGAATGAACATTATGTAACGGGACCTAATCTGAGCAGTTGTCTCTCATTGATTGCACCCCAAATAGCCTTAGGACCAACTGAACCGGTTGCAAACACTTCCCCAGGCTCATGTTTCATTCATAAGCATGCAACGTGTTTTGTGTCGCTATCTCAACTGTTGTGACTAATTTGCTGCGTTTCATTGTTTGGGTTAGTGACTCAACGTACATGTATTTTTGCATGAGTGATATCAGGTTGCTATGCTGGATTCTCACATGATTGATCAATTATCTTTAGTTGATTTCATTGAGAAACCAAACGAGCGTTTTTCTCCAAAGCTTGTGAATCACTGAATGTCAGAGCTTTTCAATCAATCAATCTATATTATCCTGGTTATTATATTAATTATTACAAGAAAATTTTGCCTGCTGTCACTGAACAATGCACAACACACTGTACACGAGAAATATCACATTATTGGAAATAAAAGATTATACGTGAAATGAAATTCACAGACACACACAGACACAAACACACAGACACACAGACACACACACACACACACACACACGCACACGCACACACACACACACACACACACACACACACACACACACACACACACACATTACACAATGTTAATTGTGGTATTTTGAGAGAGAGAGAGAGAGAGAGAGAGAGAGAGAGAGAGAGAGAGAGAGAGAGAGAGAGAGAGAGAGAGAGAGAGAGACTTTGATCATAATGGCTCATTGATTATAGCTTAACACTTTCAGCTTTTCAAACTTTGCTTATTATTGTAGATTGATTAACCCACACATCCTTCAAAGTATTGAGAAGCTGCACGTCTTGTTCTGTGGTTCACCTCATTACAACCTTGTGTTGATTGCTCCCAGTGTATCTGCTAGTTGATGAATCTGTAACCAATTACCTGCATGATGTGGGTGTCAACTGTAATATTACTCTATTTGATACTCAGGTCTTAGGCTGAGGCATCTTTAAGGTTAGGGTACCATATTTTTCGGACTATAAGGCGCACCCCCTAAATTTTACACAAAATTGAGATTTTGTTATTTCATTTTCTTACTATATTAGTGGTCACATTATAAGGCGCAGGGGTCTCAGTCTGGGGAAAAAGTATCGCCTTATAGTAAAAATACACCCCCCAAAATGGTTGTTGACCAGGACAGTTTGTAAGACACAGAGACAGTTGAAATTTGACTGGCTGTCAAGAGAGCGCTGAGAGACATAAGCCTTCCCCCAGGAGTTGAATCATTTTGTCCCCATCAGTTCATGAAGATATTCAGTGATGCAAAAGAGAAAGTGCCTGCTGTCGATGGTAACAACCCATTGTATATGATCTTCATTCTGGAAGCAAAGCCGTGAGATCATGCCTGAGTTCTGTACTTTATGAAACATCGAATTTGTAGAATGGGCTGGAATAAAAAGCGGTAGAGAATAAAAATGACTTCTGTTCTAAGTGATAATATTAATAAGCAACTCCAAATCGTAAATGAATGATAAGTAATCAATTCTTATCCATTCCGCTGCCAGAATCGCCTTTTGGTGTCACATTTTACCCAGGTCACTAAAAGGCATCAAATCAGCCTATGTTATCAAATTACCTTGTGTCCTTGATTTTGATTTTGGATAAGCCTTGTTTTACATGTCATCTGAAATTCACCAGTAGTGCAGACACCATCTTTTCTGTGCCCAGGTAAATACGACACATGTTTGGCTAAAAAAATGGCTGTCGGTGAACGAATCAAATGGGTGATATGTAACACAGCTAAACCTGAATTGTCGTTTGATGTAACACAGCTAAACACGAATTGATGTTTGATGTAACACAGCTAAACACGAATTGTCGTTTGATGTAACACAGCTAAACATGAATTGTTATTTGATGTAACACAGCTAAACACGATTTGTCCTTTGTTTGTTGCGCTCACAGCGGGTCCCGGGGATGAGTACACAGACTACGTGGCCACGCGGTGGTACCGGTCCCCGGAGCTGCTGGTGGGGGACACACAGTACGGACCCCCCGTGGACGTCTGGGCCATCGGCTGTGTCTGCGCAGAGCTGCTCACCGGCCAGGCCCTCTGGCCTGGGCGATCCGACGTCGACCAACTCTACCTCATCCGCAAAACACTGGGTGAGTCCATGATGATGATGATCACAGCAATTAGGATATTTTATGCACTCTTTCTCTATTGGCCACTGCAACTGGGGTTATTAATGCCCTTGACGGCAAGAGATAATCCCTTGTTGATCAGTATCCAAAAGGGCATTCACTCTTGCAAAAGGCAGCCATTAAGTTGCATCAAATAGCGTTATTGGCGAGAGTTATGCCCTTGTTTGGTCAGTACTCAACCATCTTCCCCCACCCACCAAGGGCACCCACTCTTGCAAAAGGTGTTCTTTGCAGTAGCCAATATGCTCAAAGTGCTTGCAAAGATAGATACATAAATGAGCAAGCAAGCGATAGAAAATAAAACGTGACTGTTACAGCAAAAGTATGGCAGCATCCTTACACTCTCATCCACACTGACACACACATTTTAATATCAACAGCATTAAAGATATCATGTCACACTTTCACTTTGGGGGAAAACGACCCAACGAAATTAACAAAATTGTTTTTTAACCACCTTCCTACACACAAATGGGATCAGTCATTGGGCTTTATGGTTAGGAATAAGATAAGGAGAAAAAGATGAGTTTTCAGCTTTGCTTTAAGAGAAGACAAGTTTAACCGTGGCTTGGGAATAACAGCAGTAAGTGCACTAGAAGTTCTGGTAGAAGGGAGGGAGAAAAAGGTGGTTGGAAAATGATTCATCTTGGGCATTTCTTAAACGCTATAACTCCAGTATTTTGGAGGTTTAACTTAGCTTAGAATGAAACAAAAATACTCATTTACTGTATTTTGCCAAGGTGTTTTGTGCACCGAAGTCAGTTATGATATGTGCATCCTTGTTGCCATTGAAACTTAAGCCAGACAAAGCCCTATTCAACCATTATCATCACAGAAAGGGCGGGGCGGGGAATAATAGAAGATAATTTGTTATCTGTGTGCATAACATGGAGAACAAAAAACCCAAAAGGAAATGTTTCTGTGTTTTGATGTCTGTGACATTATGTTTCAGGGGACCTCATCCCTCGCCACATGAAAATTTTCTCTTCCAACGCATTCTTCAAGGGCATGAGTATACCAGAACCAGACATACTGGTAAGGGCATGTGGCAGTTTGGGGGCATGGGGTAAATTAGACACACTGTGTGGCAACAAGAAATGTCGCTTTTCAAACCTTCATTTTTTTCTGTGCATTTTTTTTAATTGAATTTACTCTCCAATTTTGTCTCGGTTTTTTTTTATGCTTTGATCCTGTATGTGAGATACTGCTTCAAACCTCCTGCATGAAATAAAAAAATCAAGTCGTTTGCGACTCAGGGGACTTGGAGATAAAAAAAAAAGTATAGCCAAGGTGGTTCAGAAAGCCAATTTCTTTCAACGCAAATAGTTAATATAAAACTGTTTAATACAGATAGGCGTTTCCTTACAACCATTGCTATTGGCGTGATTTGGGCAACATTGCGACGCATTTTTTAAATTGTTCTGTTTGTTGAGCGTGCGTGCGCATGTGCGTGGAACAGTTTGATAATGACTTCTGTATAATGACAAAAGTTTGTCTATGACGACGGTCTGTGACTCTTTGAAAAGGTTTTTAGAAAATAATGACAAAAATTTGGCAAGTAGCTGAGTGTTGTTGGCCTTTTTTTCTTTCTTTTCTCTTTACAGTGTTTATTTGATAAGTAACAGCCAGTTGCCATAAAATAATCAATGAAAAAGGCAGAATCTGAATGTTACACTACTTAATTTTCAAAAAATGTTTGAGAACTATAATTCCATATGGCTCCAACCCACCTGCGTGCGCATCTCGACCATTCCAACGGAAGTGTCGCCATCTTAGTCCTTATTTGTGTGTAAACAAAGTGAAAATGTTATCTAAATGTGTAAAGAAAACATCCAGATGTTATAAATACAGTTTAGATAAGTTTCGAATTGGAACAGCCAAATACGCAGCATCGATCTGGCATTTTTCAAAAAAAGGTAAGGACTAAGATGGCGGTCTCCCATAATATGGCGCTCCTTGTGGCCGGATATGACGACACGTGGGTACCAGCCATACCACAGTAGGGAAAACTAGAGATTAAAAAAACAAATTCTGATGGTTTTCTGTTAACCACTGCAGAAACTGAACATAGCAAAAATTAGCATGTTTTTGGCACATACATGGGCACATGCTTGGGTACATGTATGGTAATTTTGGTATACAGTCATGTATTTGTGTTCCAGGAACCTCTTGAGGAGAAGTTTCCCAATGCCCCTGAGCAGGCCATGACCTTTATGAAGGTGAGTTTGGTTTGATCGGCTGTTCTTTGCCGATTGGTTGGCGGTAAGAGAAAAATAGTGCATTTTTCTCCCAACATTGTGAACTTTCTCGAAATTGCGATGTGATACAGAAAACAAATAAAACGAACTAAATAAATGTATTATTGAAATGACAGTTACCTCCCCTGAAGCAAGGTGTACATATTGTTTTTAACGTCCTAACTGTGCCTTTTAATATTGCATTTTAACTTAAAATTAACTTCCTGATTTTCTTCTTTCACTTACACGTTCAATGACTCGCCTCTAGATGAGTCTGCCCATTAATTGATTAAATCTTCAAATCTTAGTGGCCAACATCTAGACTAGATCTAGCTAATGACTTCACCTGGTATTCTGTCTCTTGTAATTTGTGTAAAAAAAATATTGGCTACCGGGCCATTTTTACAAGCGAACAGTATATTGGTGGGGAAACTAGTGAAATGTGTAATTCGATTCAACTCTTTGTTGTTTAGAACATCCAACTGAAGCACAATATCGAGGCTTTTTCTTTGATGGACCCCTAACGCATTCTTTCGTTTTCGTCATTTCCTGCAAGGCTATTTTTACATTGAAGCCTTTGGAGCCCAGGGGTGTCATAGCTGCCGAAAAGTTAAAGTTTTGCTACATTGACTTTATTAAAATATAAAGGCAATTCTAGAAAATCTTCATTTTTTCTTCATTTATAGCAATTTTTGGTGTTCATCAGTACAACACAATCAAAGTCCAGTGTATCTCAGCATGCTTGCGACATGCTTATCACAGGGTTTTCATCTCCTTTAAGAAAGTAACAATGTTTAGTTAACCACTTAAGCTTTAGTAGAACTTCATAAAATTAAGCACAGAAGGGCAAGACACAGTCAAGTATAGTCGATTATAGGCTACAATGTTTAATAACTTTGGACTTGCTGCATTATATGACTAATCATGTATTAGTGCCAAGGATTAAGATGATAACATTCAAACTCAGAATGATTTCTGTTTTAGATTTGTTATTGTTAGCTTTGAGTATGACATTCAAATTGAATTGAAAAGTGATTTTTGGTTTTCATCATTGCATAAAGGGGTCTGAGTATGATTTCAAACTTGACATAAAATAGTTTCTGCCTTTCATTTATAATTCTGTGTTAGCATTCATTTGTCCCATGCATTTCTTTTTTCAAATCATGCACATTGTGAGTAGCATTCTACACAGTTTGGACCTCTGCTGGTCAAATTGTTAGGAAGGAAATATGTTTAACGTCCTCCGGTCTGGAACAGACACATATGGGACATTAGTAGATATAAAGATGGTGGGAACAATCCTGGAGGCAATGCCCAGAGGCAGTGCAACACCAGGAAAGTCCAAATTGTTAATTATGCACTTCAGTTTTGACTGCTATGCATTTTCTAGTGAACTGTGCTTGATGGTTTTAATGAATATGTGACCCAGCACCACGAAAGGGACATTGAGTCGCTAGGTTAGTTTATCACAAAAGGCTTGCTAATTCAAAAATGTTATTTTTTGTGAATTTTGAGTTGTGGGTATTTTTGTGTTATCTAACATCTTATTTATTTATTTATTAAGACAACTTTTATAGCGCCTAATCTTTAAGCTCTAAGCGCTTTACAGAAATCACTAAAATGAATAGTAAACACAATGAACAATCTTTGATATTTATAAAGAATAATCTTTACAACTGAGTCTCTAAATGGTCTTATAAGTGTTTTAAAACGAGTAGGTCAGTGCAGTTTTTTCAGCTAGGCTAGACTTTAGACTGTGTTTTCTCAAAATGGCCAACGCTCACCCTACTGACTTTAAATGCTTATAACTCTGAAACGGAAAAAAGATACAAGAATGGTTCTTGTACCATTAGAAAGAGAATTGTCTGAAGTTTTCAAATATATAATTTTCTCAGATTGTTCAGTTTGATACTTAATGTCCCTTTCCGCGTGGAAATTAGAGGAAGTTACATATGATTATATTATTCACGTGAAGATTATATATTTCAGCCATCCAGACTACACATGGCTCGCAAAAGGGGCAGCCAGGTTTTTCTTTTGCCGTTTAAAGATATACAGTGGAACTTCCCTTTTTACCCTTTTTAAGAACTTCCCTTTTTAAGAACTTCCCTTTTAAGACCTCGAAAATTTTTCCAAAATGAGGTCTTAAGTGGGAGGGAGGTAATTGTAATACTTGGAAAGAAGGGCAATGTCTCAAAGAAGTAGGTCTTGATGAAAGTTCGTTTAACATCCTCCGGCCTGGAACAGGCACATATGGGACATTAATAACTATGAAAATAGTGGGACGATCCTGGAGGTACTGCAATACCAGGAAAGTCCCACGTTTTTAATTGATAAAGATGTGCTTATATCAATTTGATGATAAAAATCTGTTTAACGTCCTCCGGTCTGGAACAGACACATATGGGACATTAATAGATATAAAGATGGTGGGAACGATTCTGGAGGCAATGCCCGGAGGCTGTGCAACACCAGGAAAGTCCCACATTTTTAGCAATACAGATATTGTATCAATTCAATGTGAACAAGGTCTTTAATGGGATGGAGTCTTATAAGGGAGGGGGGGGGGGTCTTATTAGGGAGGTTCCACTGTACTTTTGCTGCAAGTTTGTATTGTGTGTTGGTGTGGTGCAGGAGTGTCTGAAGATGGACCCTGGGGAGCGCATGACCTGCCCCCAGCTGCTGCAGCTGCCCTACATGGACTTCAACAAGGAGATGGTCATCGAGCACAAGAGGGACCGGGACACCGTCAACCGCAACAAGAACAAGTCCCGCACCAGTAACTACCCCATGGTCAGTGCGCACAATGGGACACAAGCAAAGTTGTATGGGAGGGGACACTGTTTACTGAGTTGTTGCTCTTTTTGGCCTTTCCTTTATTGCAGTAGCGTGGGCAGGAATGGAGCAGCCAGATGTTAGGGAAACGCGAAGGGACTTAATTGTAGGCGTGTGACGGCATGTCGTTAGATCCCGTAGCACCGTTGTTTTCTAATGTCCAGAGGATTTGTTTGCGGGCAAAAGTTTGTACAAAACAGCGGTGGAATGAGAGAGAGATTGTGTGCGTGTGTGCGTGTGCGTGTGTGTGTGCATGTGCGTGTGTGTGTGTGTGTGTGTGTGTGTGTGTGTGTGTGTGTGTGTGTGTGTGTGTGTGTGTGTTTGTGTGTGATAGATAGATAGAGAGAGAGAGAGAGAGAGAGAGAGAGAGAGAGAGAGAGAGAGAGGGGGGGCATTCTTATCAACCTGCTTACTTTTATGATTTTGTTTAGGATTGTGACATATTTTATTTATGCTATTTATTGATGAGATTGAATTGTCCAGAATGATAGATAGAAAAATCAAGAAATGGCATCACAAGAGAAAGAAAGAGGGAGAGAGAGACAGAGAGAGATGTTCAATGTTATATGGTTGAAGAGATGATGGTTACCCTGTACCAACCAAAAATCAGTGGTGGTCTGTTATTTTGCTGAATCAACCTTTAGCACGCTGCAGGCGCATTCAGTGGCCGAGCCGATAGTCTCCCCTGTAGCTGCAGGCGCATTCAGTGACCGAGCCGATAGTCTCCCCTGTAGCTGCAGGCGCATTCAGTCGCCGAGCCGATAGTCTCCCCTGTAGCTGCAGGCGCATTCAGTCGCCGAGCCGATAGTCTCCCCTGTAGCTGCAGGCGCATTCAGTGGCCGAGCCGATAGTCTCCCCTGTAGCTGCAGGCGCATTCAGTCGCCGAGCCGATGGTCTCCCCTGTAGCTGCAGGCGCATTCATGCACCCACAGAGGGGTACTCAAAATCAACGGTTCGTGTACATTATTTTTGTAACTAAAAATGGAAACAAATTTTCTTTCGCTTCAGAAGAGGCTCAGACGCTTCATTTTCCTCCGGCTAGCAGCCATTTGCATTTGCATGGCAGATTTTTGTGTTGGCAAAGCTTTCCTACTGGAAAATATTGTCGATATTTGCTTAGATAATGCATTTTTAGGCTTTGTTAGGTCAGATATCAACAGTTAAAGAGCCATAGAAGATTGTAGTGCAATGGGGGATGGGGGTTAGGCAGTGTCAGTGTGACTCTATGAAAACTATCCCAATATCGATTCGAGCAGAGATTGTGATTCTGTGCCGATTTTGACTACTAGGTTTAATTTGAAGAACATTTCGCCTTTCATAATATTCTTTATGATATTTCCGTGAGTTATTTTGCTAAAAATGACCCTCAACATCACTTTATGAGTAAGTGGGCGAACTTTGAAGCAGACTGCACTCATGCCGACAGTGTCGTAAGTCAACACTTTCGCTTTGTTGTTTTTGCTTAATTTTTTTTCAACAACAAAACATAGTACGGACAACAAAATGCTTAGTATCAAAACTTTCCTCAATCATTTCTTTATTAGTATTCCAAATAATCAAATCTGCACACAGCACATAGACAAAATTACCGCATTTTTAATCAAGCGAGTGTAGGCGTCTTTCACTGCCTCAAAAAGAATGCAGTGGCAGAGTATGGCACGTCAGAAAAAATGCAGTGTGCTAAAGGTTAATCAAGAGGCTTGCTTGAGAATTTGGTTTGCTCTGGGTGAGAAACTGCGGCATTTTAAGGTTTTTGTGTGTGTTCTTAATGTGATTGCATGTTTCTAAGGTGACAATTCCATATTGTAGGTGTAGGTGTTGGCTTAACTAACCTGCTTGTTTGTGTTTTGTTCTCCACCACTGACCAACCACCAGCCCTTCCAGCCGCCCCAGCTGCCCATGCTTCCCACCAACTCCACCTCCCCGGTGCCCAACCCCAAGTACCAGGCTGGGGGCAGGCAGCACAAGCCACGCTTCGACCACCACCTGCCCAATATCTGACTGGTGGGCCACGGGATGCAGCGACCTGACGCCCAATAGACACGTCCCGGAGCCGGGCACGGGGCCCCACCCTGCCCAGCTTCAGTTCAGACCTCAACATTCACCATCTGTCGTTGTTGTTGTTGTCGTCGTCGTCGATTCAGTTGCTGCCCCCGGAGGCCATCTTTGTTACCCCCTCTCCATTTCCCTTCTCCCCCTGAACCTGTTGTTTGTCTTCTTCCCCTTTGCCAGCCTGCCTCATTCAACAAAGGCCTTGTTGTTTGTTCCTTGCTTGCTGTGAGGAGAGAGAGAGAGAGAGAGAGAGAGAGAGAGAGAGAGAGAGAGAGAGAGAGACTTTTCTTCTTCTTCTTCCCCTTTACCAGCCTGCCTCATTCAACAAAGGCCTTGTTGCTTGTTCCTTGTTTGCTGGGGAGAGAGAAAGAGAGAAAGAGAGAGAGAGAGAGAGAGAGAGAGAGAGAGAGAAGACAGACAGAGAGAGAGAGAGAGAGCCTGCCTCATTCAGAAAGAGTTGCTTGTTCCTTGTTTGCTGGGGAGAGAGAGAGAGAGAGAGAGAGAGAGAGAGAGAGAGAGCACAAACAATGCGGAGCCGTAGAAAGATTTAAACCTGGAGATTGCTTTTCAGTGCACACCCAAAAAATATATTGATTTAGAAAAAGGAAATAGAAAGATGACTAAGGAAATTAGATTATGAAACAACGAAGAAGAGTTAAATAATGTTAGATCAAATGTGCTTGTTTTACAATATTAAGAACATTGTTGATATGGATTTTGCATAACAGATTCATGAACATGTTAAATCTGTCCAGTGGTCAGTTTACAGACTTATTCTCAACTTGGTTGTACAAGATTAAATCTGGCTTAAAGAGGTAGTAAAGTGATAGTAAGTTTTGAAAAGGAAGAAAAGAAAGTGCCAGATTCTGTTGGTTCACAACAGCAAGATATGAGGCATGGTAATCTTCAGAGAACTCTCTGAATTCAGAGTAAAGTGAATGTAATGTCTGGTGAGATTTGAAGCTTGAGGAGATGCCCTTTTCAGAATGTTTAACAGTTTTGTATATTTCATTGTTTGCCCTCAAGAGAAATTGCCCCCTGATCACCATAAAGAGCTCTTTACCCATTGAGACCACCATTATACAATGTCTCCTGAAACCCCCAAATATTTTCTGAGAAAAATGCTTTTCCTCCATTACCGTGCCTGGATATATAAAGTTCACCACCTTACTGTAAAGAATGAAAAACAGAAGATAGACGTTCGGGTGTGTACTGAAAATCCACCCAGGGAAGTGAAGAAAGTCTCAATGTACACAAACAATCTAGCTAGAAGGAAGCCAGTGTGCACTTTTGAGAGAAACTGAGCAAGACTATAGCTAGGGTGTGTGGAATTTGCGTCGTTGTGAACTGAGAGCCCAGTCAGTGCGTGGAATGAAGCGCCGAGAGAGGCGATGCAAAAAGAAAGGACATGCATGTCTCACCGCCGCACTCTGCACAACTCACCGCCATTGCATGGACTGCCAGACTTCGGCACTTACCCAGTGCTGTGATCGATTAGAAGACAACATTCCCAGCACTTCTGCACTGCACTGCACTTCGCCACCGCACCGCCGCACTTCCTCCATTTCCCCTACCCGCTAATCCAAAGAATTCGCTGTGCAGATCAGGTGTCATTTAATAATCATTATGTGGTTGTTGGCTGTCTGAAGAATTCTATGTGTACGTATCGTGAGTCTGGCTTTATTTGATATGTTTTTATATACCTTTAAAAAAAAAAATTATTTTCATCACTAGCATGATGGAACGTTTGAGTGAGTGAGGTGTTGAAGCTTGGATGGCTAATGGTTTATTTTGTGATACAAAGAATTGTTTACTGTTGTGTTAAATAGCTGTTTATTTCCGTGATACAAAGAACATTGTCATTACGATGTAAATTATTTACATAATTTGTTTTGGGGGGAGCATTTTTAGTTTTTATGACTGTGATGGTTAGGCGTTGGCAATTAATGTTATATGAGATAGAAATTGCAAGATAATTATAAAATGACGTATGCATAGCTATGCATGGTTTTGATTTAAACTGTTCCTGTTTGGGGTTTTTGTTCTCATTCGTGCATTGTTGATATGTTGAGGAGGAATTCATGTTTCAAGAGGTTTGAGAAATCTCTGTGGTGACTGCCACCCGCGAACAAAACGCATGATTTAAAAATGAAATCAGATCTGATGCCTGCCAGCAAGAAGGATTGGAATCTGAAAGAAATCCAAGATCTGATGTGAACAAGATAATTAGGATTGTTCCGAGTGGTTTTAAAAGCGTATCCTCTTGCCATTCTTTGACACAACATTCCGTTAATTTATATTTGTTAATGAGTGACGTAGTGCATTATGTTATCAAAAGTGACAAGATGTAAGTGTGCTGTGAATGTGTAGACAGAAAACAGTCGGTGTGTTATGATTTTGTTTTGAATGACTGTGGTGATATAACTCGGAAATGTGTGAAGAGTAGCTGACGAAGATAGAGAAATGGTACAATCCGTCATAATCATGATCTCCGTCTCTCAATATTTAGGTGTCCTTAATATATGGAATTTGAATACGTATATTATATCAAAGACATATCTTTTCATTTTAATTTGTGATGTCCCAAAAATGCTTGTGTTTTATGTCAACACTGTATGACATCATGCATACAAAATATTCATATATGTAATTGAAACATTCTCATTTTTATTTTTGAATTTGTAGCAAGTCATGCTTTGGAAAGGTATTTTTTGTTTAACTATAGTATGAGGCAGACTGTCTTTTTTTGTTTTAAATTTCTGAAGCAATGATATTATCTGTGACAAGTCTTAACTACGAAATTTCTTTTTCTTTGTTTTTGGCATGTGAACACTTGATAGAAGTATTTCAAAGTATTTTCTCCCTTTTTAAACTAGTTGACCCACTTGTAGATGTGTACATACAATTAGCTGGAGGGATTTTTTTTTTAGTCACAGGAAAATTCTGCTTTTAAGGATTTTATAACACAAAGTTTCTAAAAGAAAAGAAATATTTCTTTGGCTGCAAAATATAATTGATTCTTTTATTGTGTATGCAGGTTATCAAATTTCTTTTGATACAAAAATAAAACTGAAGATTTTTCATAAGTATCTTCATATTTTGGACTTGAGTAAGGACTGTCCAAAGTATACAGTACAAACTGTCCGTCATGTACGGTCAATCGTTAAAACAAAAACAGCCACCATTCTTTTAAGCAGAAACATTTGGTATATTTTGAAATCTTTTTGAAGCACAAGTCATCTCATGCTGTTTTGGCTTTTCATAAATTTTTAAGAACACATTTGAAGTGTTATCAAAATTTATATTTATCGACATAGAATAGAATGACATCTTTGGCATTTATGTGATATGCCTTTAAAGTGATGTATTTAAAAGACGCAGTTAAAGGGTGTATGAAGGGCGAACTTTTACATGGCTTTTGACATCATATCATCAATGAAATTCACAAACCTTGTATCTTGATTTTGGTAGTTTTGAGAAAAACAAATTTTGAATTTTTTTTTTTTTATCAACTATGATGAATATGTTGTTCAAGACATTGCAAGTTTAGTCCTGAATTTTGTTAACATTACTCTTTAACGCTTTTAGATATATGAAAAAATATGAAGATATGAGATTTTTGTCATTTACCCCAGATAGGACGTTGTTAGAAATGCAAGCTTTTGGTGGAATGTGGAGGGAAAAATGTATCTATGCACCACCCAAAAATCAAGATATGAGATTTGTGAATTTCACTGACAATATTCTTTCTAAAAAGTACTGGTATTTTCATATATACTCTTTACTACTTCATCAGTTTACATTTTTTTTATTAGTTCGATTCGTAAGAGATTGCAAATCGTCATGTTAAAAAAAGTTTGTTCTTGTGAATCAACATACATTCTTTATGATTTCCCGTGTCTATTGTTGTTTATTCTCTGGTAATATTTCTGTTTCATTTGAAAGCCATGAACAACCAGACATTGTATGCCAACTTCTGTACCCAAGTGTATACTCACTCAAAGGGTCAAAATATTAGTTTTTCCAGTCAAAAATTAATTTTACAAGTCAGCCATGTTCTTCATTCAGTGTGTGGTTTTGTGTTAAAGTTGATTAGCTTTTTGTAACGATCATGTCAGGTCTCCGACTTGCCCATTTTCGGTTTAAATACTTCAAAATGGTATAACTATTCAGATTTTAAATCTATAAAGCTCAGACTTTAATTGCGTATAGGTCAGTAGAAGTTTGTGGTATACAAAATCATCAAACTTTGATCTGATATTCCTTGTTTGTTTTGAGCTGTCTCAAGGACAGTGTTGAAAAAGTAGTTGGTACTCTTGTGTCTTACATTAATTGCCAATGGTTGGATGTTTAGGAGTGGTTCTTTCCTCACGCTGTTTTACGGGTATGAGAAACGTTTCGTTAACACACTGCTAATCTTAGTTTGTGTTTATTGTCTGTATTCATCATCCCCTCATTTAACATGGAGTGAGTTTTTCTGCTGTTGCTGTACCTTCACCGAGTGCTAGCACGTGTGACGCATCATTGGATTGACATGCCTTGGTTTGGCTTTATAGGGCTTGAAGTTTGTACTGCGTTGTTAATTCTCTCAGGTAATTGGGTAGGAACCCGTTTTCTCCTTGTAGATGTTCTGGGGGTACATCAAGGCAATGGTTTTCCGGGGGTAGGCAGCATGAAGTTGACCTTAAAGACGGCAAATAGTTAAATGTCTGTTAGTAAACTCGAGGGAATGCTACTCTAATGGTGTAGGTTCAATTCCTGCAGACTTATTTTTTTTAGGTGCTGTACTAAATGTTTCTACATTAATTGTTCAATGGTTGGATGTTTAGGATCGGATCTTTACTTTTAATGTCATCCCATTTGTCACGCAGGGAGGAAGAAGATTATGGCTATTTGATTCATGGACAAACTTCCCAAGTATCTCATCCGACATTAATGGGTTTTTTTCCAAACAGGGTGATTATCATTGTCGCCTAATGCAGGGGATTCAAGTTAACTGCCTTTCATTGTTCTGCTCCTGTATAGTATTCCTTTTAGCCCTCATGTTCTGCACCGTGAGCAGACTGTTGTCTTCTTGCACAAACATGTTTCATGGAAAGTCTTCACACCATTTAACACATCTTTGGGAAGGTACAAAGGCTCATTCACTTGTGTAAAGTAAACTGTCTCTTATGTAAACTAGAATGGGTTTTTGACAAGTTTGCATATGATCCTTTGGAAAGGATTTGACTGTTACTGTACTGCAGCATATTCGTGTTAACCTTCTGCGTTATAGTGAATTGACCTATGTTGAATGTTGATGAATCAAGATGCTAGCTTTAAATGATTGTTCCCTGCTTATTTTCATCATGCTTTATACGATGTTCAGTGGCTATTTTCATCATGATTTGTACGATGTTCAGTGGCTGTTTTCATCATGATTTGTACGATGTTCAGTGGCTGTTTTCATCATGATTTGTACGATGTTCAGTGGCTGTTTTCATCATGATTTGTACGATGTTCAGTGGCTGTTTTCATCATGATTTGTACGATGTTCAGTGGCTGTTTTCATCATGCTTTATACGATGTTCAGTGGCTATTTTCATGCTTTGTACGATGTTCAGTGGCTGTTTTCATCATGCATACGATGTTCAGTGGTTATTTTCATCATGATTTGTACGATGTTCAGTGGCTATTTTCATCATGCTTTAACGATGTTCAAGGCTATTTTCATCCGTACGATGTTCAGTGGCTATTTTCATCATGCTTTGTACAATGTTCAGTGGCTATTTTCATCATGCTTTGTAGGATGTTCAGTGGCTATTTTCATCATGCTTTGTAGGATGTTCAGTGGCTATTTTCATCATGCTTTGTACGATGTTCAGTGGCTATTTTCATCATGCTTTGTACGATGTTCAGTGGCTTTTTCATCATGCTTTGTAGGATGTTCAGTGGCTATTTTCATCATGCTTTGTACAATGTTCAGTGGCTGTTTTCATCATGCTTTGCACAATGTTCAGTGGCTATTTTCATCATGCTTTGTACGATGTTCAGTGGCTGTTTTCATCATGCTTTGGGAATGTTCAGTGGCTATTTTCATCATGCTTTGTACGATGTTCAGTGGCTATTTTCATCATGCTTTGTAAATGTTCAGTGGCTATTTTCATCATGCTTTGTATATGTTCAGTGGCTATTTTCATCATGATTTGTACTGTTCAGTGGCTATTTTCATCATGCTTTGTAGCATGTTCAGTGGCTATTTTCATCATGCTTTGTAGTGTTCAGTGGCTATTTTCATCATGCTTTGTACAATGTTCAGTGGCTATTTTCATCATGCTTTGTATGATGTTCAGTGGCTATTTTCATCATGCTTTGTACGATGTTCAGTGGCTGTTTTCATCATGATTTGTACGATGTTCAATGGTTATTTTCATCATGATTTGTACGATGTTCAATGGTTATTTTCATCATGATTTGTACGATGTTCAATGGTTATTTTCATCATGATTTGAACGATGTTCAGTGGCTATTTTCATCATGATTTGTACGATGTTCAATGGTTATTTTCATCATGATTTGTACGATGTTCAATGGTTATTTTCATCATGATTTGAACGATGTTCAATGGTTATTTTCATCATGATTTGTAGGATGTTCAATGGTTATTTTCATCATGATTTGAACGATGTTCAGTGGTTATTTTCATCACGATTTGTAGGATGTTCAATGGCTATTTTCATCATGATTTGTACGAGCAGTACTGTGCTTTAACTTTTTTCTTCCTTAGTGTATTGTGTTACGTTGCAGAATCCAGCGTGAGGAGACAAAATATGTGAGTGTGTGATGGCAGAGATATAAACACATATTGTTCCTTTTTTAAAATGCATTTTTTAGCATGTTTCTGTGGCTGTGTGATTGTTCATTACATAAGCATTGTGTGGATTGCCAAGCATGGCAAAATCAGTATGCATGAAAATGGATCAAAAACAATTTTATGCCCGAGTCGTAACAATCGTACACTTGATTTGTTGTAGTTGGAATACTGGATTTTCTTTCAAGTAGTCATTAATAGAAAGGCCATGTGAAACATTTGATGAAGATACCATCCTCCTTTGTCTAGTAAAGTGTTTTTTTAATTTATTTTTTTTCAACTTGAGAAAATGTTTGAATCCCAAAACTTTGAATTGTTCCACAGCACTTTTGTAAAAATCAAAATGATGATATTTATTTTCAAATTTGTTCAGATTTTTCAACTCTTTTTTTAAATTAGAAAAAGGAGAGAATACAGTTATCAAATTCATAAAGGAATCCTTACAGTGGACAGGGTGTAGGTGTAAAGGCGGCGACAGACTATGTGGCTGCCTCATGTGACTCGATCAGGTCGTGACGTTTCAACTCATTTGCATACCATCTAACTCGATCAGTTTGACTCAGTCGGGCCCAGTCAGGTGACAGGGCCGAATAGGGCGGGTTCTAAATTTCACTGATCGAGTCTGATCGAGTCAGATGGCTTGTGACCTCTTCTGTGCGGGAAACAAAATTTGATCTACGTCACGACGTGATTGCGTCATATGAGGCAGTCACATAGTCTGTCGCCGGCTTAAGTGCAACTGAGGACACATGTATGTAATATTGGTTTTAAATTTTTTTAAATTTTGAATGTTCTTGATTTTCTATTATTTTCTTCCAGCTCATTTTAGTTACATTTAGTTTTGTTGTGCTTCTTCAAGCTTGATGTGACGTGTATAATTTTATTAAATTTCAGTTCCACCGTTTTAATTTCATCTATAGATGGGCATTTCATAGTATGAAAAATAAAAACAGTTCATTTTACAACAGATTTTACTTTTCAATGAAACAAGGGGGGTGCACTTAACCCAACATCATTTGCTGTTTTCTACTGCCAACATTCCTATTTAACAAGACAGAACTCATCCTTGACAGACATTCAAATCCAATTAATACTTAACTCATAACGACAAAAATAAAGGTAGATGTTAAAGACAAACTCGTTTGGAGGAATACAGCAACTAATTTTTTTTAAAACATCATGATGCATTTTGCCAGGTCATTGTGATTATGTTTATTTTGAGTTTTAATATTGATATTTTGCATGTTGCCTTTCTATTTTTTCATAAGACACCGCCAAAGTAAAATGCTTGTAATTACATAAACACTTTTCTGGTTTTGCCTGAAAGGATACATTTATTGCAAATGTGATTTATTGCGCATGCTTTCCTCACATCCTTTGGAATGGTGTAAGTTGGTTTCCAACTTTTTAAACTCAAACTGAAGGTCGTCTGGATTTTTACTGCCAGATCTGGAGATAATCCAGATCCAGAAATAGTCATGTTAGGATTTTTCAGATGCGCCCTAGCTAAGATTTGTGAAACTGAAAGGCCTGTCTCTCCTCTGAAATCAGAATGTGTTGCTCTGAAATCAGAATGTGTCGGCTAAATGCAGCGAGGTGACCAGTGAAAACTGGAGATATACCTATGTCACCCATTGTGGCCTGGGAACATAGAAGATGAAGAAGAAAGGCCTGGCTGATCGATGGTTTGACAACTGCGATTTGGTGTTTTTTCCATCTGTTTAAAATATTTCTTCCACCATGGCTCTTTGCTTTAAAAAAAATGGCATTGTTTGACCTTTTTTTTAACGCTGCAGTGGTATAACAATATAGGCTGTGTCACAGGGGCACTGGATTTTTTTTATCAGTCTAGTGTATAGAGCTAGAGGAGAAGACTTTATTATTTATTAGCATATATTTTTTTCACACTCTTGGTCTGTCTATACCTTTACTCGAAAAGTCAACGGATTTTGGCCACATTTCAAAATGAAAATTTGTTACAAAAAGTGTAATCTTTGAAATGAAGAGTGAGTCGGGTAAGCACAATTGAACATTAACATACTTTATGTGAACCAATTTACTGAACTTCTAAAACTAAATGAGAAGTTCTTGTAAAAAAAGAAGCGATTGTCACATTTTGAAATTACTTTCTTGTCTCCCCTCCCCTTACAAAATCTCAACATTAAATTGGTTTTTGTAACAGAAAGTATTTTTGAATGTTTTATTAGTTGGCTAGATATATTTCTTGCTGTTGTGGTGTCATACTGCCATGGTTTGATTTTTAACTGTATTTTATGTACATGTTTTCTTACTTTTTAATCAGTGTACTCATCAGAACTATTGAGATGCAGCCAAAAAAATGTACAAATGGTAAAGGAATACCTTCAAAAAGAATGTCTGTCTTTATGAATTTTTGTGTCAATTGTTGTGTCTAGGATATTAAATGTGACTTAACAGTTGAATGCAGTGTTTCCTTGTGGTTATTTAGTGCACTTTTTTCCCCCTTTTTTTTCCTTCCCCATTCAGTCTCAAGGCCCACTGCCACTGCATACAATTAATCCAAATATGATCTGATAGTGACATTTTATATTTGTCAGGCACGATTCTCCAGAAATTCTACCTTCTAAATGAATGATTAAATCCTACTAGTTTTGTCCACTATATTTGTAGTCCCCGTACTGAAATATGAATATTTTTTTTGTGTGTATCATATTTGATTTGATTCGTGTATTGGGGTCTTAGTAAAGTCAACGAAAATAGAATTATTTTTAGACAGAAGTATTTCACGTGAATCATGACTCACAGCAGGTGTCAAAGTTGTCAGAGGATTTGAAAATTTCAGAGGATTATGAATGGCTGGCAGAGGATTGACTTCTGCTTGACAGAGGTTTTGCCTTTTCTGCTCAGTATAAACTTTATTAGCAAATGGCACTTTACAATTTCTTTCAGAATCATGCCTTTTTGGGGGTCAATATTGGGAACTAATTCAGTGTTGACCTTTTAAGTCTAGTTGTTAGGTAGGGTCTTGGTGGCCCATGAACCCCGATTTCCAGAGGATAGGATGCCAGACAATTCTGATGCATCAAATTCAATTCAATTCTAATACCTAATAGACAATTCTGATGTGTCAAATTCAATTCAATTATAATACCTACCTAATACCTAATACTGTAATAGACAATTCTGATGTGTCAAATTCAATTCAATTCTAATACCTACCTAATAGACAATTCTGATGTGTCAAATTCAATTCAATTGTACCTACCTAATACTGTAATAGACAATTCTGATGCGTCAAATTCAATTCAATTCTAATACATACCTAATACCTAATAGACAATTCTGATGCGTCAAATTCAATTCAATTCTAATACCTACCTAATAGACAATTCTGATGTGTCAAATTCAATTCAATTGTACCTACCTAATACCTAATACTGTAATAGACAATTCTGATGCGTCATTCAATTCAATTCTAATACCTACCTAATACACAATTCTGATGTGTCATATTCAATTCAATTCTAATACCTACTACTGTACTAGACAATTCTGATGCCTGCACAGACATCCCAATCGGATCGCCTTTGGATTGAATTGTATGCAGTGCGTCAGTCCCTTTAGCATGATTCTTTCAATCCAATATTTGCAGACATATTGACATTTTGGTAAACATTGAGATTTCCTATCCACAAGGTACTTCTTTTTCTTCTGCATTCCCAGGTCATATGGCCATAATGGGTAAGCAAAAGAAAAAACCGCTGAACTAAATTCTCTCTAAATTCCCTTCAGTGGTCATTTCTTTATTTTTTCGAGCATAATGGGTAAGGTACGTTTGTGTCCAGTTTTCAGTTTTCACTGGTCTCCGCACTGCGTACAGCCGACACATTGATTTTGGAGGAGCTCAAAGGAGAAACATTATTTGGAAGATTTTTTTGAAGAAAGGCAGGGGAATGGGCCAATAAGTCAGAAAGATAGTAGATGACAGAAAGCAAAGGGAAAAGCAGAGTCAAAGAGAGTGGCAGATTAGGGGAAGTTTCAAGCACATAACTTCCAGAAGGTGGGGGAACTATTTTTATGAAAGACCCCCTGGTATCCCCATGGGGAATCCACAAGGTACAAAAAGGAATCCTAATACATACACAGAATCTATCGTTTGAATATTTTAGGTTAGTTTTGATTTTACAACCTCCAACTCCAAGTTCGCAGAAAATTGACATTCAAAAGAAAGGACTTGCTAATGGGGTTCTTAAATTGGTTTGGAAAATTATTACCATATTTTTTTGGACTATAAGGCGATACTGCACCCTATAATATGATTGATAATATGATAAGAAAACATCATAACAAAATCTGAGTTTTGTGTAAAATTTGAGGGGGGGGGGGGGGGGGGGTGTGCGCCTTATAGTCCGAAAAATATGGTACATCAACAACAAAACAACAACAAATTTAGAGTCTATATTTTGGATTAGGGTACAATGCATAGAAATGAGGAAACTATGCCTGAATGAGAAATGGGATATTTGGGGGGGGTATTGACTATTTCTTGCTTTTATTCAAAATTATGCTCTGCAAATTATGTTGGCTTTTCTCATGCGCAGTCACATGTGACTGTACTGCAAACACATTTTTCTGTATGCTACACATAAGATCAATCAATCACATGCAACTCATCCTTTGAAGTCGGAGTGTGGCTGCCCACATGGCGGGGTAATCAAAAACAGTCACACACGTAATGTTCTCATCCATAGCTGGTGCATATGTACCATAGTGTTCAAGTGCTTCGACTGTCGGGATGATCCCTGGAGTCTTTAAGCCAGAGTACAACAACATCATGCAACTCAAAAGTATACCCACAACCAGATCTTGACCATGCTTTGACCATGTTGTAATTATTGACTTTCCTGACATTCGTCTGCATGAAATTGATGTTATTTCGATCATAAATCTGATTTGTAACTCAATTTGGTTATCAACGTGTAAATGTGAAGATCAGTTTTACTGTCCATGTTCCCGAGTTAAAAAAAATTCTCCACAATCAATATGTAGTCTGGTTAGCCGAAATGTGTTGTCTTTAGAGCACATGAGTAGTCCTATTTATTAAAACTTCAAACACAGTCTAATGAAAATGTGTAGCAGTCAAGAATTGAAACGCATAGTAATGAATTTTGAAGAGTACCAAAATGTCCAAATGGCGTAGGATCCTAATCATAACACGTAGAGTAGCCAGGTCTAATACACCAATTGTTTTCAAACTAAGCACCTAAAAACAAAAGCTAGGTGGCTCACTTTCAATTTGTATTCATCAGTTCATCAAAGTTTTAAACAAATTTGATTTATAATAGCTGTCTTTAAAAAGAAAGAATACACTTTGTCTTTGAGATAAAACAGACAACCCTAACCTGTACATGATGTAATCTGTTATATCAATCATATAATGTTCTACCTTTTCCTACAGAACTATACTCACACACATAAAACACCTACAAAAATGCAGAAAGACTGCACTTTTTGGGGGTGGGAAAGTTAGCTGACAAAAACAAAAGCGCTGGGCTGACATTTGACATTATATTTCATTGTTTGCACCGAAAAAAAGGACACTATTCTTAAACACATTATGATTAAATTGGGAGAACACAGCAACAAAATTTGCCTACAAGTTGATTTTCCTTATCTTATCAACTGAAAGGCCAGTCACATAAAAGCAAACCATAATCAAATGCAACTTACTGTTGTTAAAACAAACATTTCAATGTTAATTTACCTACAATTGCTGAACCTTAGTTTTAAAACCTTGTTTTCGCACAATCAAAAGTTGTAGCAGCAGAACAAGGTCCTGCATAAAGACTTAAAAACTAATAACTGATAATCCAGACCTGTTTACACGACTCGCGATAAAACCCTGATTTAAAAGGTATCTTGCGAGCGCACTGTGTGAATTTTTGAAGTCCACGTTGCAGCACTTGCAGTGTGCATGTTCGTCTCCCAAACGCGAACTTGTTATTCCTGGCACTTTCAAATACTTTTGAGAAAATTTCTGCTTCACTTTTGGCCGTTTCACCCTATCACTCCAAGGTTTCGGTCAACCCTTGCGTCTTTTCATACAAACGGAAACAAATAATAGACGTTTTTTCGAAATCCCAGGATTTTCAGCGTTCACCCGGAATTTATTATTTTACCCAGAATTTTGGCAAATTCCCGGGATAATTCCGGCAAAACCGGGAGGGTAAACAGGTCTGGATAATCAAAGGCAAACTTGAACACCATCTTTTGTTGTCACCTTAAATATTCAAGAGAGAACACGTCCCACCTATTTGCTCCCCTCGTCCAAAGTAACATTTCAATTGCATATCGTTTTGATTTGACATTTGTGGATTAATGTCATGTGATGAAAGAGTGAATTCCTGTTCTTTATATAATATAATATATGTGACCCATATATATTGTCAAAATGACAATTCTGAGAAAATGGCACGGATAGAAACCAGACAATTCTCTTTCAACTGATATAAGAACCATTCTTGTAACTTTTTTTCTGTTTTAGAGTTATAAGCATTTAAATTTGGTAGGGTGATTGTCAGACATTTTGATAAATCGGTCTAAAGTTTAGCCTAGCTGAAGAAAGTGCATCAACCTACTCATCTTAAAGCACTTTTTGGAGCATTTAGAGACCATAACAAAGATCGTCATTTATAAATAGTAAAGATGATACGCTAGAGAGCATGAAAATACACATACACATAACTGTTGTGAGAAACTAGCCCAGCGACTTAATGTCCCTTTCACATATTTCACATATTATGGGTCATATATCTGGAGAGAAGCTCATGTCACTTCATAAATAAAAAATGATTGATTACTGGACAATGCAATGGCTTAACATTTCTTCTAATTTGTTTCCTATTTAAAGTTATAAATGTTAATCAATACAAAGCACTTTTCATTGCTTTTTTTAGTTGAACGCTGAAGAAGAAGAAGAAATTGCTTTTTTTGATTCCCCCATAAAAGACAAAATAATAAATATGCAAAATATTTTTTTAAACACGACATGGATACATAATGTTTTGCTGGAAATTTATTTACAAATGTACATCCATGATAGACACAATTACTATAATATGACATGATAAAGATAGAATTGCTTGAATGGAAAAAGAAAAGGGCTGATGGATTACAACAAAATATTCACATTTGCAACATAACATATAATCTCTACAATTTCTTCATGTTTTTACACTGTTCTGTTCTTTACATGTAGTAAAAAAAAAGTTCAAAGTGAGTGTATAAATACTACCTCTGTATAAAGTGTAGGATAAAGAAAATTAGACAGTATACTGAACACACACACATTGTTTAAACTACAAGGGAATTAAAAACTCAACTCTTAGAGATGATCTGACTGCCTCCCCGTGGGGATACGGGAGGGGGGGGGGACGTTCTTTCAGAAACATAGTTTCCCCACCTTCTGGAAGTTTTGCGCTTGTAACTTCCTCTAATCTGCCACTCTCTTTGACTGCCTTTTCTCTTTGCTTTCTGTCATCTACTATCTGTCATTTGTCTATCTTTCTGACTTATTGGCCCATTCTCCTGCCTTTTTCCAAAAACAATCTTCCAAATAATTGTTCTCCTTTAAGCTCCTCCGAAATTGGAAACTGAAAATGGACACATACGAACTTTACCCATTATGGCGTTTTGGCCTGGGAACGCAGAAGAAGAAAAAGAAGATCTTGCTGCACAATGAACAGTCACTACCAAAGTGTTCCCGATTCTGAATGGGGAGGTGAAATATGAGATAATTTCTTAGCTAAAGTTAATCTGAAAATCCTGTTTAATACAGCTCAAACGTTTTAAAATAAAAACTACAGGCCCGAATGGATGGTGTTCAGAAACAGAAGACTTTAGTGGATGTTGAACACATGTAATGACACTGTAAACCATGGGACACAAAATACTCATGAGAAAGAAAAGATAATGGCCGTTTAGGTCATTTTTTCTAAAGAGTAAAAAAAAAGAAGATAAAAAGAAGAATCTCATTTCTTTACACCAAAGTTACAAATACTGTAGCATCATTGTAAACTTGCATCCCTAACAAGCCTAACTGGTGACAATATAGAAGCCAACGCAGCTGAAAAAGAAAACAGTGTACGATTTACAACCATTGGGTAGAAAACAAAATGTTTCTTTGGAAGCCATATCTACTTTTGCATACATTTTTTTTCTTTCTATGGCAGGAGAGGATATAATATGGTAACGATCCGTTTAAAAATGAAGAATTTCGCAGTCATACACACAAAAATCATTTAATAATTATTACCAACAAAGAATCTTACAAAAATTACAACAGGATAAATTAATAAAGAAAGCACTGATCGCAAAAGGTCCGTTCATGTCACCATAAGCAGAAGTAAAAGAAAGTGACAGCTGTACAAATAATGTGATTATACACAGCAACCAGAATTTGGTTAACACATACTGTGTTCTATCACAAGAAACCCGGCTCCTCGCAATATATGGTAAAGTAACATACTTTTTGACATCACAGCATTTCTCACAGTTAAAAACAGTTATATGAAGATATTCACAGGTTACAGTAAACAGCGAAGACGGGACTACAGCTGTCAGAATAACTTTACATTTGCAATGAGGTTGTTGTTTTTAACAATAAATGCCATCCCAACACAGGCTTCGCAGTTACCCCCCCCCCATGCTCCCAAATTACATCACATACTTTGTCTTTTTTGTTCTTGGGTTATATCTCTTCCTCTTCCATCACGATTTACTGCCCCCTTGCCCATCCTTTATGATGGCTGCCCCTCATTTAGATTACACTATCAATGCCATCGTCCTTTTCGTTTTATCTTTCTAAGGACTCCCCATCCTTCCCATCTCTGAGGAGAACTTTGCTCACAACAACCTCAATAAATGTTGACAAATTATGCATTGTCAATGTTAAGATGTCTAGGTGAAATCCTGCATATCTTTCAATCAGAAAAGCCTCCAGTGAGCTCAACCAAACTGATTACTTTGAAATAACGACCTCTCGTCTGTCGACAGATTATTCTATCAATACCATCACCTTCTTTTCTATCTTTTTCAAGGAGTCCCCACCCTTCCCATCTCAGAGGAAAACTTTGCTCACACTAGCTCATCAAAACAGCAGTTCCTGTCAACATGAAGAGACTTGGTACAGGACATCCTGCTTAACATGTTTTCCTGCAAGTTGTGTCTGGTTCAGATCGGGCTCCACTGTGACTGAACTCCACCAAACAGGTTCAACACTTACGCAGTGTCTCCTCTAGTAGGTTGCCTCTTACCTTGACATAGATTGCTGCATTAATTGCGGGTTAAGAACTTACCAGGCGTACTGGAGCCCAGAACTAACAATGAGGGGTTAACGCCACTGAATAGCTCGGAGAATGAGACAGGAAAGAATTGAAAACACAAGGTATGGTATTCATGAGTGGCTAACCCTTTCAACGCCAGCCATTTTTCAGCCAAAACTTTCCATTAAACTTACCTGGGTAGAGAAAAGATTTCATCTGCAATATTTGGGATTCCTTTGTGGCATCCATAAAATAGGGCCTATTCTTACCTCCCAAAATGAAGAACATAAGGTCACTGGATACCAGACCTTCATTTGATGCCTTTTAGTGACATGGGTGTTCAATCATTGTGGTGCCAAGAGGCGACAGTGGCGATGAAAGGGTTTAATTAAACAGTTAACACAGGAAGTAATATGAAAATAAGCATAAACAGCCAATCATATTGGCAGTTACTTCTAATTTACAAGTTACTGCCAGTGTAAACTGTTTAAGATGCACTCATGAATACAGTACAAGGGTACTTATTTACATATCCTCAGCCCGTGGCAAAAGAAGCAACATAATTTTTGACTATTCAAAAAACGGATGTGTGGGTGAATGAGAAAGTCTTTGACACAAGCACAATCTAATACATAATGTAGTGCTCGGTCGTCAAATTATGATACAGTACATCCACTCAAGTTCTTGGGATCTTTGTCGGACATCGGGGTTTCTTTCTCCTTCACCGTGGGTAGCGTCTGCTGCTGCTCCTCTTTGCCCTTTTTCTGAAACACACACAGCCTCCGGTGATGAAGAAACCCCAAAACAAGCAGAGCTTCAAGACTGCATTATCTGATGTTAGCTCACATTTTATACATAGAGCCTACTGTCCTTTTCGCTCTTTGCTCACGCTATAAAATGACTAAATGATAACCCTGAAATGAATCTGGCGATCATGAAAGAATTTTGATATTTTATGAAGAATTCATAAAATTAATCAGCAGCAACTGTAATAAAAAATAAAAAAGACTTGTAGGCTTAGTGACTTGATTTTCACCCAAAATATTTTTTTTTTTAAAACCCACCTTTCTTTGGATGCAAATTGTAGCTTAAGAGACAGTATTCAGATCTACTGTACACAATGTAACAAAATAGCAAGCCATGTGCACCCAATTCTTAATACTTTCAACACAGCCCCTCTCGCTGCTCCGTATTCCGTCAGCACAATGCAGTCAAGGAGTAGAAATCCCTTCAGACACCCGATTTTGACCCTTTTCAATAAATTCTTCTAAAAAAATTCTGAAGATCACAATGACTTTTTTTGCATAGTGGCTTCTTTAGTCTTTGAAATGATATAAAATTTGAAAACCAACTCGTTAATTTGTGTTTAATTGAGCAAGTTGAAAGCAGCCACACCACTGTCGGCCTCAGGGGCATTTTGCCTGTTGCTGACATACTAGCAGCGTGTCGGCAACGGTAAACTCAGGCGTTGCTAGTATTCTAGCAGCGTGTTGCGAAAAAGTTAAGACAACAGTGAAATGCGCTGCCAATATAAGGGAAACAACTCCTGCTTAAGTTTATCATTATACTGACATCGAGTTGTTCCCCTTGTATACTTTTAGAAAGCTTTCTTGGCTTCCTTTATTTAAAAAAAGAAAAAGGTTTTTGGTTAATTGTTAATGGTAGAACTGCTGCATTATTGTCCAGGCAAAAGTCCCACTATCGTGAACAATGTTGCCATCTTTCTGTTTAGATTGGTGTAGTGATTAAGGCACTCTAGTTGACACACACATGAGTGCAACTCCCCAAAATGAACAAAAATGAAAGGCGGGGTCCAGGGACCCATGGCCCAGGCAGGGTACAGGGGCAGAGCCCCATTGGACAATTCAGGGGGGGGGGGGGCAATTTAAGGGAGAGAGATAATGAGATAGACAGTTAAAATGATAGACAGAGACAGTTTGAGTCTGATAAGCCTTGTAAAATTATTACTATACATTGCCTTTGTAAACTTCCAACATAAAACAACCAACTTCAAAACGACCCAAATCACTTGTGGTCATTTTGTTGTTGATTAATTAAAAAACCCACTGAAGGTCAGTTTTTGCTAAAATTAAAAATACTGAAATCAGTGTAAAAATGAAAGAGTAGCACCCATGCACATTCAGATCTCTCACACACACACGCATTCAGAGAAACACACAGACCCTCCTTGTTCAAACTGCAATGTTCTCCCATTCTTGTAGAAGTGGGGAAACAAAAATTAAATAAACGCATTTGAGTCACAGTCATATAGTGCGTGTCAACCTCAGGAATCGCACATTTCAGGCCACTTTTTTGAAAAATTACTACTAAATAATTAATCAAGATAGAAACAAACAGTACTTTGCAAAGGAAAGGCATAAGTCTACTGAATAAAATACCACACACAGTTGGTGTGCTTACTCATCTCTTTTGTGTAAACAATATGACCAGTAAAGTACCCAAAACGACAATTTCCGATTTTTTTATCCGCCATTTTGTTGATGTAGGAACAGCTGTCGCTAAGTGACTGAATGAAACTCAATAAAATAGGCCCAAACAATTATGAGACATGGTCTAAGGGAAGCAATCGATGCATAAATGAGTGTTCTTTGACTTTCAACAGTAAGCTTCCTTGAGTAACGTTAGTTTGTGTGTGTTAAAAAAAAGGGAAATTCTAACGGCAGTTGTTTGCTATCATGACCTGAACAGACTTACAGTGACAGCATACATCTGCCGTCATGACTCCAATGAGATAACAAAACAATTTTCAACTCGTATTTTTGTGTGACTTGTAAAACAAAACAAGAAGTCAAAACATACCAAAACAAAGAAACAAAAACACTGTACACACAAAGCCACCGCTGTATCTGTAAACCGAGTAATGCACTTTACGGCACTTCACATCATAAGGCGCACCCCCTCCAAAATTGACACCAGTCTGATTTTGTATTTATGGCTACTTACATAGGTGCAACTCCCCAAAATGAAAAAAAAATGAAAGGCAGGGGTTCAGGGACCCACAGCCCCGGTAGGGTACAGGGGCAGAGTCCCGTCGGACGATTCAGATAGAGATATAACAAGACAGACAGATAAAACGATAGACAGAAACAGTTTGAGTCTGATAAGCCTTATAAAATTATTACATTGCCTTTGTAAACTTCCAAGATAGAACTAGACTAAGTTCAAAATGCCCCAAATCGCTTGTGGTCAAAAAACATTTTTGATGAATTAAAAAAAACCTGAAGTTCAGTTTCAGGTAAAATTAAAAATACTGAAATTAGTGTAAAAATGAAAGAGTAGCACCCATGTACTTATTATCAGTCACATTATAAGGCGCAAGGGTCTTTGTCCACACACACACAAAAATCGCCTTAAGATGCGTCAAATACGGTCAACAAAAAAGCTAGACATACAGTACTTTACGGACTACAAGGCATTACTTGGTTTTCCCAAGACTCAGGCCCTTGTGCCTAAAATAGGACAAGTAAATAACAAAATAGAAAGAAAACAAAAACACCATTATTCAGGCATCAGAATACTCCAGAGTCCAATCCGCGGACGAACAACACTCGCCATGACTCGGAGTCGACATCGAGTTGGACCCCACAAAACTCTAGTCCTTAGTCGGCTTCATTCGCTACCCGATTTCTCGCGGAAAAGTTCAAAGTTCTCACATCATCGTAGTCTCCCGCGATCATATCCTCTAAATCGACTCATTTAAAACCCAAATCACAATCACTGTCATCAAAACAAACTCTGAAACAGTGAAAGTAAGTCTAGAGAGTTCTAAACTCGGAAGAAAAAACAAACATGGCCACCATTTTTCGCTTCCAAAGGCGCAGTAAGAAAACAATCCGTTTAAGAATACCATTTGAGAATAAGATTGCGCTGCCTCATGAAGCACAAACCGCGGCCGGCAGTGCCAAACCCGCGGCCAGTGGCTACCAAAACCGCGGAAGTCTGCGGGCTGTTCTGATGCAGGATTATTAGATTAAACGTTTCGGCGGCAGTGCCTTCCTCATCAGTATGGAGCTTCCGTGTGACTAGTAATATAGTAAGAAAGTATAAAAACAGAATGCGAATTTGTGTCAAGTTAACTCATTCAAGTAGTTCCAGCCATATATGTCCAGAATTAATAGATAGCTGTCAATTTGATGCATTTGCTTCAAGGGAAGTAAATCTGTGCGCACACCATACCTTGGTCACTTCTAAACTCGCTTCACTCCCTTAGACCACAATATTGCCCCTGACTTTGCTTTTGTAGTAGTTCGCTGCGGAAAAACCAATCGGTTTAGAAAGTTTTTCTATATAAAGTCTATATATAAAAAAGTCTGATCTACCACTTCCCTATATCTAAACCTAACGTAAAAACCTGTAATTTTCTTTCATTTCTCCTTTTGTCAGGGTTCGTACAGATTTTTCATACCAAAATTCACAAACTTTCAAAGACCTTCTCAAAGTTGTTCTCCCTGTGATTTCAAAGACCTCTTACGACATACAATCCCATTAAAGTTTATAAACTAAAAAAAAAACCCATTCTTTTCTATTTGATAACGATTACTTCGATCACGATCATTCAAGTTGCACCTGTGTAGCCAAAAGACCCAGATATAGCGAAGGGAAGTAACTCTCAACAAATCGAGGATGTCTGCTAGACAGAACTATATCGTCGGAACCGCGGATATAAGAAAATAAACCAAATTAAATGGCTTCTTTCTTAATTCTGGAAGCAAACAACAAACGTTTTATGGCGTCGACTTTTTCACAAACCATTTCACAATTTTCACAGACCACAGCCAATTTCCAAAGACTTGAAAATGGCACTCCATTTCTCAAAGACCTTCAAAGACTGTGTGAACCCTGTTTGTTTGTGTACATGGCTGGAGTGATTTGTGAGGTCTTTTTTTAATAATTCAAAATCGTTGCGATGCGAATGATTTAAAGGGGTGTGCCACATAATAGGGTGCGCTGAAAATAGTCCAAAAAATACAGTGCACGGCCAACCCAGTACCTTCTCAGGCTTGGGGGGTGCCCTGGAGGGGTCAAACTTGGTGTAGGTTTCGGGGGTCCACAGGGAGTTGATGGCGGGGGGCTGGTACTCCTCGGGACTCACCAGCCCGTAGGTGGCCCTCAGCTCCAGGGCAGGGGGGTCGTACGCCACTTTCTGGTGGTAGCTGCACAGTGAGAAAGAAACACCCCAAGGGGTTAATGGATTTCAAAGATGCAAACATGTGCAGGCACACACACAACAACATTTATAAGGCGCTAAATCTTGATAGAAATCAAATTGAAATGCACACATTCATAACGCATTCAAACAAAAATGCTAGAGTACCAAAAGGGGGTTGCGTACCCCTCAAAATGACGCAAGCATGACATGATTTCTTTACAATCTCTATATCAAGGGGGGGGGGGGGGGGGGGGGCGGGTACGCACGCACCCAACCAACTCGCAGACCTGTTAGTACTCTATACAAAGACGAACAACAAAATAACACAACACACATTCACACATTTGACATATAAATAGAATACAACAGAAATAGCCCTAAAGGCAAGAGAGAGAGGAGGGAAAGAGAGAGTGAGCTTTAATGAGGGGGGAACAGGTGGACTTTGAGGCTTGATTTGAAAGCAGAGAGGGTCGGTTGCTGATGGAGGGAGAGAGGAAGTTTGTTCCATGAGGTAGTACCTAAAACAGCAAAAGCATCGACCAACAGTTGAAAGCTTGTACCTAGGGATCTGGAGAGATAGAGGGTCGAAAACTGAACTTATTTGTGCGAGCTGGCGCATAAATGGATATATTGTCGCAGAGGTAAGGTGGAGCAGCTTGATGGGTAGATTCATAGCAAAGGGTGTTTAGTTTATACTCAATTCTGTCTGCGACAGGTAGCCAGTGCAAAGAACAGAGAAGAGGGCTAACATGATCAAACTTTTTCTTCCTAAGGAGACAGACAGACAGACACACACACACACACTCTTCATCTAAGACCCTTCCTCCATCCACCCCTCTCTCTTGTTCCCTGTTCATTTTTGGCTCACGTCGTTTTTTAAAACAAAGTGAGTCTATAGTATCGTACATGTTCGGTTGTGTGTCTGTGTGTATGTATGTGTGTATGTGTGTATGTGTGTGTGTGTGTGTTGCGTCCGTGGCCCCGACCTTTAACCTTAACTCAAACCTTAACGTTGTAATTTTCTCTAAACATATAAGGCGTTAGAGGGTTAAAGTTAGCAGGATACTTGATTTTGACGTGAGCCTTCAAGTCACGACGATCAAAGCAGTCAGATACATTGATAAAGAACAAAATAAAGATAATAATTTGTTGCAGAGATTACTGTTGTGCAACCTTCACCTTGACTCAGTCACACTCTTCAAACTAAAGAAGACTCTCACTCTCCACTGAAACTTTAACGTTGTCATTTTCTCAAAAAAACATAAGATGTTAGAGGGTTAAAGTTAGCAGGATACTTGATTTTGATGTGAGCCTTCAAGTCATGGCGATCAAAGCAGTCAGATACATCGGTAAGGAACAAAAGAAAGAAAATCATTTGTTGCAGAGATTACTGTAACTGTTGTGTTGTACCGAGTAGGAGATACATACTGGAAAGAAGACTCTCCATTAGATATACAAAAACGCTCTTTAAAAAGAAACACAAGACTTCAGGTGTGTACAAATAGGTACATTTTAACGTCGTCAACTTATATTTTCTGTAACAAATGGATGCACCGAGTGTGTGCGTTGACGGCCCGGTTGTTTAGCTTTATTTGCGCCTTTGAGTAACGGTTGTTCGTGTTCAGCTGCACATCATCTCTGCGCATAACTTCCGGCAACAAGGCCTAGGCCTAGAGTCCATGCCTTACCTCATAATCAAGACGACGTACTTAACATTTAGCCCACATTCATTTCAGTCTTGAAAAAAAAACCCGGAAAATCCATGGTTCGTCGATTTCACTGCCTTCGACGTACGAATCCTTTGTTAGGCCTAGACGATTGATCACCATGAGCAAAGACTGTACAAGGGAAGATAAACATGGATGAGCTTGCTGGATGTGACCTTGACCTTTGCTTTGTGGCAGAGAGGGGGGGGGGGGGATTAACGAAACGAAAATAAAATATTAGGACTAATATAAAATATCTTACAGAAATGTAGATGATGTGGAACAAGTTTTCATCGAATGAACAATCAGTTTAAAACAGTAACAGATCACGCAACTTCAATTATTAATTTTCTAAGAGTAAGAGGCTTAGACCCACAGGCAAAGACTAGGCCTACTACAGGTGTCCGTAGACCCCCCTTACCCCGGTGGGGGTGGGTGGGGGAGGGGGATTGGTCACTAAGTTTTTTTCTGAAAGCTTGGTCAATATGCTTTTCAATTTTACTTGTTTGCCAAAAATAAAAATAGGGCTCCACTATGTTACATATAATTAAATTTTAAAGAAAGGGGTAGGGGTGCATAGAAATAATTTTAATTTACACAGTAAAATAAAAATTAATTCTGTTTTCAGATGCACAAGTGTCTACATAACAGTATTCTCTCTATACAGGCATGGGAATTGTCATGGGAATTCCCATGCCTGCTATAGTAGTAACAATCAGACGTGAGCCTTGCAGGCTTTGCCTCTTGTTTTAATAATAATAATAATAGGTAAGCATGCAGTAAAGCTAAAAAGGCTTAAACTTTAAAGGCTTGAGCAGTGAGTGAGTGAATGAGAGAGAGAGAGGGAGGGAGAGAGAGAGAGAGAGAGAGAGAGAAGAGAGAGAGAGAGAGAGAGAGAGAGAGAGAGAGAGAGAGAGAGAGAGAGAGAGCACATATGTGCATATGTGTGTGTGCGCGCTTGCGTTTGTATGCATAGAGGAATGGACATTCAATATTTCAAGAGATTATTGTTGCACAAGTGAGCATCAAGGCTTTGCTATTTCAAAGCTTAACGGTTTGCTTTTTTCTCTTTTCACCACAACAAATGAACAATGGATGCATTCAGCAGAATCTGCTGGTCTGCCTCTTACATCAGTCCGTTCTCGCGTTCACATTTCTCCAGGGTGCGACGCACCACGGGCCCCAGCTTCCTGAAGAACAGGTGGTTCTGGGGTCTGGCTGTGGTGCCCGCCCCCTTGGAGGCCGCATACTCCTTGCACCCCTGTTCCGACTTCTCATACACTGCAACACACACACACACCGTGTTTTTCCAACTATAAGGCGATACTTTTTTTTCCCCCAGACTAAGACCCCTGCGCCTCATAATATGACGGAGTAAGAAAATAGAATAACACAACCATCATTTTATGCTAAATTTGGGGGGTGCGTCTTATAGTTTGAAAAATATGGTACAGCAGACATACTGAATGAATAATTATGGTATGCGCATCACACATACACAGACACGCATGTAACCCTGCCCCCCCCCCCCCCCCCCCCCCTAGTAAATAAAACTAAGATACTACTCCAAACTTGCACTTTGGTTACCTTTGTGTTTGTTGAAGAAAATAAAGTCTACATCTTGTACAGATTTATGTTTACAATTTAAAAAAAAAAGATAAGCACAACAAAATAAACTTTAAAATATGCCCATTCAAAGAATAAAAAATTGCACTTACAGCAAGCATTTGAACTTATGAATGTACATAGTTTGACAACATTAACAAGAGTACAACTTCTTTGTCATAGAATAGTGACACAAATAATAAAGTAAAAGCTAACAAAACAAAACAAGACTAAAAAAACCTTGAAATGTCATCGCTATGTATACAGTGGAACCTCCCTTATAAGACCTCCCATTATCAGACTCCCTCCCATATAAGACCTACTTCTCTGAGACATTGCCCTTCTTTGTAAGTATTAAAATTACCTCCCTTATAAGACCCCTCCCTTATAAGACCTCATTTTGGATGATTTTTGAAGGTCTTATAAGGGAGGTTCCACTGTATTCCACATTCTCCCTTCCCGGAACATGCACTCACTTTTGACACTCTCCTGCAGCCCTCGGATAGCCTCCCCACACTTGTCCTGGGCCAGTAATGTTTCCCCGTTGTAACTGTGAGCCTGGAAACCACCACACAGTTATCAGCACTTCATAAAGTCACTGGCCTATCGCACACTAACACACGTCATGAATGACGCCTGACATTTCTATTGCAATGTGGAACAATAGCTAGATCAATGTGAATAGATTACTTCTGTGTGTGTGTGTTTTATTTTATTTTAATTTTTTTTAAGGACATATCCATGTGTCATGCAAGGGGTTTCTTTTTCATCTCAACGCTCATATGTCTGCATTAAATCTGTACAGAATCCAGTTTGTCAGAGAGTTGTATGACAGCACAGAAAGTTCTGGCACCTCTGTTATCACACTTGTTCATAGACTCTATCAGCATTCCACAGACTGCTCTCTGTGAAATTAAGATAGCTCTACCAGGATAAACCAATTTGCTGCTAGTGTAGCACAGAAACCTCCCCCCCCCCCCCCCCCCCCACCCCGTCCCTCCCAGCTTCATGCTTGTACACCTGTTGTGCCAGGATCTTTTTTTATTTTTGTAGTTGGATCTTTTGCATACTTATTCTAAGTGTATGACGCACATGGGGTATCAGTTTATTGTCTTATCTGACACAACCAAAGACTGTATAGGGGAAGATAAGCATCCGGTCTCTTTTCCCTATATGAGTAGTGAGGACAGAAACACTGGTTATGTCCCTTTTAAACAGGACACATTTTACACGTCGATAGGCCAGTTGAATTCTCCGTTCAAGTTCCAGTCTGAGTTTTTGGATAGCCTGCACTGTGAATAGTGTACTGTCCCCACTAACGATAACTCTATCAACCCGGTTCGCCGAGCTCTTAAGTAGTCCATCTTACCCTTTTGGAATATCTTTGACACAACTCAATCACCATTTGAAGTCTAGTAAAGGGCAAAAACACATGCCCGGACTGGGAACAAAATCAAGGGCCTTTGATTAAATTAGATTAGTAATAACAAATTGACACTTCAGACACTTAAGGTCCAGCCACACTGCATATGATTCGACTCACTGCCATTCAACTGTGACATTTGTGAGGCATGGTTGAATTGAAATTCTACTGTCTAAATAAATCAGATGAAATCCTACTAGCTATGTTCACTATATTTGTAGTCTCCCATATCTGATAACATTTCTTAATTTTGAATCAGACATTTTATTTTTCGATGGCTTGGAGTGAAAACGGACTATCTTTAGATAGTCCACTGACATATTATTGAACATAATCATTATAAAAACTAATAACCTGTATAAAAAAAAAAAGACTGCTGAAATATAAAAAGCAAAACACCCTTTTTATATTTCTGCAGTCATTGTTTGATACAAGTTATCAGTTTTTGTAATAAGTCCAATAATACGTCAATGGACTATCTAACGATAGTCCGCTTTGACTCCAAGCCATCTTTATTTTGATTTTGATTCATGTATCGGGGTCTACATGACTATAGAGAACAAAAAAGTAGAGTTATTTTTAGACGGAAGTATTTCATGTGAACATGACTCCCAGACATCGTCACAATCGCATCATATCGGGGTCAAATCATATGCAGTGTGGTAGGCCTTTACATGCATAACGCTCCGGCAAGTACAACAATACTCACACACGCTGTGTAGAAGTTGGCCTTCAGCTGACAGTATTTGCGCCACTTGCCCGCAATCTTCTCATCCAGACTGGCCAGAGCGTTGTCTGCAAATATACAGCGCACTGTGTTTCAGAAAGCCCTAGCTCTCATTTGTGGTTATCTTATTTCAGCTGAATGAATGCATGATGGGGGAAAAATATGTACATTTTCCATTAAAAAGTAGGAATTTTTCCTCAAGCGCTGCTACTCTCAAAATGCGTCATTTACTTTAAACAGAAACAGTAATTTAAATGGAAATAATAAATCGTGGTGCTCAATCAGATATTGCCTAAGAATGTTATACCAGTTAATCATAATAATGAACAGTTTTTCTCCCAGAGATTTCAAATATGACAGCATCCAAAAGCCAGCTTAAAAAAGCTTTTCTGCAGACATTCACATAAGCATGAAACAATGTGAGAATAGAGATGAAGAACGCACAGACAGGCAAAATGATTCAGACTAAATCACTAACCTGCATCAGTGTACATCTGAGCTGTTTCGTTGGCCAAAGCAGCCACCAGTCCGCTGGAGTGCTTCAGTTCTATTGCCCTGGCAATCGTCACTGAAAGGAACAGGAGCAAAATGTAGAAAACAATCAAATGAACGAAATAGCAAAGCTATCAAGAACCCATAGCAGTGATTTAAAAATAATAACCCAGTATAGCCGAACTAATGATACAAAAAAAATCTTTTATAACAGAGTAACAAAGTTTTGGAATACTCTTCCTGCACATATCAAACGAGCATAAAATCTAACACAATTAAAAAACCTCCTTGATAATTACTCCAACATCTCAAAACTGCAATATGAGCATGACTAGAACTTCTAGTTGTGCTCATCTGCCTTAACCTTCTAGTAGAAGGCAGATTTGCCAAAAACAAAACCTGAGCTGTGCAAAAGTTCAAACAAAAATGAAAGGACAGTGAAGAGGACGCGAGGCATAATGTCCTAACTACCTGACCTATAAAAGTTGTTCCTAAAAAATTAGTATCAATGTCACATCTGGCCTTTTTGGGACATTTATAATACATTGTTTGTTTGAAGCTTCCAGAACAAGTTACACAAACTAAAAAGAGAAACAGCAAATATGAACCTTTTCAACAAACAATGCTAACACAGATCGATGTCACACTGGTCTGGGTTTTGGGGACCTCTGTCGCAATTTGTTTGACATAAGCATCCAGTACAGTTAGCAAGTTAGACCAAAGAAACAGCAAACATAAACATATTTATCATACCAAATTTTTTTTTAATTTAAATCTTCTTGGGCGTATGTCATCATCCATTTGATGCAAGCATCCAGAACATTTAGCAAGTTAAATCAAAGAAAAAACCCAGCAAGCATAACATATTTATCATACAAACAAACAAACATCAATGTCACATCTGACCTTCATCAGCCTCCGAATTAGTGAATACTTCACAATTCAAACTTTAACAACAGATGACAATATTCACCAAACCGTACAGACTAGCATCAGCGTCCCATCTGACCTTCTTGGGCCTCTGCTGTGCACTGCTTGATGTAAGCGTCCAGAACACGGGTGTCCGCATCGGTGCCACTGTCAAAAGAGTCAATCAGCTTGGGAACCAGCGTTTCCTGCACAGAGACGAACGAAAATACAAAGTGTGCATGCATGGTTAACCTGGCTTATTTCAACAGTAAAACTTAAAATAAAAAGCAGGTTTTTTTTAATGCATTTCAGTATTTTCACATTACTTCAGCATACTTTAACCCATTGTGCCCTGGTTCTATGACTTGGGGACTGCACGTCCAGCCTGGGGGGTTTGAGAGGGCTACAAATCTAATTTTAAACCCCCATCCCCACTAACGCAAACAATCTCAGTAGCCCATCCAAATTGCACCATGAGTTCAGCAAGTCTTTCAAAGGGAAACGGCTGCAGAAAAAGGTCCATTTAACATGTACTCATAAATATTTGACATTGAACGTGAAAATATGTGGGATGATAATTGATCTGTTACAGGTGCTTGTGGTTGCACTAGTATGCCTGACAATTTGTCAAGGGTAGGTCGGTATGAATTAATTTATGCAAAGCATGAAAATGAGACAACTGAAAGTTTATAAATGATGTAGGAAACGTTTTTGGCTCTTTATGCAACATTCTGAGGCAGACACTTTACAAATGAAATACATTTTGTTATCCTTAAAAAGAATGCACTACAATCATTTGCAACAGACTGAAATCATACACATAGATCTGCATCTTTTAAAGACAAAACAAAACTGTATTAGAACAGTAACTTAACCCTTTCAACGCTAGCCATTCCTCAGCCAAAATTTACCATTAAACTTACCCGGGTAGAGAAAAGATTCCATCTGCAATATTGGGGATTCCGCTCTGACATGCATAAAATAGGGCCTATCCTTACCTCCCCAAAATAAGAACATAAGGTCACTGGATATCAGACCCTCATATGTCAGATGCCTTTTGGTGACATGGGTGTTAAATCATGGTGGTGCCAAGAGGCGACAGTGGCGATGAAAGGGTTAAATGTGCTATATAATCCAACGCTGTTTTAAACGAGACAAACATTTAAATCTATGGATAAATACTAACCAGTTTTGAAGAAGAGGAGGATTAAAAAGAAACAAAAATCATTGAAGAAGAGGACACATACTCACTTTGACATACTTGAAGATCCCTGCCGCGGTCCTCAAGCACTTGTGCACAGCCTTCGCCTCCTCCATGTCAGGCCTACCATCACACAAAGCCAAACAACCTGAACTTTTCTTTCATACCATACATTGTATCGGTTCCTAACTCTTCATAATTTATTTTTGGTAACTTGTTTTCGAACCTAATCAAATGGCCCATCCAAAAGCATTGTTAAGGGGAAGCAACCGGACAGTGCCGAGTATTCTGTAAAATTGCTTCAGCCATATGATTCCCAGTAAAATTTGGATATTTTCCTGGAATTCCAAATGTTCCCATGACAAGTGCATGCTTAACTTTGCCATGCAATTGTGTGTGCATGCTGCTACATATTGATAAAGGAGCTCTATATTATAATAAACGGATGGCAGAATTTTGTGGACATATACATGTTGTTAACATGCATCTGTATGATTTATAACCCTTTATCAATGCTATAGTTAACAAGAGAATAAAATACTAGTTAAGTTACAGGGAAGAACAACCAAAACAAATGAAAAGGCAGGGGATATTCAACAAATGGACAACCCAAAAAAGCTGATAGAAAAAATGGTGAAAAGAAACCTACTCCTCCTTTGCAGCCAGTTTGGCGGCATGCTTGGTGTACCACAGGCCCAGGTTTATGGACATAGACAGGTGCTCGTACACTGCGTCCTGAGCCTCACTAAACACAGACAAACAATAAACACATTCCATCATTCTTTCCAATCACACGAAATAATGGAAATAAGCATGAAAACACAAAATCATGGACATACGATTAGATATTGCGTCAAAAGCCTCTCTGATAACATCATGAAGACCCTCTCTCATTACAAAATAACATAGTTCATATACACAATCCTCTGTCTCACTCCCGGAAAAAGAAATGATGGACGCGTATTCATACACTGTTGTCATGAGCCTCTCTGAGTACCATAGTTTACGGACTACAAGGCGTACCTGATTATAAGGCGCACCCCCAAACATTTTACACAAAATTCAGATTTTGTTAGTATAGTTTCTTACTGTATTATAAGGCGCAGGGGTCTCAGTCTAGGAAAAAAAGTATCACCTTATAGTCTGTAAAATATGGTATACTATACTAATCAAAATAAAATCCTCATTGTACACCATTCTACTAAACTGAGTTTAAAAAAAGAAGTCTATGCCATGTTCTGTTACATTCTATATCCAGACAATCAAACCACAATGATATTACAATGTACATGTATAATTTATAATGTGATTACTTTGCTGAAAAGCTAGCGATGACAAGTTGTCCAGAAATAAATTGACCTAGAGTACACTATCTTTACTAATAACAAATGTATCTTATTCTTCTCTGTTCCCAGGCCATATGGCCATAATGGGCAAGGTACATATGTGTCCGGTTCTCAGTTTTCACTGGTCTCCCCGCTGTGTACAGCTAACACATTCCGATTCGGAGGAGCTCAATGGAAAAAAAATATTTCAAAGATTTTTTTTCTTTTAACTATAAAAGGCAGGAGAATGGGCCAATAAGTCAGAAATATAGTTTATGATAGAAAGCAAAGGAAAAAAGGTAGAGTCAAAGAGAATGGGAGCTTAGAAGTTACAAGCACAGAACTTCCAGAAGGTGGGGGAACTAATGTACAAAAGACCCCCCTGTATCCCCATGGGGAGAGACTCATGGAGGGGGGCATGGTCGTCCAGCTCCCCGTATGAAGCCACAAGATATTCACCCACTGCCCCTAAACAAATATATAACAACAATGATTATTCTTGGAAGTTGATAATGAAGGTCCCCCGTGTGGATACCAGGGGATCTTTCAGTACAAATAGTTCCCCCACCTTCTCTTTGACTCCGCCTTTTAGTTACTTTTCTTACTTTCATTCACTATTTTATTGCCTTACTGGCCCATTCTCCTGTCTTTCTTTCCAACACATCTTCAAAATAATGTTCTCCTATAAGCCTCTCCGAAATCGGAATATGTTGGCTGAAAGCAGCGGGGAGACCACCGAAAACTGCAAACCGCACACATCCGCATCTCATCCACTATTGCCATATGGCCTGGGAATGCAAAAGAAGATGATAATGAAGGAATCAACAGAAAAACAACATGATTGTCCCCAAACAATTGAACTCACACAGCAGCGGAGCCAGTGAGAGAACTGCTCCACTTGAAGCTGATCACTTTGCGCAGCTTGTTCTCAGCTTCGTTGGGGTCGATCTGCTGGTACAGGCCTTGAATCAGCGCAAAGTATTCGTTGGCCGTGCGCTCCATGGACTCCACCGAGTGGTTCGGGTCCACCATCATCTCCAGGAGCTTGTTGCGGTTGGTCCGCATGTCGCTGTAACAAATCAGGGCTGTTAGTGAGATGTTCCACTCCACAGATGTCGTGTACACGCAAAACTTGGCACAGTCTAGGCATTAATTGATTAATGTTGTTAAATAACTGCACTTGTAATTTTGTATTACCATATTTTTCGGACTCTAGGAATTTTGAAAACTAGTCTCATCACCAATAATGCCTCCCAACAACCGGTATCAAAACCAGTCCCAGGGAAACAAAAACCAGACTGTGAGTAGTGTGAGTGTGAAAACCACAATATCAAAGCCCCTGTTAAACAATTTATAATTCCTAGCAAAAAAATATCATTCCTTGGGACTGACAGATTTTTTTTCTTCTTCAATATTTGGGTTTTGCAATCCGTATTTTACAGATATTTACCAGTAAATCACTAAATGTGATCACTGACAAACACATGATTAAAATGTCCAAAGAAGTTAAGAACGATAGACACACATGCTGATACACACACATGTGATGGTAATGATGCATAGACACGAGACATAGTGAAGCTTAATAAAACCCAGATCATTAAACTGGTTTCATCTGCAAAACAGAAAATTATCAAGACATAATTAGATCTACGATACTTTCTTCAAAAACAATCCAGGAGAGTTGGTCAAAGACAAAACTAATTCAAATTGCGCAACTTTAGGCCTAATGCACACTGCTTGAAGTGTTTCACAAGAAGCATCTGACATACTGTCTTATAACTTAGTTGAAAGTGCTTACTGGAATAGGTCAGGTCAGGTCAGATCAGGTCAAGTAAGACGACTAGGCCTCGCGGCCTCTCAAGCGTCTTTTCTCTTTGAACATACCTGGTCTAAATCTAGTAAACACTTGATACTTGATAACTTGATAATTTCGATGTTGAGGCCTTGTGGCCAGTTCATCGTTCGTTAAAATTTATCACTAGCTACATGCGTGGTGGGATCATATAGCCTACTGATAGCAGTTAGGATCATACACTCCTGGATGGTTTTCCCAGTGGGCGTCAAATCTATTCTTAAAAGCATTTAGGCTAGGAGTAGGAGCAGCTACAACAGACTCTGGGAGATCATTCCAAGTTGAGATAACCCGTTCACTGAAAAAGGAGCTCCGGATGTCGAGCCTAGTGTGGTGTTTTACTAGTTTCTTGCTGTGGCCTCGTGTGTCTCGTCCTTGGTGCAGTTCGAGATGGGGCCTGGTGGTATTGTACATACCGGAGAGAAACTTGTCACCACGTCGCCTACGATGTTCCAGACTGGGTAATCCAAGTGCTTTCAGCCGCTCGGGATAGGGTTTGTCCTTCAAGTGTCCAATGAGTTTGGTTGCTCTACGTTGAACGTCCTCAACTTCCTGCTGCAGCGTTTTCAGGGATGGTTGCCAAACTGAGTGTCCATATTCTAACACTGGTCTGACTAGACTCTTGTAGAGCTGCACAAACGTCTGGTCCGTCAGATGATCAAAGGAGCGGCGGATTATACCTAGGGTCCTATTTGCTTTGGCGGTAGCTTGCGCAATATGCCCCCCCCCCCATTTTTGTTTTCAGTGTTAGTTCTATGTTTGGGACTGATTGTCCCCAGTTTTTCCCCGTTTGTGTCTGTCGCATGAAAATTGGTAGCTCGTAAAAATAAGTAGCTCGCTACTATGAGAGTCTGTATTTGCGACAACCACAAATTTCACGTTTTCTGTACTTAACCATTTACCTAACCCTAACCCTAGAAAAAAGTGAAATTTGTGGTTCATGCTCAATGTCGCAAATACACACTGTCATAGGTAGCGAGCTACTTATTTTTACGAGCTACTTATTTTCATGCGACATCTGTCTACATCCAAAATTGGATCCTACCAACGTACTCCATCAAGATCAAGATAAAAAAATTGAAGAGTGAACACAGAACAGCGGAGTCAAGTTCTGAAGTACTAGTACCTAGCAGACGACGTAGTTCATTTTCCTTGCGTCTAATGAATAATGGAGGTCCAAAACAAAATATGTCATACCTGAAAAGTTTTCTTGTAACATCATTGGTGGAAACTCCGTGCAGTTCAAACGTGACAGGGGCTGTAGCCTTCAACGGATTGCGATGAAACCAGTACGCCATGATTATGTTGACAAACCGATGTTGCGGAAGTCGGATAAAGGGACATCACTGTTCATTCATTGGTCCCATGACCATGACGTCAAAACGCACCAAAATCAATGGTGTAACTAAGTACCTCCGCCGAGTAGGCTCCTAACTATACTTTTGTTTATTTTCCTGTCTGTCAAAATGAACACGGACTGACAATTAAATACACGATTTATTTCATTCATTGGTTTGTTTGATATGTTAATTTTCATGATCATGATTGTTCAAAGCTCACATATGAAAGAAAAGAAAAACATGCATGAAATACAAATTGAAAAAAAGTAAAAACAAATTCAAGACAAAACAATCCAATTCGTAGGGGGGGGGGGAGAGAGAGAGAGAGAGAGAGAGAGAGAGAGAGAGAGAGAGAGAGAGAGAGAGAGAGAGAGAGAGAGAGAGAGAGAGAGAGAGAGAGAGAGAGAGAGAGAGAGATGTGGACGGTTTTCCGCAACCACCAAATAAGTTTAACGTCCTCTGGTCTGGAACAGCAGTAGGCATAAAGATGTGGGAACGATCCTAGCTGGAGGCAGTGCAACAGTAAAGTCCCGATTTTTGTAATATCAATACAGATAATGTAATAAGTAATGAAGGTTTATCCAAAAGGCCCGGCTTCATCTTAAGGGTGAGAAAACATCACACATGACATTCAGAGAGAGAGAGAGAGAGAGAGAGAGAGAGAGAGAGAGAGAGAGAGAGAGAGAGAGAGAGAGAGAGAGAGAGAGAGAGAGAGAGAGAGAGAGACTGTTGAACTTATAGGCTACTTGCGTCATGTGTGATTGAAAAGGAGGCTTTTTTTGTGTGAAATTCGTATTTTCAGACTCTGCATGGCTTTGTCGAGTTAGTTTTATCTCCCCCCCCCCCCCCCCCCCCCCCCCCCCCCCCCTCCCCTTTGTAATATGGATTAAAATATAAAATAATTGATATGTATATCTGATATGTAAATAATTTTTGATGATTAAAATAATACAAACGGAACCCCCCCCCCCACCCCCCTCCCCACTTCCTGTTTCCCGTCTCTTCCTGTGTCCACTTTCGTTGTCTTTCAAGAAGAAAGAGAGAAGGCGTGTGAGAGAAAGGGAGCAACATACAACACCACGTAGTGCTGGTCTATAACAAGGTATTTTGTGTTTGTTTCACTTTATATTATCAGTTAGTTTTCGAATTTTGAATAACTGATTCTAGGCCATTTTACCCCTTTAGAATATCTTTGATTTTACTGCACGTGTGACATAAACCACGCTATGTCTATCCACCGAAAAGTACCAGAAAATGTCGAAAAATGAATGCAGAATGGTCGGAAAATACCGAAAAGCGAATGCAGAATGGTCAAACCATACCGAAAAATGCGGAATGGTGAAGGCGGAATTATCAAAATAGCGTCCTCTGGTCTGGAACAGCAGTAGGCATAAAGATGGTGGGAACGATCCTAGCTGGAGGCAGTGCAACAGTAAAGTCCCGATTTTTGTAATATCAATACAGATAATGTAATAAGTAATGAAGGTTTATCCAAAAGGCCCGGCTTCATCTTAAGGGTGAGAAAACATCACACATGACATTCAGAGAGAGAGAGAGAGAGAGAGAGGGAGAGAGAGAGAGACTCTGTTGAACTTATAGGCTACTTGCGTCATGTGTGATTGAAAAGGAGGCTTTTTTTGTGTGAAATTCGTATTTTCAGACTCTGCATGGCTTTGTCGAGTTAGTTTTATCTCCCACCCCCCCTCCCCTTTTGTAATATGGATTAAAATATAAAATAATTGATATGTATATCTGATATGTAAATAATTTTTGATGATTAAAATAATAAAAACGGACCCACCCCCCCCCCCCCCCCTCCCCACTTCCTGTTTCCCGTCTCTTCCTGTGTCCACTTTCGTTGTCTTTCAAGAAGAAAGAGAGAAGGCGTGTGAGAGAAAGGGAGCAACATACAACACCACGTAGTGCTGGTCTATAACAAGGTATTTTGTGTTTGTTTCACTTTATATTATCAGTTAGTTTTCGAATTTTGAATAACTGATTCTAGGCCATTTTACCCCTTTAGAATATCTTTGATTTTACCGCACGTGTGACGTAAACCACGCTATGTCTATCCACCGAAAAGTACCAGAAAATGTCGAAAAATGAATGCAGAATGGTCGGAAAATACCGAAAAGCGAATGCAGAATGGTCAAACCATACCGAAAAATGCGGAATGGTGAAGGCGGAATTATCAAAATGCCGAATGGTAGAGAAAAATTATGAAAACATTCTACAGAAAACCCTAAAATTTACAACAATGGAAAGTGAAATTGTCGAATAGCAAAATGATTAACACGGCCCAGATGACACATTTCTGTAGGTCGGCTATCCCACACACTAGAAAAGAAATCACGTAGACGTGTTTACAAACAAAACAGCGCGCCACGCGTACACATCGGCGCTCAAAATAATTTAAAGAACTCAATGAGTAGATGTCATTTTTGGTGTGTGGTTGGGTTGTTGTTGTTTGTTTGGGGTTTTTTTTTTTTGGGGGGGGGCAACACACCGTACACACAAGCAGAGATCGTCACCGCGACCTAGGCCTGGGTCATGTGTACATTTTAAAAGCTAACCTTTTTAAAAGATTGCCTGTTTGATCAACAATGTCCGATTATTATTACCCTTGCTCTTGTTGTAAAAAGCAGTGTGACATCGACTGCATTTGTTGCGATATTTGCGAAAAGTGGGCTCACAATCAATGTGAAAAATTTTCAAACAGTGATCAGTCACTGTTAAATGACAATATTTATATTTTGGTTATATGTGATTTCATAATTCAGCTTCACCATAATGATTAATGGTGTCATGACCATCCAGCATTCACCTTTCGGCATTTTCCGGCGTTTTTCGGTGAATAGACACACCCCGTAAACCATTAATTTTTTTTAATTTTTTTTTACTGCACACGTGTCTTCGTTTGTACTCAATGAATGAAAATCCGATTAACATCCGCCGGTGTACACGGGATTGGGACATTACGAGGTGTCACAGCCGGCCTGGAACAGGCACATGTGTCATGTAGGACATTAATAGATATCAAGATGGTGGGATGATCTTGGAGGTAGCCTACTGCATTACCAGGAAAGTCCTGAATTTTTAAACAGTAAAGTTCTTCTTCTGGATCTGATCTGGATTACTACGTCGCAGACGCCACTTCTGACGATAAACGCAACGGAAAGCAACAAACAATTACGTGGTTTTAAGCATTAAAACATTGTTCCTGAATTATATGAATAATAAGAAAAGGATGGGAAGGGAACATGTTAACAGTAGGCCTATAATCAAAGGTTTTCTTCTTCTTCCACCTGCCGTTTATCGGCAAGTATTGACATATCTTACAGGGGTTCAAAGACGAAGATGCGCAGCACGGGATGAAATAGGATTTGAGAAATATATTAGGTAATAGAAAAGCGTTTGTTGTTTACAATGATATTGAGAGGATATGAAGAGACTAATTTGGTTGGGTATTTATTTAATAAGTTCAGATAGGTATTACATATTAGAGAATCATATAGTTTTCATATTTTGCACTCAACTTTTTCAAGCACGGGCTTTATGATGTACAATTTAAAAAGGAAAATAGACAGAGACTAAAGTGTCTTTAAAACAAATAGCCTATAACTGCTGACCTTGACCTTGAAGTTTTGTTTGGAATTGTTTTGGTTTAAGCACTAGTCTAACATTCAAATGTTCTCAAATGCTCAAAGGGGAGCAAACCCAGGTCTTTGACAAAAAAGTAATCATGAGTATTGTCCCATTGACATTAATGTGTTGCAGTCCAAAAGGAGTAAGACTGGGGTGATGCCAAAAGGAGTAAGACTGGGGTGATGCAAAAGGAGTAAGACTGGGGTGATGCAAAAGACATAAGACTGGGGTGATGCAAAAGGAGTAAGACTGGGGTGATGCAAAAGGAGTAAGACTGGGGTGATGCAAAAGGAGTAAGACTGGGGTGATGCAAAAGGAGTAAGACTGGGGTGATGCAAAAGGAGTAAGACTGGGGTGATGCAAAAGGAGTAAGACTGGGGTGATGCAAAAGGAGTAAGACTGGGGTGATGCAAAAGGAGTAAGACTGGGGTGATGCAAAAGGAGTAAGACTGGGGTGATGCAAAAGGAGTAAGACTGGGGTGATCCAAAAGGAGTAAGACTGGGGTGATGCAAAAGGAGTAAGACTGGGGTGATGCAAAAGGAGTAAGACTGGGGTGATGCAAAAGGAGTAAGACTGGGGTGATGCAAAAGGAGTAAGACTGGGGTGATGCAAAAGGAGTAAGACTGGGGTGATGCAAAAGGAGTAAGACTGGGGTGATGCAAAAGGAGTAAGACTGGGGTGATGCAAAAGGAGTAAGACTGGGGTGATGCAAAAGGAGTAAGACTGGGGTGATGCAAAAGGAGTAAGACTGGGGTGATGCAAAAGGAGTAAGACTGGGGTGATGCAAAAGGAGTAAGACTGGGGTGATCCAAAAGGAGTAAGACTGGGGTGATGCAAAAGGAGTAAGACTGGGGTGATGCAAAAGGAGTAAGACTGGGGTGATGCAAAAGGAGTAAGACTGGGGTGATGCAAAAGGAGTAAGACTGGGGTGATGCAAAAGGAGTAAGACTGGGGTGATGCAAAAGGAGTAAGACTGGGGTGATGCAAAAGGAGTAAGACTGGGGTGATGCAAAAGGAGTAAGACTGGGGTGATGCAAAAGGAGTAAGACTGGGGTGATGCAAAAGGAGTAAGACTGGGGTGATGCAAAAGGAGTAAGACTGGGGTGATGCAAAAGGAGTAAGACTGGGGTGATGCAAAAGGAGTAAGACTGGGGTGATGCAAAAGGAGTAAGACTGGGGTGATGCAAAAGGAGTAGGACTGGGGTGATGCAAAAGGAGTAAGACTGGGGTGATGCAAAAGGAGTAAGACTGGGGTGATGCAAAAGGAGTAAGACTGGGGTGATGCAAAAGGAGTAAGACTGGGGTGATGTAACTATGTCCCAAATGTATCTTAAATGATCGGGAGGACGTAAAGCTTAAATCTCGTGATGCAAATCAATTATGTGAAGATGAGGGTTGTTACTATGCAAGACTGCTTTGCAATCATGAGACTACCTAGCTAGAAGTGGGAATATAGTGGTTACTAGCTGTTACTACCCGATTTGCGGCTTCTGGTACCCTCCTTTATGGTATCCTCCATTATCTCTAGAGGGGCCCGTGGTCGAGTGGTTAGAGCGCTCGGCTGCGGTGTGGAAGGTCTCAGGTTCGAGTCCAGCTTGGAGTCGGATGTTTGGGGTCTGAAAACCCTCTCTGTACACCCAGCAGTGAATGGGTACCTGATTCGTTCAGGGAAGGTTAAAAGACTGCGGAAGGAGAGAGATGGGCTCCACCTTCCACGATGCCGTGCCCTTCACACGGTGGACCTTTAACAGTTCACTGCCCCTACGGCCGATAGGCTATGGGACACCTTTACCATTATCTCTAGACTACTGTAAGCAAATCCAGTTCAGCTCTCCACAACAGCATTCCACACAATCTGTTTGCTTCCACACTGTTTGTACAAACAACAGCAAAATGACAGTATTATCACTTCACTGTCTTTACTATTAGGCACACAAAAAGTTGTGGTTAAGGTAACATGGCTAAAAATAATAGGGTAAGTAGGTAGGACCTAACTTTTTTTCTTCTTTTTTTTTAAGGTCAAAATTGACAAAGCACAAGAGCTCTCTCACTCACTCTTACTCTCTTGGTGTGTGTGTCATGAACATTGAGTAATTTAAAGTAAACAACCCCCAAGAAATAAAACTTTCTCTTTCTCAACAAAATTGTAAGCTCTTCACTCCCAGCTCTTTGAAATTGCCGAGTGGTGTTGAAAACTCTAGTTCGAAAGGTTAAGCTAAGATAGCTGAACCACCTCGGCAAGTGATAATGTTTTCCTTTCCTACATCCGGATGAATGTCCCGGAAAACATCCACGAGCGTGTAAGATGCTTTGAAACTATGAAAGTGCTAATCACCCTCATATTTTCAGAAATATGAGCATATGGCCATCTCTCTTCTTTTTTTGTGTGTGGACAAAGCCAAAAAAAATCATAGGGTCGGCCGAAACAAATAGGGTAGGTAGGGGAAGACGGGGTAAAAAGCGCATGGGCGGGTAAGAAGCCCACCCCAATTATCTCATGAAATAAAGAAAATTTCAGTCAAATTTGCCCATGAGACGAATGATAGACACTAACGCTCGTCTCATGGGCAAAATGAGAATACAATTTGCTTCATTTCATGAGATAATTGGGGTGGGCTTCTTACCCGCCCATGCGCTTTTTACCCCGTCTTCCCCTAGGGATACCTTAAACACCTTTTTTTTGGCCTTAGAAAAACAAAATAACAACAATATTATCATCATTTCCACTTCCTTTCCTATTAAAACAAACCACATAATCAAAATAATAACAATAGGCCTAGTATCACAATCTCCATTTTTTTTCAATAAAAAAATTAATGACAAAAACATCTTCAGCCTGTATTCTCTTTACAATTTGAAAATGTAGTGATTACACAACCACCACCTCCACTCTTTCACCATGGATGCATTAGTGCATGGCGCCTTCACGCACACCTGTTTGCAAATTTCGGAACCAAAAGTGACATAATTGTCCGTGACATTGCAATATTTATAATGCCTTTCACGTAAATGATCCAATATTAACAGCAAAATTGATTCTTTATTGCAGAATGAAACCACATGGGGACTTGGTCATATGAAGGGTCATTAGTGTGGGTATGGAATGCGGCAGACTCACATGTGTCATGTGTGAAGCATTCCCTTTGCTATGGTGCTTTGCTATAAAACCAAAGACAATGAACATTTTGTAGTGTCTTTTTATTAACAATTTAAAGGTGTTACTTTTAATTACGTGGTTTTAAGCATTAAAACATTGTTCCTGAATTATATGAATAATAAGAAAATGGCAAAAGCAGGCATCAGAATAGTCAAGTCCAATCCTCTGAAAACCGCGGTAAAAGGGCCATATCGAGGCTCTAAACTGAAGAGGAACAACACTGAAATGAGTTCCCAACACCACAAAAAAGACTTCATATAGGAGAAATCACTCTAGAAGGCTATTTAACAGAAAAGATAACAGTGGATAAACAGGCAAAACCTCTGATAAGAGAAGCCAATCCTCTGTCAGGAATTCTTAATCCTCTGAAATTAGCAGATCCTCTGACAATTCTGATGCCAGAAATGCCGAGGGGCAGAAAAGAATGGAAAGGGAACCTGCCAACAGTATAATGAAAGGTTTGCTGTCTTGTCTTTGCTTTAGATGATTGAAAATGTGCCTGTTACTTTTATACATTTGTAGTACCGGGTAATGTGATTAGTATGATCTCTTTTCCAGTCATGGCTGAGGCTACAGCAACACCCAACGCCCCACAGTGCTGCCCTGTGTGTCGTGATGGTTTCACGGAACCCAAACTACTTCCCTGCGCTCACCTCGTCTGCAAGAAGTGTCTGCTGACTATGATGGAGATGGAGGGTGAAAGAGTCAGCTGCCCGCTTTGCCGCAAACCAGTGATTGAAGGCGTCACGGGTGATACAGAAACAGATGACGAAAACGCAGACGACGGAGACGAAGAGATAGGCGATACAGACAGCACACATAACGTTACTGCGCTGGCGGATGCTGCCGCGCTGGTGGAATCCATGCCAACTGACTTTGCCACGGAGGCTAAGGTGGAGAGTGAAAAGGCCCTGAGTGAGAGCCACCAATGCAGCTTTTGTCAGCTTATAGAAGGCACCATCTACTGTTTGCAGTGTGCCGCCAAATTTTGTGAATACTGCGCCCACAATCATAACAAATTTCCCGCTTCTCGAGACCACGTGACAAAGGAGCTCGGTGATTTGTCAGCCGAGCAGCTTATTCAAAACCGTCCGATCAATTGTGGTCACGATGGTGGTCCTGCAAGGCGAGCAGAGGTGTATTGCAGCCACCACAATGCTCTGATATGTGCGTGGTGTGCTGTGAACGTGCATCCGCACTGTAGTCTGTTTCAGGAATTGTCCCAAGTGGCTGAACAAAAGAGGTATGACCTGAAATGGGATGCGTATCACCTGCAAAATGTGGAGTCATTTGTCGCGGAACAGGCAAGTTGTGTGTGTCTGCACTCTCTCTCTCTTTCTCTCTCTCTCTCTCTCTCTCTCTCTCTCTCTCTCTCTCTCTCTCTCTCTCTCTCTCTCTCTCTCTCTCTCTCTCTCTCTCTCTCTCTCTCTCTCTCTCTCTCTCTCTCTCTCTCTCTCTCTCTCTCTCTCTCTCTCTGTGCGCACGCGTGAGTGAGTGAGTCAGTGTCGTCCTCAATCAGTAGATATACCGTAGAACAGCCAGCGTCACAGCAATGCTCCAGAGGCTTGACTGGAGCATGCAGCAACGCCGCCAGGTGACAAGACTCACCATGTTGTGTAAAATACAAAATTACATGTTGAGCGTCAATAAGAACAGACTTGTCCCCCAACCAGAGCGGCAGCGCAGAGGACACACACTGCAATTCCTTGTCCCCCAATGTCGAACACAATACCGACAGAGTTCCTTTTTCCCACGTACCATCAGGGAGTGGAACATCCTACCTTCAGCAGCAATTGAGGCCAGAACTCCAGAGAGCTTTGCGACTAGAGTCTGGGAGCATATGACTGGAAAACCTCCTGCTGCAGCCGCCACGGCTGATGGCCCCACTCTGGGGTCGTCAGACTAACAAGCACCAACAGCCCCCCCCTCCCTTCCACCCCTCTCCCATCCCACCCCCTTTGGTCCCCCTCTTCCACCACCCCCTCCTCCCCTCTTCCAACAACCCAACGGATCAACAGTTTCCTAGTTCTTGTATCTGTGCTCTCTCTGTTGTTTTTATTTCTTCTCAGGCCTTGAGCCTTTCTTCCCGCAAAAGTGGTCTGAACCTCCCCGGTTGCGTGGCATAATAAAGTGTTGATTGTGGCCACGTACAGTCAAGAAGAAGAAGTGTGTGTGTGTGCGTGCGTGCGTGTGTGTGTGTGTGTGTGTGTGTGTGTGTGTGTGTGTGTGTGTTCCCTTTCACGTTTTCCTGTTTTATGATAAACTTCTAAGTAAAAATCAGCACCTAAAAATTAAACGTTTTGCCAGTCGAATTTACATGTTTGTTTGTTTAGGGGTCATCAAATAATAAGTTTTTACAAAAATGTCTTTAATTCACTAAAGTTGAATAGGAGGAATGTTTATGGTTCACTGTTTCTGTCTCTCTGTATTTGCTTCTTTCTCTTGTCTTAAACGGACACCCTGACGGATAAGTGTTTTTGCAAGAAACATGTCGAGATCACCAGAAAGACAGCCTTTTAAGGATAGAAACACTCACTTTGCTCTGGTTTCCTTGAAATCAAACCGTCAAAACGGCGATTCCTCCTTGGCGGAGTTGCCGGGGAGAGAAGCCATTTTGGACGGGGTGGGTGGAGGCCAGTCAAGAGTGGTTGAAGCTTGTTCTTCTTTGTTGTGCAGTAAAAAACATTTGAGCTATTTCGTTTGTTGTGAGCGAAACTCCTTTTGGTAAACTGTGAAATAGCTATAAAAAAAAAGGCATGTTTTGTGGAAATTTCATGCAAACGATTTGGTCTGAATCAGGCGGCCATTAGGCAAAAGTGCCTTGTCTTTCACTGAAAGAATCTGACTTCCAGCACCTCCGCCAAGGAAGAATCACCGATTTGATGGTTTGATTTCTAGGAAACCAGAGCAAAATGAGTGTTGCGATCTCTGTAAAGGGTGTTTTCCTGGTGATCTCGACGTGTTTGTTGCAAAACCTCATCCGCAGGGTGTCCCTTTAAGAAGTGGGACTATATTAACATGGCTGGCTATCTTGTTTTTCTCCAGATGCGTGAGATGACTAAGCTTGACGGTCAACTGTCAGCCAAGCAGGAGACGTTCCAGACCATGAAATTACAGGTGCAGGAAATCTTTGACGATCTTGTTTCTGCGGTGGAGTCAAAGCGACAGAAGCTGGTAGAGGAGATTGAGCAGAAAGAGGAGAACTTCTGGAATGAAAGGGAAGACTGCATAAAGGCCTTGGAGAGCTTCAAAACAGTGCTGCGTGCCCACAGTGTTATTGTAGACTACTTGGTGTCCTCTGCGCCAGACTACTCCCTTCTGGCCACAATGGGGAAGCTCAAGACACGACTGACAGGCCTGCTGAACCAACCCATCCCTGAGAATCCAGAGAGCTACACAGATGAGCTGATCTTGAGTCTTGATTTTGAGGTGGCCGAGAAAATCAAAGAGGCGATTGCAAGAAATGGCCAACTGAAAGATTTGAGCGAAGCACAAGAGGTGAGACCACTGGCACTTTTCCAGTATCAAGTGAAAATTTGAGTTCGCTCAATATGTTTGCTAAAAATGATTTTGTTTGGTTTTGCTGCATTGGTTAGGGTACCCACAACCTAATATTGTAGGGTGGTGAATGACCTATCAGTGAATGACTGTGGGTTCAGTTAAGATGAAATCAAAGGAAGAGGGTGGTGGTGTCTGTTGCTTGGCAACACAACTGTTTTAAAGTCAACTGACAAAAGGTGTGTGTGTGTGTTTTACTTGGGTACATTTATATGGCATCCATCTTCTTCTTCTTCTTCCTCGTTCGCTTAGACAGGAACCCCAGTGGCACGAACGAAAGATGCCGTCCGCCGAAGATCCTCCAAAGAGCCGAAGATCTTTTCTTGAATCGGTGTGTCCGACTGCCAAGTTTTGTCTCGCAGGTTCTGGAATGTACGACAGTCCTGGCATCCATCTGATTTGCCTCAGCCCTCCCCCCCAAAAAAAGACAACGAAAGAAATAAAACGCCTACAAATGTAACAAAGCAGCTTGTTTTATGAACTGTTTACAGGTCTTGGAGGCTAAATCCAAAGAGTGTCTTGTTTGTGGTAAGTAACCCAGCATTCTTTTCTCTGCCTTTGCCTGTCTTTCGATTTCTCTCTCTTTCTCTCTGTGTGCACAGGCGAGAGAGAGTCATAGCTGCTTCTCCGTCTCTAATCATAATTAAACAAACAGCCACGTATCTCAATTCCAAACTTCCCGCAGAGATCATGCAAACACGAAGACATCTACAGTCGAGGTTAGGGCCTAGTATATTTTGTTTATCCAGTAGGTTTGTGTGTATTTGCTGATATATTACAACGTAAAGCAGGGTTGTTGTTTTTTGCAGTGTCTATGAAGGTTTAAAAAAAAGTAATTATCAATATTGATGAGTAAGCTATCAAGACTCTCATGAACACTAAGCCTAATGGCTTGATTTGACAAAAAACACATGATTTTTATGTAATTTATTTTAGTTTTAGTAGCGTTATATTCATATTTTGTGCCTATTTTGTTGTTTCTTTAATGTGTCAAGCATTTAGGGATAATTTTGAGGCCCTTGTCTTTGCAACTCATGCTGCAAATGTTTGTAATCAAATCTCTATATCGTATTTATTGTGGAGACAACTAAAACGTCTAGAAATCTTAAAATGTGACATGTTGACATTGCAGTATGTAAGCATTTATAAAAGAAGCAAAAAGGCTTTGTGGTTAGAAATGTTGCTTCTTGACATTGCAGTATGTGAGAATTTGAAGTTATGAAAGAAGAAAAAAAGGCATTGTGGTCTGTTTTGCAGGAACAAGAAGGAATTTGCAAGGAGCTGATTTTGTAGCTGTCATTCCAAGAGGCGGTCGGGCCAGACGGAGAAGGGGCTCATATGATGAACTCACGGAAGCTATTATAGTTCCACTAGGGAGCCAGTATCCTCAACATAATTACCGTGGTGATTATGAAGAAGAAGAAGAAGAAGAAGGAGGAGGAGGAGGAGGAGGAGAAGAAGAAGAAGACACTTTTGCGTTAGTAAGAAGACCCTTTTCCGTTTTTGATCAGGAATGAATGTTGTGTGTGGAAGTTCAGTTTAACGTCGCGTATCGGCTTTCGCCATGTACGACGGGCTGAACAAACCAACCAAGGTATAAACACAAATTTATGTTCCTGAATCACTGTCTTAGCCAAAAGGCCGAGAAGCGATCAGAATAATGTTGTGTGTTTGAGAGTCATGAATGATATAACAACTCAAAACTGGCGTCATTACGCTGTCCGCTTAGTAAAAATAGATCTAATAGATCTAATTTTACCGATTTTTAACTGATGATATATCGGTGCATATTACACGGGTGGAAATAAAAACTTAACAGAAGAAACATTTTATCCTTTGTCTCTTTTCCTGTGTTGTTATTTTGTACCAGTACTAATAAGAAATGTTGAAAACGAACTGTTGAATTAGCATACCCACTGTGCTGATCCTGACGTCGGAAGAAGTTCTTTAGACAACACTTACAACAGTGTGTGCAGGAAAACTAAACTCTAAATAGGTCGGAGTTTGGGGCGTTAAAAATAACTGCATGCAGGCGTTAGGGAAGGCTTATTGTAGATCTAGTGATTTGCGCTAACTCTGATTCGCTAAATTCCAAGAGAAAGCTTTAAATAAAGTCTTTTAAATGGAGGTTTGTCCAGGTATTCTCACCAAACACGTGCATTCCATATTCATTCGAAAGATCAATATCTTTTCTGCAAAGTTCAGTTAAAATAAATGCCTAGATCAATAGTGACCAATTTAGAGTTTCTGTCAAAGAGACCAAGCATGTATAGGGTTTTTTGACGTTCTAGCAGAATGACGCAGCACGACGTCATGGCGAGTTGAGTCAAGTAAACAAAGGCAGTCGTTTTACAAAACGAACTGGATAACTGCCCTTAGAGCATTGACAGTCAATTTAAATAGCTTTGTGGATAAAGTGGTGTCTGCTTGTTAGCTTAATCCAATATTTTTTGCATTGAAGTAAATGTTTATTGAAAAAAAACTACTTTATTATGCTCAGTCTGGCCAGCTAGCTAAAACCTTTGGTGACGATGTCGTGGCAGGGGTATGTGCTGAAAATCTACTTGGTTATTTAATGTTGAATCCCAGAGCACATCTTCTTGGTATTATTTGAATAAGGGAAAGGCTTAAGAGCCGGGATGCTATATTTCTTATTAATGATAACTTTCATGTTATCCAGAAATATAAGTTTCTTGTGGTCACGTGATCAGTGATCAATTTATTGTTTCACAGATGAAGTCAGACCCAGATCTAGATCTCGTAGCTTGTGATTATTTACGCTTATATATAGTAGATCTAGGTATAATAGATCTATCTGCAATTTTTCTCTTCGCATGGGCATTATACTGAACAGGTTTATAACGCGCGCGCGTGTGTGGATGTGTGTGCGTGCACGCGCATGTGTTTGTGTAAGTGTGTGTGTGTGTGTGCATGCTTGCGTGCATGTTCATGCGTGTGTATATGTGTTTGCCAGGGCCAGACAGACCAATAGAGACAGAGTATGTGTAGGCCTGTGTGTACATGTACATGGGACAGGCCTACACATACTCTGTCTCATGATGGGTGTGCCGGTGGCAATGAGAGTGCTGTGCGCGAGTTTACAGACTCTCTCTCTAGAGAGTGTGTGTGCGTGCGTATGTGTGTGAGTACGTGCGTGACTGTGCGTGTGTTTGCATGTGCGTGTTGTTCTTGTCCTTCAGTTTAACGTCCTTCCACTAAAAGTGATTCAGACAGTATTATAATTAGTGTTGGGTATGTGTACCAGTATTATACCAGTATTTTTTCGACGTACCGATATTTTGTACCGGCTGGGTTGCTGGAGATCCATTTACGGCCTACAGCAGTTAAACACAAGGAAGAGCTCTCCCAGAAAGTCCAATGGGTACGTGTGGCTAAGAAATCCCCCTAAATGCCTGACCTCATACTCTCTCTATATATTGTCCTTACCCCCCACCCCCTCTTTCTCTCTATCAATATATGCAAACACGCACACACACAGACACACACGCGCGCGCACACGCATACACACCCACACAACAACAACAACAACAACATACAGTATTTATACGGCACTGAATCTTGATATAAATCAAATCAAAGCGCACACACACGTTAGCATTCATAACGCATTCGAACAAAAATGCAATACAAAGCGAGCACACACGTTTGACATAAATGGTATACAGCAGAAACAGACCTAAAGGCAAGAGAGAAGAGAAAGAGAGTGGAGCCTCAATGACGGGGGAACAGGTGGGTTTTGAGGTTAGATTTGAAGGCTGAGAGGGTCGGTCGCTGACGGAGGGAAAGAGGAAGTTTGTTCCAAGATGTCGGTCCTGAGACAGCAAAAGAGCGCCGACCAACAGTTGAAAGCTTATACCTAGGGATCTGGAGAGAAAGCGGGTCAGAAACTGAACGTAAAGTGCGAGCTGGCGTATAGATGGAAATATTGTCGCAGAGGTAAGATGGAGCAGCTTTATGGATAGATTTATAGCAAAGGGTGTTTAATTTATACTCAATTCTGTCTGCGACAGGAAGCCAGTGCAAAGAACGGAGAAGAGGGCTAACGTGATCAAACCTTTTCTTCCTAAGGACAAGACGAGCAGCTGTGTTTTGAATACGCTGGAGACAAGATAGAGAAGAGACTGATAGGCCAGAAAGGAGAGCATTACAGTAGTCAAGATGAGATAGGATGAGGGAAGTAACAAGTTTTGCTGTGGCTTCATCCGAGATATATTTACGAATATAGCGGATGCGACGAATTTGATAGTAGCAGGACTGACAGGTCTGAGTCAGGAAACTCTGCATGGAAAGGGTATTGTCCAAAGTGACACCTAAGTTTTTGACAGTCTGAGAGGGGAATGATATTGTTACCCAGTTGGATTGACTCTATGGAAACAGAGGCTAGTTTGTTTTTTGTTCCTACAAGCATTGCTTCGGTTTTTTCACCATTTAATTGAAGTTTATTTTGAACCATCCAATTTTGAATATCAATATAGCCATACACCCGTGCAAAATGGCAGCTCAAACCAAAAAAGTAGAGTTTAAACAGTCGATCTGTCGATCATTAGGCCTATATTAATGCTTAGAAATAGGCCTATGTAAACCTAGTTCTGCTCAAGTATTAATAAAAGCGATAGGGGAAGACGGGGTAAAAAGCACATGGGCGGGTAAGAAGCCCACCCCAATTATCATGAAATAAAGAACATTTCAGTCAAATTTGCCCATGAGACGAATGCTAGACATTAACGCTCGTCTCATGGGCAAAATGAGACTGAAATTTGCTTCATTTCATGAGATAATTGGGGTGGGCTTCTTACCCGCCCATGCGCTTTTTACCCCGTCTTCCCCTAATTATTTTTGTCAAATACTATCATTTCTAGCCTGACTTGCATAGCCCTATTTTTATTCTTTTGTCTCAAGAAATGCTTTAGACACGCGCGCACGCACGCACGAACACACATACTCACACGCGCGCGCACTCAAAACATTAATGTATGCGTGTGTGTGCACTTTTGCATGCTTTTTTGCATGCATGCGTACATACATACGGAGACAAACATGCACACGCATAGAAAGAACATTCATGGAAACAAAATTAGTCATATCACTTCCCAATAAAAGTTCTTATAGTTAGGCCTATACCCACATCTCCCCACTCCTTCCCAGGTCTCTCTTTCGCTCTGTGTGTGCTGTCTGTCTATACCCCCCCCCCCCCCCCACCTCTCTCTCTTTGTTTTGTGTATTATCCCCTTCAAATAGGGCTTATGGACTTTACTTGAATACAGTATCGTTATTGCTCTCTCTCTCTCTCTCTCTCTCTCTCTCTCTCTCTCTCTCTCTCTCTCTCTCTCTCTCTCTCTCTCTCTCTCTCTCTCTCTCTCTCTCTCTCTCTCTCTCTCTCTCATTGCTTCTGTCTAATGAAAATCATAACCTAGGCTATGTAAATACATGTATGCGTATAAAGCTTATTTGGCTAGGACAGATGCACTCAAAGAATGATTGCAACATGCTTTCATAATGATGCTATCTGCTCTTAAATTCTACGTTTACGTAAACTCTGATTTGTTTGGGCCTGTAGCCTAACAAATTAAATTATTTCATACTTCAGACCCCCACCCACCACCTCTCTCTCTCTCTCTCTCTCTCTCTCTCTCTCTCTCTCTCTCTCTCTCTCTCTCTCCCCTTCCGGTTACTTGTTTACATTTTTATTAGTTTTTGTGAGTGTGATGTGTAATGAGAGAGTGACAGTGCTTGGTGAACGAGGGTGGATGTCTGTGTGAGTGAAAATCATGTTATTTCGTTGCTTTATTTCTTTGTATTCGAATGTTGGTGGTATGACTTTCTTGTTGATTTTAATTAATGTTTTTCATCTGTCATTGTTGCTTTTGTAACGTGCAACGAGCATACTACTATATGGAGTTTTAGCGCTATATGAATTATTATTATTTTGATTATTATTATTATTATTATTGCTACTATTATTATTATAGGATTGGGTTTCATCTTGCTATGCATAAGTGTTTACTCCAAAATGCGTGCATGTTAAAGATGAGTATGTAGAATAGGATTTGGTTTTATTCCGTCATGTGTATGTGCTTACATTTAAGCTTGATGTATTTTTAAGATTAGTATGTAAAATGGGCTTAGGCTTGATTTTATTATGTGTATCGGCTTTAAATTTAAAATGTGTACATGTTACGAGTATGTAAAATAAGGATTAGTTTTAATTTTGTGATGAGTTAAGTTTGACTTATGTGCGTGTTAAAGATGAGGACTAGAAAGTAGGTTCAGGCTTGATTTCGGTATGAACAGTATTTACCTTTTAATATGTGTATTCGCTTGCAAATAATATGACTAGGTTTGCTTTTGTTACGAGTGTGTGTTTACTTTTTAATATGTTCATGCTAAAAATGAATAATGGAATGTAGGAATAGGTTTCATGTTGCCATGGGTACATGTATTTACATTTTAAATTGTGCATGCTAAGATGAGTAGGTAAAGTAATACTATGTTTGACTTATTATGTGCATGGGTTTCTTTTCAAATAAGTACATTTTAATGATGAAGTATGATTGAGGTATTTTTATGTTTGTGCATTTCTCTATTTTGAATGCTTAAAGATGAGTGTGAAAAGTAGGATTGGGTTTTATTTTCCCGTGTGTATGCGCTTACTTCACACATTTTGAATGTTAATAATTAGTATAGTTAATAATAATAGGTTTGATTTTGTTATTGATGTGTTACAATATAGGGATGTTTTTTTTTTTTTTTTTTGCATGCTTTATATTACTTTGTATGTGTTTATTTTCGTTTTCCATTTTCTACTTTTATATATGTATTTTGTCCAGAGGGCTGGATGTAAAAAAGCATGTTATTGCTTACTCTATTACCCTCTATAAATAAAATTCAATCAATCAATCAATCAATCAAATCTCTCACTTTCACTCTCTCAGGATAGCACCTTTTTAAAATAAAATTATAATCAAACACCTGACCTGTGTTACTGTTATGGGGCGATGGATTGAGGGTAGCATTTCTTTTAAATGGCAATAATTACGTGGGTTGTTCATTACAGTTTGGCAACGTGTCAATAAACCAGAAACAAGAAAGTTCACAAACTTCAAACTTTTGCTTTCCTGTGAAAAACACCTTTCCTTTTGCTATGCAAAGTTCCAGCTCTCTATGCCAGGTTTCAATGTTCTTTTGGTAGCTTTTTTTATGTAAGGGTCGGAGCTGTGATTTGAACTTTTTGTGAGGGCCCGTCCAACCAAAAACGCTAAGCTAATAAAAAGAAATTGAAAGTAACGTGGAGCTAAGTGAAGTCTTTAGAATAGTTGATTCGAACATTGATTATCTTACTCTTCTTGGAAACTGCTAGACAGAATTCTAGTTGCTTGTATAGTAACAGTAGCTGATATTTTCTGTTGATGCATAACAAAAAGCGTGTACAATCAAAGTCAAACGTCAAGGTTAATAAGCAGTTGACGTGAATTGTTTTTTGTCAGGCAAAGAAACAAACCAGGCCAACGGTCAAGGTTATCAAGGTCAATGTACCAGTGCTCCCAATCGTCCCGCAAAACAAGGGGTCACAGGAACTTCACTTACTGTATAGAGGGTCCTAGAGGCAGGATAGAGGGTCCCAGTGGCATTGCAAATGTTAAAAAGATGTTTTCTAGTGCATCTCTGGGACCCCCTGCACATTCGTTTAGAGGGTCCTTGAGAATGTTAGTGCTTCATAGACCCCCTGGGAGCCCTGATGTACGTACACGTAGTTAAGAGTCTAACATATTACTTAAAGCTAACGTATCATCTTACCAGCTTTTAAGTAATATGTTACACAAAATTGTAGCTGATTATGTACAGTATATCACATTAATATATTATAAAAGCAAAAAAATAGACCTCTCAAGGTCAAAGGTCAAAGTCAATGCATGCCACTAGTTACCCAGTTGGGCATGTCAGTTTTAAGCAATATATCACTCTACAAAATTTGAAATTATTCTGTACAGTAGATCACAAGATTATTGCAAAGACAAAAATTGACCTTTCAAGGTCAAAGGTCAAGGTCAACATTGAAATAGTCACCAATGGTTATCCAGTTGGGTAAGTCAGCTTTAGGCAATATACTGCCTTACAAAACTGTAAGTGATTATGTACAGTAGATTACAAAATATTGTAAAAGCAAAACATTGACCTTTCAAGATCAAAGGTCAAAGTCAATACATGGCACTAGTTACCCAGTTTGGCATGCCAGTTTTAAGCAATGTATCACGATACAAAATTTGAAGTAATTCTGCACAGTAGATCGCAAGATATTGTAAAGGAAAAAAACAAACTTTCAAGGTCAAAGGTCACAGGTCAATAAAATAAAAGTTACCAATAGTTACTAATGATTACCTAGCTGGGCATATCAGCTTCTAGTAATAAACTGCCCAACGAAATTTGAACTAATTCTGTACAGTACACTGCAAGATATCGGAAAGACAAAAATGTAAGTTTTCAAGGTCAAAGTCAAGGTCAAGGTCAGTAAGGCAATAGGTACCAATAGCTACCCAACTGGGCATGTCAGACTAACGCAATGTACCATCAGACAAATTTCGAAATAATTCTGTATAACAGGTCTCACAATGTAGCAAAGCAAAAAAGTTCATATTTTAAGGTGAAAGGTCAAGGTCAATGTTTAAAAAAAAAGAAGTATTTTCGAGACTAGAAAGTACAATAATTAGAAGGAGCTTGTCGTTCTGATTCCAATGATACCAAAACCAGTTCTGTAGGTCAATTATGACCAAAGATATGAAATTAGCCTATTTTCAAATTTCATGTTATCATTCTGTACACACAAAAACGCTATTTTTACCAACTTCACAAGTGATTTTGAGGCACTTGGGAATGGAACAGGCTTCTGTAATAAATCAAGCATGTAGTCCACATACAGAAACTGCACTTGTTTATATTGGCCTAATCAGTTTTAATATGAAGATCTTTAAAGTTGAACAATACACGAATTTGCAATATGACACAAAAAGAGCGTACAAATTAAATATTAAAAAAATCATAACTCATGATCTAATTGTCTTAGAGGGAAAAAATGGATACGTTGGATTCATATTAAAAAGTGCTATCTTACAATGTATATTTTGCACATATGTGTTAAAATAAAAAAATTGACTTTGGAATAGTGTTTTTGAAAAGGACACACACATGTACTCGCGCGCACACTCATAGTCAGTCACACGAGTGAAGAATGAAGACAACCAGGAAACGTGACATTTACAGGCAGAGACGAAAGCACAAACGTAGGCCCTATACTATAGGCACGGACCTACATTACATTACTAATGTAAGTTCGTGACTATAGGAGTGGACGAAAGTGTTTCGATTTGTTTCCAAAGAGCACGTGGGGAGAGATTGTGGACGTGCGGTTCATTGAGGCAGCCTGAAGGAAATGGTGTCGGTGCTGGACGCTGCAACCAATCATCCAGGGACGGTATTCATGTCGAGATAGCATGAGACTTAGCATCATGCTAACTTAGAAGCTCTTCCAAAAGTCATATTAAATCCTATAGGACATTGGAAGAGCTTCTAAGTTAGCATCATGCTAAGTCTCATGCTATCTCGACATGAATACCGTCCCTGAGAGAGCATTCTTCAGCGTTCAACCGAAGAAACTGTTATCCAAACAAAACGGACTAGTTTGGGCTACAATTATTATGAGGCCTTGAGCCAGGAATCAAAATCGTGCACCCCCCTGCGGATTTTTGCAGACCATATTTTTTTTAGTAGTCTAACAAACTAAAATCAGGATGTTTGCTCTCAATCATCTGCTGAGTGAACTGTTAGGCACGTCTTGAAGTCAGTTAGCCTACGTAGGCCCACATGCCGATACTTGACTCCCGTCATCCAAGATACGAATTAAACCTGGAACGATTATGCCTAATTTTAAAACAAAGTTTCTGTTTTCGTCTTTGCTAAAAATTACTTTTGACTTATTTTCGAACAAAATTGTTCGCATTTTGATGATTGAATTCCAATAAATACTAGAAATCTGAGAGAGAGGAACGTTATTGAGCTCCATGTCTTTGAGGACAATTATGCATACTGAGCTGTGTGCTTCAATTGGAATACATGTCCATGTCACACTAACACGAATATACTATTTTTAGTACTATCTGACAAATAAATACATATACCAATATTTACAAACCACAATCGTGACTGCAGTCTCTCTTATTTACATTTTGCATTGGCAAGAGCATTGTCCTCCTCCTCCGTCGACCCCTCAGTCTCCTGTCATATGTGCCCAGATGCGTCATACTGCCGTTAATCGCCTTACTAAGAAATAGACCCCGCATGTCTGTCTTCAGCTGGACGTACTCTTTGTAAAGAGTTTCCAGAACAAAAGCAGGAGAATGGACCAGTAAGTCAGAAAGGTAGAAGATGGCAGCCAGGAAATAATAAAGACAGAGCAAAAAAACAACGATAGATTAGAGGAAGTTAGAAGCACAGAACTTTCAGAAGGTGGGGGAACTATTTGTACAAAAATATACCCTAATTACCTGCCGGTTTTGTGATCGGTTTGTGTGTGTCTGTGTATCGATTATCTTAAAAACTACTGTTTGGACTTTGATTAAAATTGGCAGAGGGGTAGACAGCTTGAAAAGGAAGCTTCCTTTCGTTAATCAACACCGTACTGACCTTGACCTTGAAGTTTGACCTTGAAAACCGAAATTTCCTTCTTTGGGCTATGTAATTTCCCCCCAGCTTTATTTCGTGAACTAGTGAACAGAATCGCTTCAAATTTTGTGTGGTGGTGTACCATGGTGCAAGGAAGTTTGTATAAAAGTTCAGCTGTATCTCGTTAACTACTGAACAGAATCGCTTCAAACTTTGGGCTATGTATTTTATGTGTTCTGTAAGGGTGGAAAGTGGTGTGTTTATTGGGGGGTGGGGGGGGGGGAAGGACATAATTCGGTACAAGGAAGTTTGTATAAAAGTTCAGCTGTATCTCGTGAACTACTGAACAGAATCGCTTCAAATTTTGGGCTATGTATTTTATGCGTTCTGTAAGGGTGGGAAGTGGTGTGTTTATTGGGGGGGGGGGGGGGGAGGACATAACTCTGGCCGGGTTTGCAGTGTCACAATGCGTTGCTGCCGCTCGGCGATGCCCTTGTTAGTTTTGGTGTCAGTTTTCAGGAGCAAAAATAAGTTTTGTGATGTGAACTTCTTGACGTGCATCATTTCGGAGTACCGTAAGTTTGTGCCCTTGCCACATCCACATCCACATCCTTCGATGATCGAAGTCAAACATCCTGCATTTGATATGTTTGGGGCTGGGATTTCGTGGGGTATATGTCTCATAAAATCTGCAGGGGGGTGCAGGGGAGGCATAGGTTGGCCTACGGTTTATTTATGTGTTTTTTTCCAATCGTGAGCGTTCTGCTGTGTGTGGCCCTATATTTATTTTCTACGATGCTAATGTATGTAAGTATGGCTGTGTGAGTGAAAGAGAATACAATTTTGTTGATATTTAAATTTTGTATTTGGAAATGTTTGATGTGGAGAGACTGTGACAGCCGCAGTAGTGTTGGATGCGTGGTCAGTTGTAAGTTTATGTATGTGGAATTTAGATATTTCGTTCATTACACCATTTATATCGCTTATTTTGGGCATGTGCCATTTGTGTTTAGGCCTACTAGTGTGTACGATTTGCGTTTGTGTGCGTGCGCATTCATGCATGCCCCTTCTGTCTGTCTATTTGCGTGCATGTGCGCGCGCGCGTGTGTGTTTGTGTGTGTTTGTGTGTGTTGTGTGTGTGTGTGTGTATGTGTCTTGTTTTCCTTCTGTGTGGTGAATGAATGAAAAATGGTGTTTTACGTCCTCTCGGTCATAGACACATATGGAACATTTGTAAATACAAAGATGGTGGGAACAATACTGGCTGCAATGCCCGGAGGCAGTGCAACACCAGTAAAGTCCCGAGTTTTTATCAATATAGATATGTGTAGCGGTAACCATGCCTCGGATAAACCTCATCGGCTATGGTACCGCCTCAAATAAGTTTTTTGATAAGTGTAATTCTGTGTGGTATGAATTGAGTAGGCATTCCCTCCACTCTTTTGGTACCAACGCGTTATTAGTGGGTTATAATTAAGTGAGAGTGGGAAGGTGAGGATGGGTGTGTAGGAAACGGGTTAGAGAATGGGACCCCTTAGATACGTGAATTTATGTTTTTGTGTGTGTGTTTGTGAATGAGATTATAAAAAGTGTTTCGATTAATAAATCATTGCCTTGAGTGGACTTGCGCGCGTTTATTGGGAGGCGTAGTAGGGGGTTGTGTGCAATCACCTGTGTGTGTGTGTGTGTGTGTGTGTGTGTGTGTGTGTGTGTGTGTGTGTGTGTGTGTGTGTCAACGACACAGGGGCACATCGACATGGGGGCACAACGATACGTCACTAGGGGCCAATGACAAGGGGGCACATCGACATGGGGGCACAACGATACGTCATTAGGGGCCAATGACAAGGGGGCACGTCGACATGGGGGCACAACGATACGTCATTAGGGGTCAATGACAAGGGGGCACATCGACATGGGGGCACAACGATACGTCATTAGGGGCCAATGACAAGGGGGCACATCGACATGGGGGCACAACGATACGTCATTAGGGGTCAATGACAAGGGGGCACATCGACATGGGGGCACAACGATACGTCATTAGGAGTCAATGACATGGGGGCACATCGACATGGGGGCACAACGATACGTCATTAGGGGTCAATGACAATCGACATGGGGGCACAACGATACGTCATTAGGGGTCAATGACAAGGGGGCACATCGACATGGGGGCACAACGATACGTCATTAGGGGTCAATGACAAGGGGGCACATCGACATGGGGGCACAACGATAAGTCATTAGGGGTCAATGACAAGGGGGCACAAGTCAACGATAAGTCATAAGGGGTCAACGACACAGGGGCACAGCGACATGGGGGCAGTCATAAGGGGTCAACGACACAGGGGCACAGCGACATGGGGGCAATCATAAGGGGTCAACGACACAGGGGCACAGCGACATGGGGGCAGTCATAAGGGGTCAACGACACAGGGGCACAGCGACATGGGGGCAGTCATAAGGGGTCAGCGACACAGGGGCACAGCGACATGGGGGCAGTCATAAGGGGTCAGGGGCACAGCGACATGGGGGCAGTCATAAGGGGTCAGCGACACAGGGGCACAGCGACATGGGGACAGTCATAAGGGGTCAACGACACAGTGGCACAGCGACATGGGGGCAGTCATAAGGGGTCAACGACACAGGGGCACAGCGACATGGGGGCAGTCATAAGGGGTCAGCGACACAGGGGCACAGCGACATGGGGGCAGTCATAAGGGGTCAGGGGCACAGCGACATGGGGGCAGTCATAAGGGGTCAACGACACAGGGGCACAGCGACATGGGGGCAATCATAAGGGGTCAACGACACAGGGGCACAGCGACATGGGGGCAATCATAAGGGGCCAACGACACAGGGGCACAGCGACATGGGGGCAGTCATAAGGGGTCAGGGGCACAGCGACATGGGGGCAGTCATAAGGGGTCAACGACACAGGGGCACAGCGACATGGGGGCAATCATAAGGGGCCAACGACACAGGGGCACAGCGACATGGGGGCAGTCATAAGGGGTCAACGACACAGGGGCACAGCGACATGGGGGCAGTCATAAGGGGTCAGCGACACAGGGGCACAGCGACATGGGGGCAGTCATAAGGGGTCAACGACACAGGGGCACAGCGACATGGGGGCACAACGATAAGTCATTAGGGATCAATGACACTGGGGCACATCAACATGGGGGCACAACGATAAGTCACTAGGGCGGGTCAATGACAACTGAGGGGCACAGCGACATGGGGGCACAATGGCATAAGTATGTAGGCCTAGCTCCCATTTACGACCGTGAAGGAGATAATGTTGTGAGAGAAAAGGGCATGATAGGTTGCTTCTTCCGTCAATAGATTATCTTCTCTTACAAGAAAACGCGTGTCTTGAACGATAACGGGAATAGAAAGGGAGAATAAGATCAGTGACATACCATTGTTCCCACACACCGCTAGTCCCACTCAGTATCGTTGTTTTTGCGTTGCACACATGTAGTTACACATCATAACACTGGAAGGGCCTAAACATGTATCATAACGTGCTTGTTTCAGGCCAAGAAGACGTTATAAACTGAAGTTCCTCGATCATGGATGGGCTTGTGTGTGTGAGTGTCGGTAGGCCTATGTATGTGTGTGTGCGTGCGCATACGCTTATCGAAAGGCATAGAGTGATGTGGATAAGTTACGGGTACTTAGTTGTTGTAGTCGTTGTTGCCTGTCTGTCGTTTCCGACAATGACTGCCAGATAGTAGAGGGGGCAGACACTATTCCGGCGGGCTGGGCGAGAACTATAGTGGAGAAGTCTTGTCCAGGGTACATCCCCACTCTCTCGGTCCAAGGGATTTGGGTACTTAGTAAATGCTACCCAATTACATTAATATATTGGTGTTTTTAACCACAATCAAAAATAAAAATGTATGAATGAAATAAAACATAAAATGTGAATTGAAAAGACAACACAAGAACATACAAAATACAACCACTGATGTACAGGGGCGGATCAGTCAGTCATGGAAGAGGGGGGGGGGGGTTTCCAAGTGCTCAGCCGTTGGTGTGGGGATTCAAAGTTGACGATAATTTGAATGTTAAAGACTGATGCAATCAAGTTTTTTCGTGCCATGGGACTACACTTCTCCCTCTTTTTTCTTTAATTCTTTCTTTCCTTTTTTATTTTTTCTGAGAGGGTGGAACCCTTGTAACCCCCTTCAAATCCATCTTTGATGTAGTACAAATGAAGTTCAAAGACACGTAACCTGAATATAACAACAATGAGGCCCGTCATATTATTAGGCCTATAACATTGTATAGCAAGTCTTTTTTGTGTGTGATGATTGAGTTTAAAAGAAGAGCCAAAAATATTTATGCGAATAAATTGTCAAACATTGTGACTAAAAACCCCAAATCAGTTATAATCGATTATACTTGTTAAAAATGCAAGCATATCCCTTCAATACACGCGATTTCAGTTTTAAATTTTAAAACTGAGTCTCTCTCTCTCTCTCTCTTCACTTGCTGGCTTGCTAGAATTGTTTTGGGGGCCAGGGGGGTCACCGGGGTGGGGGGGGGGGGATTCATCCCCTCCCTCCCCTGTTCCTATGCCACTGTCACGGATTCAGATTCATAGGCCTATGCATACATACATACATACACACACACACACACACGCACACGCACTCTCTCTCTCTCTCTCTCTCTCTCTCTAGTTAGGCGAAGAAGACACGCACATTTTCAACCAGGGGAAATCACTCCCCGTGTGACAAACAAGGGGAGTGATTTCCCCGGCGGTGGGCGGTGATTGAGAAACAAACCACATTATATGATCAAGTAAGTTGGATTTGGGGACATCGTTATCGTAAAATGTCTATGATTGCAAGATCTGTTCATTTGTTTGCACCAAGTTCTTACGTAAATTAACCTGCTTCGGGGTATATGGTTACAAATCATATCTTTTTCTTTCAATCTTAACAAAGAATCCAAACAATACAAGTTTTTACTTCCTTCTTAGTTCTCTGAAAATCGCCTACTTTCGGTTCATATCTAAAACTTCAAATTAAAGTGAAATTGAGATAAATGTAGTGATTTTCAGGCCAAAGCCAGCAAAGGTTATTTTAGAAGAACAATAACAACAACAAAAATCTGGTTTGTCTGGGTTTTTTTCTGATTAATATGGCACAAGGGTGAGGGTGGGAAGGATAGAGATCTATTATCTTCGGCTATATTCACATTTATGCCCGTCAAGAACGATAAAGGGCATAAATGTGAATATAGCCGAAGATTCTGCTGCACTTTAGGGGGTAGTACGAAAAAGAAAGAAAATAATGCAGCTCGGCTAAGTTCTTCAGGAAAGACTTCTGTGTTGCTGTTACTGTTAGTACTGTAACGCTTACAGAGTAACACTGTTAGATCTGTATGCCAGTCAGTCGTTTCAGACCATGACTGCCAGATAGCAGATACTATTCTTGTGGGCTGGGTGATAATTTGTTTATAGTGGATATGCCTTGCCCAGGGTACATCCACACTCTCGGCCAAAGGGATTTGAGGACAACTTGGTTGTATCATTTACGCTTTGGACTGTAGAGGAGAAGTATTGTTTTTTGATCTTGTTGATTTTTTGATCTTTTTGTTGCCTGCTTTTTGCTATATTTGCTGTTTTCTTGTTTGTCTATGTTGATAATGGTGCATTCGCCAAAATATCCAGTAGTTTTATTTTGTCTCGTGAATAAAATAACGTCACTTTACACTTGTGTAGAACTTTGTTGTAAATGGAAATGTAGCTAAGTTTTTTTTTATGTAACTGATGCTGAATGTTTGTTGTGTATTTAAGGGTGATTAATTAAAAAAAAGTCAATGTCAGATTCATTTAATGAATACTAAATTATACTTTTTCAGTCATGGCAGCTGCAGCGAGTGACTTGGATTGTCCTGTGTGTCACGATGGCTTTACTCGTCCCAAATTACTGCCCTGCGCTCACCTGGTCTGCCACAAATGTGTGCTGGCTTGGCTGCAGAAGATGGGCAACGAGGCTGGCTGCCCGCTGTGTCGCAAACCAATCCTCCCAGCTCCAGGTCCAACTATCAAGGGTCAAAGCAACATAGCCTCTCTGGTGGATGACTTGCCAACCGACTTCGCTACAGCGGCGATAGTGGAGAGCGAGAAAACACTGAGTGAAAACCATGTGTGCAGCTGTTGTGAGGATGCAGCAAGCAGCTTGTACTGTCTGCAGTGCGCCATTAAGCTTTGCACAAACTGTGCCAAAGCTCATGCCAAGATTCCCTCGACTCGAGACCACGTGACCGAAAAGCTTAATCGTTTGTCGACTGAGCAGTTGATCACACACCATCCGATCAACTGCGGTAGTCATAGTACTAAGCCAGCGGAGCTTTACTGCCCACGTCACGATGAGCTGGTATGTCTACTGTGTGCTTCACTCACGCATCACCACTGTCCCACATTAAAGGGATTGGCTGACATGGCTGGTGTGAAGAGAGAGGAGCTGAGAGGACAAGTGAAGAAACTACTTGACAGGGAGACTACCATTTTGAAAAAGGTGAGCAGGGTTGTGTGTGTGAGTCAAGTGCATCCACATTCACATGAGTGCAAATGTGTGTATATGCAGAGGTAAACCAGTATTAGGCTGGGTTGAGGCCGGACTAGGTCCCCAGCTTGCTGTGGGCTGAAGAGCATTGCGCCTAGCGCCTGTCCGACAGCTCCACTAATGTTGGGCACATCAGACTAGGGAGTCTGTTAGACCTTTCTTTGTAAATCCCCCCTCCCACCCCACCCACCCTTTTTATGTATTTATTATAATTTATCTACTTTTCCTATTTCTGTTGTGACCTAGCGCTGCGCGTGACCTTCGTTTTCTTTTCTTTTTTCAATATCGGCAAAATCTTCAACCTGATGAAGGTGGCCGATTGACGAGAAGAAGAACATTAAGGACTGCTCGGCTATACAGGGCAAATTTTACCTCATTTGTCAGGCAGGCAGGATGGATGACAAGCAAGCCTGCTGGACTGGGCAAACCAATGTATCAGACACAGTGATCACTTCAAAAGGTTTTTATCAGAAAAGTGGCACTATCAATACAAAGACATCTAAGCTTGTGGCTATCATCTGACAATGCTTTATTAATTGATCAGCACCTGCAAACTGTTTTTCTTTTTCTCAGCATGCTGTGGCATTCAGAATCCAAGATGCCCGCGCAACATAATAGCTGATGCAAAACTAAAAGTGCAAAATTGATTATTTGGGATGGAATGGTAGGGAAACTAGCAGAGAATTGTAAAAATGGAGGCAAGGTGGGGGGGAAGGGAAGATTAAGAAGAGGAATTAATTGTAAGAAAGGATGGGGGGGTATGAGGGGGTTACTAAAAAAGATCAGTCATAAATTTACCTTAGACTAGTACACCGTGACTGAATGCTAGTTTTTGTGCATGAAAACGTTCACGGGTGACTGTGCCTAGAAGAACAGAATACACAGAGACCCAACCAGAGCAGAAACAAGTACAGTAATAAGCCAGACTGAGTGTACCATCAAGAAACAAATCATTTTTCAACACTTTAATATTTTGTGTGTGCACAATTGTGTAAGTGTGTAGGTAATTCAAGTGTACCTGGACACACAAGTGTGCTCATGCACATAGTATTGTGCTCATATAATATGTGTGCTTGTGTGTGTTCTATAAATTTGTATTTGATTGTGTTTGTTTTGTGTGTGTCTCTGTCTGTGTGTTTGTGTGTGTGTGTTAATATTTTGCTCTAGAAATTATGTGTTGTAATGCATGATTTGATTTTACCTTCAACATGTTCATACTGAACTGAATAAAGTGAATTTAATTCAGTTCAGTATGAACATGTTTCATGCTGAGCTGAATTAAATTCTCTTTATTCAGATAAGTCTGCTGGAGGGTCAAATGTCAGACACACAGATCAAGTCCAAAGTCATGAGGGATGAAGTGAAGGTCGTCTTTGATGATCTGCAATCAGCGGTGGAAGAGAGGCGGCAGAAGCTGAACCAGGAGATTGAGGCGAGAGAAAACGCCTTCATGGCTGAAAGGGAGACCTGTAGGAAAGCCCTGGAGAGCTACAAAGGAGAGCTGCATGCCCACAGGGTGATTGCAGAACGCCTGCTGTCCTCTGCTCCAGACAACTCCCTTCTGGCCACACTAGGAAAGCTCAAGTCACGATTGACGTCTGTGGAAAGACAACGCATCCCTAACGACCCCACGTCCGCCATGGGAAATCTCATCTTGGGTCGTGACATGGCCAGGAAAACCAAAGAAGTGATTGCAACATATGGTGAGATGACAGATGCCGGCAAACCACAAAAGGTTGGAGCACTGATGGTAAAAAGAGTTTGTAATTAGAATTTTTGAGCAAATGGCGTTTAGGCTGAATAAATGTGTATGTATGTGTGTGTGTGTGTGTGTGTGTGTGTGTGTGTGTGTGTGTGTGTGTGTGTGTGTGTGTGTGTGTGTGTGTGTGTGTCTGTCACTCTGAGTGTGTGTGTGTGTGTGTGTGTGTGTGTGTGTGTGTGTGTGTGTGTGTGTGTGTGTGTGTGTGTGTGTGTGTGTGTGTGTGTGTGTCACTCTGAGTGTGTGTGTGTGTGTGTCTGAGTGTGTGTGTGTGTGTGTATGTGTCACACTGTGTGTGGGGAAAAAGGAGGGGGTGGGCAAACCAAACAAGCTTTAAAGGGGCACCCTGACGGATGAGTTTTTGCAAGAAACACGTCAAGTTCACCAGAATGACAGCCTTTTTAAAGGATCGGAACACTCACTTTGCTCTGGCTTCCTAGAAATCAAACCGTCAAAATGATGATTCCTCCTTGGCGGAGTTGCCGGAGAGAGAAGCCATTTTGGACGGGGTGGGTGAATGAAGGCCACTGAGAGTGGTTAAAGCTTTTTCTTTTTTGTAGTGCAGTAAAAAAAAAAAGGAGCTATTTCCTTTGTTGTGAACGAAACTCCTTTTGGTAAACTGTATAAAAAAAAAGGCTTGTATTGTGGAAATTTCATGCAAACGATTTGGTCTAACTCAGACGGCCATTAGAAAAGAGAAGTCCCATGCCTTGTCTTTCACTGAAATAATCTGACTTCCAGCACCTCCGCCAAGGAGGAATCACCGATTTGACGGTTTGATTTCTAGGAAACCAGAGCAAAGTGAGTGTTGTGATCTCTGTAAAGGGTGTTTTCCTGGTGATCTCGACATGTTTTTTTTGCAAAAACTCATCTGTCAGGGTGCCCCTTTAAAAAAAATTAATCCCATGCTTTGCCTGTTCACCAATACATTCATCTGATTAGCATGTCAAAAAATGTTAATGTCTTTCAGTCTGAAAGAGATCGGTGAATTCATTGTTCTTCCCTGAATCAGCAGTGGGCCTTCTTTTGCATGTAAAAGTAATTAAATATTGAGTATAATTTGGTAAAAACAACAACACACACACACAACACACACACACACACACAGAGAAAAGCAAAGAAGGAACTGGAAGGGAGAAATATTCAATTTTAAAACTATAATACCTGTACTGTATTGTAAGTAACCTAGTAACATGCTCAATGGACTGTTTACAGGTCTCTAATGCTAGCCACACGTATGAAGTTCTTTATGGTAAGTAACCCAGCATTCTTCTCTCTGTCTACACCTGTTTCTCTGTCTGTCTGTGTCTCTCTATGTAACAGTAAGTTTGTGTGCGTGTGTGTGCACTCTGTGTGTGTGCGTGTGTGTGTGCACTGTGTGTGCATGTGTGTGTTTGTGTGTGTAATGTGTGTGTGTGTGTGTGTGTGTGTGTGTGTGTGTGTGTGTGTGAGAGAGAGAGATTGATTGATTGAGAGATTGAATTTTATTTATAGAGGGTAATAGAGTAAGCAATAACATGACATTTTTTTACAGAGAGAAAGAGAGAGAGAGAGAGATACGAGAGATGAATATGAGAGAGAGATCAAGGCCAGAGAGAGAGAGAGAGAGAGGAGATGAGAGCAATCAGATCAAGGCCAAGAGAGAGAGAGAGAGAGAGAGAGAGAGAGAGAGGGAGATTTAAGAGTATAAGACAGTGTCCTCACTCTTGCAGAAATCAATAAGACAAAAGGTGCCAGTGTTAAAAATGTAATCAGACATTTGCCCTGACAGGGGAGAACACAATAGGACATTTTCAATGTTAATAGGTCAATGGCCAATGACCGGGGCCTCGGAACATCACTGTGTGCTTTATAGTCTGTAAAATATGGTAACATGTAGGAATACTTTTCATCTTTAAAAGACAAATATTCTGTCAAATTATTATATTTGTATAGAAAAGATGGCAAATTCAAGATTGAAAACTGTTCTGTAACATGTATCCTTATCTCCCGAAATTAAGAACATAGGGTCACTGGGTGTTTGAATAACAGATTCTGGTTTTATGCCTTTTAGTGGCATGGGGTGTTAAATCAGTGTGATGTCAGAAGGCGACATTGGCGGTGAAAGGGTTAACCCTTTCGTCGCCACTGTCGCCTCTTGGCACCACAATGATTCAACACCCATGTCACTGAAAGGCATCAAATGAGGGTCTGGTATCCAGTGACCTTATGTTCTTGATTTTGGGAGGTAAGGATAGGCCCTATTTTATGCATGTCACAGAGGAATCCCCAATATTGCAGATGAAATCTATTCTCTACCCCTGGGTAAATTTAATGGTAAATTTTGGCTGACGAATGGCTAGCGTTGAAAGGGTTTTAAGCAAGTTGGGTGCCAGTTTCTGTTTCCTGTGATCTGAATGTAAGCATCATTAATCATGCAAAGATAACTTCTGTCGTGATTATAGGTAGTACAGTGGAACCTCCCTTATAAGACCCTCCCATTATAAGACTCCCTCCCACATAAGACCTACTTCTCTGAGACATTGCCCTTCTTTGTAAGTATTAAAATTACCTCCCTTATATTATAAGACCCCTCCCTTATAAGACCTCATTTTGGATGATTTTTGAAGGTCTTATCAGGGAGGTTCCACTGTATTGTGGTTACTGTCGTTTTTGTCTTGGTTAAATTCTCTTCTATAAAAGGCAAGAAAGAAAAGAAGAATGCATGATATCTACTTCTCAGATTTATGCACCTGAATTCATTTTTAATGCAGTTGCCTTTGCCTGGATTTCTAATATTGAGGATCAACCTTCCCTTTTCTCCTTCCCCATTTTGTCCCTTCCACTTGCCCAACTTGCCACAACTCACGCCTTAGTAATAGAAGCGTTACACTTTGCTTCAAGGAGAGACTGTCAAATCTCTTTTAAGCAACGTTTTGTCCCCTATTGCTTCAGGGCCATTGCCCGCTCCACCCCCTAACGAGGATGCTGCCCTGTTGAGGATACTAGGCAGTCACTGTACCCTCGCTTTTCAGGTTTTGCAGGATTTTATGGAAGCATCCATAAGAATGTGTTTCATTGTTTGTGGTGACAGCCCTGTCCCCTGATGGTTGGTACCGGTACTCGCGTGAACAGCTGCTGACGTTGTCCCAAAGTCCCCTGGCCCATCAACAGCCCAAATGCTGGGAGGAAGCCATCGACAAGTTCGAGAGAGAGGGCATTGAGGGCCTGCTGCTAAGATCTGAGGTAGAGCGAGAGAGAGAGAGAGAGAGAGAGAGAGAGAGAGAGAGAGAGAGAGAGAGAGAGAGAGAGAGAGAGAGAGAGAGAGAGAGAGAGAGAGAGAGAGAAGAAGAGAGAGACAGAGAGAGACGCGAGAGAGAGAGAGAGAGAGAGAGAGAGACAGAGAGACAGACAGACAGACAGAGGGAGAGACAGAGAAGACTGACAGAGAGAGAGAGAGAGAAATACGAAATATGAATGTTTTATTGAGGGTAAAAAGGATAAGCTACAATAGCTTCTTTGCACCTGGCCCTCTCACTCACACACTCACACCATGCATCCGGCAATGAAAAATTGACATAAAAACAATCAAGTCAAGAAAATGAAAAAAAAATTGGCACATGAAATAATTGACAGAGAATCAAATTGGGACATTAAACAGATATACAGAGAAACATAAAAAATTTACACAAATCTTGGCATAAGTTGATATTTGTAGTAAAACTCATTAACATAACTGATGGACAAGATTGTCCATTATGTACTTGTGATAAGATTTGCGAAAGGAAGATACGCTAGTTTTATTTTTGAAATTATCAGGGATGTCGTTCCACAGTTTACCACCTGAGTATGTAAGGGATGCTTTATATAGATCTGTTCTGGGGCGGGGCATTATTAATTTGGTTTTGCTTTGAATTGCATGGACTTTAAATTTAGTAATAAGATATTTTGGTACTAACTTATTTATGATCTTGTACATAAGGGTACCTTTGTTTAGTAGACATTTCAAATCAAATGGTAGAATGTTGAGTTCTTTATAGTCAATGGTTTCAAGGGAGGACGATTTAAGGAGTATGAGTTTAAGAGAACGTTTATATAATCTTCCAACGTGTTTGAGTGTGTTTTTACTAGCTGAATCCCAACATGTTGATGCATAATCAATGTCAGGCTGAATATAGGCATGGAGAGAGAGAGAGAGAGAGAGAGAGAGAGAGAGAGAGAGAGAGAGAGAGAGAGAGAAGGGGGTTACACCGTACAGAGAGAGAGATACAGAGAGAGACAGAACAGAAGGTAGGTGTAGAATTGAAGACTGCTACGGAATTCTAAGGTATTGCATCATAATGTTGTGCATAATGTATTATATTATATTATTATGTAAAATCCAAATTCAAACTAGAGGGCATTTCCATTGACTTTTACTGGTTTTAGTGCTGCAGCCAAAGGGATTGGTTGATCTTCAGGGACTTTCCCCAATGCTATCCGTCCTCAAATCCTTTTGGATGTGAGCGTGGGGATGTACCCTGGGCAAGGCATCTCCGCCAATAACAAATTCTAGCTCAGCTGTCCAGAATAGCAGCTGTCCCCTCTGCTATCTGACAGTCATAGTCAGAAGCTATGTTTGTGCACTTGTACAGTGGAACCTCCCTTATAAGACCTCCCATTATAATACTCCCTCCCATATTAGACCTACTTCTCTGAGACATTGCCCTTCTTTGTAAGTATTAAAATTACCTCCCTTATAAGACCCCTCCTTTATAAGACCTCATTTTGGATGATTTTTGAAGGTCTTATAAGGGAGGTTCCACTGTATTGACAAGGACATACTGGTTTTGTGGATTATGTCGACAGGACGTGAAGTTCTTTGAGCCAAAGGACCACCAGGTGCCTGGCTGGGAACAACCTCTTCACAACTTGAACCCGAACAGACCTGCAAGTTGAAACTGCAACTGTGGGGGCACATTATAGGAGGGGATACAGTTATCGGGATTAATGGAACTGAACATACCCTAGGTCTCTGGATATGTAGTTTCCATGTCACCATGGTTGTGGGTGGCTTAAACATTTGCTATTCACCAATGAATTAATGTTGTATTTTGTTTTAATAATTATGCTATCCTTTGGATTTTTGTAGGTTTGTGAAGAAGATTCAGTGTGTGAAAGGTTACAACATTTTGTTCTCTAAGTAAATGCCTTGGACAGCTTAAAAAGAAGAAAATAACAAGAAAAAGAAAAGAAGACAACATTTTTTTGTCAATAGCAACCTACTTTAAGAAAAAATCTCATTCAAAAATGGGTGCAGAAAGTAAGGAAACATGATACAGCCTGAGGTTGATATTGTTCAGTGCAGAAAAATATACATTCATTTTCAGAAAATAATTGACATTTTCTATGAACAGTGTTAAGTACACAACTGCAGGGTTTTCTTAAATGCAACTGCAAGTTGTGGAAATTGTTTGTTTTTGGAGGTGTTCAAGGCAGCTTGGAAGAAACAGTTTTTATCTGTCTTTAATGGATTCAATCTTGTAAGTTACAAACCTGAACAATCAAAAGAATAGCTTGATCACAAAACATTTTGTGAACAAATATGTGGGCTGCATGGTTGTTGTTTTTAAGTAGTAGTAGTAGTAGTAGTAGTAGTAGTAGGGCTAGAAGTGGGCCCTCGCGGCCCTTTTACGCCCTTTCTCGTTTGTGACTTTGATTTGTTTCAAGGTGGCTTGCTTTCTACAGCTAAACTATAAAATTTAACACAAATATGGAATGGACTTTTTCTTTTCTTTTTTTTATTCATCGAAAGTAGTATAAAAATTTGACATCATTGTGTCTTTGTCCAGAAGATTTTTGAATATATTTATGTTAGGTGCAGCCTTAATGTTAGTTGACAAATTATTCCAGTATTGGACAACTCGGTTAGAAAAGTAAAACTTGCGAATGTTAGTAACTGATCGTCTTAAAAATAACTTCTCTGTACTATTTCGTGTCATGTTTGTAATACTTTTAACAAATATTTACAATGTCACACAGGTAGGATTCAGCCTGTGAGATAAAAGCTGTGTGTTTGACGTGGTCATTTAGTCTTTCATAATGTGTGTGTGCGTGTGCACGCATTTTTGCTCCATTTTTTTTCTTTCCTCCACATTCCTCATCAGCTTAAAATTTCGAAACCTGTACAAAGTTATTCAGTCCTCATTTTTGCTTGCCTTTGTTTGCATTGGATTCAAATAGGAATTGTTCGGAAATAATTAAGGGGAGTAATTTCATGGTGTGTGGGAGTGATCTTGCCTAATTCAATCGGTCAAACAGGGGGAAGTTACTGTACCTTCAGGTAGATCCCCAGCTCTCGCCTCGTGTGTTTGAGTAGACTTACAGCACTTAGAACATGGTGCATCATTCTAAAATTGATGTCATTTATATTTTTACGTCACATTTTGCAAGTTTTTCTCAGTTTGTGGATACTGGCCACCCCTAATTTTTCTAAAAAAAAATTTGCAAGTCGCTGACTCACATCCTGCGGTTTCAAGCTTCGACGCCATGCCGCCATGTTGCTATGGTTTTGACCGAGTAAGTCGAGGTAATCAACTCTAATTTTCACAAAGTGCTCTCCACTAGTTTGTTCCGAAAATCGTCTATTACTTCCTGTTAACTTTTTTTATTACTCATTTTCTCAGTCTTTTTTATTTCAATGAGCTATGAGAATGTATCTCTTTGATCCTTTAGAAATGAGAAAAATGCTAATGACATTGCGTTCTTGTGTTTTGATAATTACCTTATTTTACGGACTATAAGGCAATACTTTTTTTTCCCCCAGTTTGAGACCTCTGTGCCTTACAATGTGACTAAATTAAGTAAAAAAAATATAATAACAAAATCTGAAATTTGTGTAAAAGTTTGGGGATGCGCCTTGTCAGGAAAATACGGTAATCGGACCATTTAAAAAAAAATTGTTTTACCGTGTGAGAGGTGGTTTTTTCCCCCTTTTTTAAACTGAAAAAACTTCTGTCTTATTTAAAAAAAAAAGATTTGTTAATCCCAAAAGATTGGTTAATATTTTTTGAATAGATAACTTTTACATTGTACCGCAGTGACTCTGAGTATGTGGTATGAGAACAGTGAAGCTGTGAAGTGTAAGGTTTCCATTTTTATATAAAACATCTTGGGCAAGAAGAATGGAACCTTCAAGTGGATTACAAACTACATAATATTCGTCCAGATCTTAAAGAATATCTTCCTTCGACTGCTGGTGGCCGGAAGGAAGAAACGGTTCTTTGTAGACTACATCCGGGACACACATGCTACACGCATTCCTTTCTATTGAAAGGAGAGGACCCGCTTTATTGTGTAGCATGCGATTCTCCAATTTCCGTTCGTCATGTCCTTTTGGACTGCTGGGATATATACAACATTAGAAGGAAACACTACACTGCGGAGTCAATGAAAGTTTTGTTCCGTGATATTCCACCTGACACAATTTTTAATTGAAAGAGATTAATATTTTTCACTTGTTGTAAGCTACTGTGATGTTTTTAACTCTAGACGTGTCATGTTTTTACTTGCTAAGTTTGTGATTTATTAATGGTTTTATTTTTAACAAAAGTATTTTAACATAGAACTTTGATTTTGTTTTTACCTCGTGTTTTTATCCCTTTTTAATGCGTGATAAGATTTAACGTGGTGACAGCCCTGACATGGCCTTAGTTGTCGACGGGGCTATAATTTTAATCTTAATCTTAATCTGTCAAGGGACATTCTAGATTGCTTTCTTTTTCTTTATTTTTGCCTCCGCCACACTTTGGATAAAGGGCAATTTTGATTGTTTATGTCTCTGTACCGTTTTATTCCTTTGTCTTCCCTACTTTCTGTGAACCACTGCAGTGAATCGCTTCAAATTTTGTGTCGTGCATTTTACACACGCAATGCTTGTATTATCCTTTGTTCATTTATGCAAACTATGTAATTTTGATAAATGTTTCTACCCCCTACCGGGGAGGGAGGGGGTCTCTTTTCTTTAAATAGTTATCCCACCTTATGGAAGTTCTGTGCTTGAAGCTAACTTTAATCTATCACTCTCTTTGACTCTGCCTTTTCCCTCTGCTTACTGTCATTTACTATCTTTCTGTCTTACTGGTTCATTCTCATGCCTTTGTTTTAGAAATTCTTACAAAGATTTACTATACGTGGTCGAACTTTATGCGGTGACAGTCCTGAGATAACCATAGCTGTTGACGGGACTATAACAGACTAACTAATGAACTAACTCTTACAAAGATTTTATCCAGCCAAAGATGGACATGCTGGGCCTATTTCTTAGTTGCATGAAAGCAGCATGACGCATCTGTGCTCATAGGATGGGAGACTCAACAATCGATGAAGAGGAAGTTAAATCTGCTCTTATGAACACTATTTTTTCTATACTTTATTACCCAATGAACTTTTTACCAAATTGGCGGATACTTTATAACCCAATTAACCTTTTACCAAATTTGAGTTTTCAAGTCAAGTCAAGTCAAAATCATCTTTTTTGAGGGTTAAAGAATAAGCTAACAAAGCTTTTTTTCATCCTGCCCTCAGAAGTGTGTGAGTGTGTGGTTAAAGACTTTGATTATATGTTAATATCATTATTTGGAATGTTATTATTGTTGCTGTGATATTGTTATTATTGGTCTCTTTTCTTTAAATACTTGTTATCCCACCTTATGGAAGTTCTGTGCTTGTGTGCTAACTCTTGCAATCTGTCACTCTCTTTGACTCTGCCTTTTCCCTTTGCTGGGGAAAAGTCATTTACTATCTTTCTGGCTTACTGGTTCATTCTCATGCCTTTGTTTTAGAAATTCCTAAATACAAAAAAAAACTATACAGTTGGTCGAACTTTATGCGGTTTGACAGTCCTGAGGTAACCATAGCTGTTTTCGCGCCTATAACAGACTAACTGTTGAACTATGGCTTACAAGCGATTTTATTCCGAGCCCAAAGACTGACATGCTGGGCTTCTCTATTTCTTAGTTAAGGCATCATAACTTGCAGCATGACGCATCTGTGCTCATAGGATGGGAGACTCAACAATCGATGAAGAGGAAGTTAAATCTGCTCTTATGAACACTATTTTTTCTATACTTTATTACCCAATGAACTTTTTACCAAATTGGCGGATACTTTATAACCCAATTAACCTTTTACCAAATTTGAGTTTTCAAGTCAAGTTCAAGTCAAAATACATCTTTTAATTGAGGGTTAAAGAATAAGCTAACAAAGCTTTTGTTCATCCTGCCCTGTGTGTGTGTGTGAGTGTGTGTGGTAAAAGACTTTGATTATATGTTAATATCATTATTTGGAATGTTATTATTGTTGCTGTGATATTGTTATTATTGGTCTCTTCTTTAAAGAATACTTGTTTTGTACAACTATTTTTGCTTAAGTGTGTGTGTGCGTGTGTGCAGACCTGTTTACCATCCCGATTTTGCTGTAATTTTTATGGGGGAAAAGTCAAATTACGGTAATTATGGCTACCAGAAAAAAACAACGGGAAAACAAAATCCTAAATTATAAAAAAAACCCACTACAGTTGCGTCGATAAGCGAAGCTTTTGAAACGATGCGGTGAAAAGTCATTTCGCGCCATTTCCTTTTCTGTTTTCAAAATGGCGTCCAAGCGAGTGCATTCCGAAGCTTCTGTATCTTCTGGTCGAAAAAATCTAAAGAAAAGACATCAAAAGTCACAGAAATTCTGTGAAAGTGACCTAAAAATTCCAGGAATACGTCGTTCAGCACTAGGTGACGAGCATGTGTTCTGTGTCTACTGCTCGACGGACATTAGTATTGCACACTCAGGTCAGTACGATATCGATGTTCATTGGTCACGCGTTGGATTACAGTTTTTTTCTCTTCAAAATTACGTTTTTTGGTTTCAGAAATTACAACATTGCAAAATAGGGGTAAACAGGTCTGGTGTGTGTGTGTGTGTGTGTGTGTGTGTGTGCGCGCGCGTGTGTGGTAAACATTTGATTATATGTTAATATCATTATTTGGAATGTTATTTTTGTTGCTGTGATATTGTTATTATTGGTCTCTTCTTTAAAGAATACTTGTTTTGTACAACTATTTTTGCTTAAGTGTGTGTGTGCGTGTGTGCAGACCTGTTTACCATCCCGATTTTGCTGTAGTTTTTATGGGGAAAGTCAAATTACGGTAATTACGGCTACGGAAAAAAACAACGGGAAAACAAAATCCTAAATTAAAAAAAACAACACTACAGTTGCGTCGATAAGCGAAGCTTTTGAAACGATGCGGTGAAAAGTCATTTCGCGCCATTTCCTTTTCTGTTTCAAAATGGCGTCCAAGCGAGTGCATTCCGAAGCTTCTGTATCTTCTGGTCGAAAAAATCTAAAGAAAAGACATCAAAAGTCACAGAAATTCTGTGAAAGTGACCTAAAAATTCCAGGAATACGTCGTTCAGCACTAGGTGACGAGCATGTGTTCTGTGTCTACTGCTCGGCGGACATTAGTATTGCACACTCAGGTCAGTACAATATCGACGTTCATTGGTCACGCGTTGGATTACAGTTTTTTTCTCTCTCAAAATTACGGTTTTTGGTTTCAGAAATTACAACATTGCAAAATAGGGGTAAACAGGTCTGGTGTGTGTGTGTGTGTGTGTGCTGTGTGTGCGCGCGCGCGTGTGTGGTAAACATTTGATTATATGTTAATATCATTATTTGGAATGTTATTATTGTTGCTGTGATATTGTTATTATTGGTCGCTTCTTTAAAGAATACTTGTTTTGTTCAACTATTTTTAGCTCAAGAAAGAATTATTATAGGCATCTGCTTGCTTTACTTGTGTATGTGTGTGTGTGTGTGTGTGTCATGTGCACTGTTGCGAAATGAAAACGGAAGTAACAGACGAGTTCTGTGCCCGTTAGGACGCTTAGTTCCGGTTAGAAAATGCTGTAAACACGACATGGCTGCTCCGTAATCATAATGGAGGGGTGTTTAATTGCTCAGTTATCAGTTTGGAGATTTAATAATATTAAGTCCTCGTTCATGGGGTTTTTTCTTAAAGTGTTTACATTCGTTGACTATAAACAGTTATGTTCTTATTTGTTTACTTGATACGACCACATTAATACCCTAAGACTTGAAGACAAGAACAAAATATAGTTGTTGTTTAAGGTAGGTAACTTCCGTTTTTTAATTCTATTTTTGAACCCCCCCAAACCGACTTCAAGACGAGACAGTAGGGAAAGATAACCCCAAAAGACTGAATTATGAGACGGTGCTACATGTGTATAACATTAATTTGTTTATTGTTTTATTCATGTTAAATCGTCTTTGTTGATGTATCATTCTTATGTGTGAATTTACATAAGGAATTGTTTTATGATTTATTGTGTTATATGTGGATATCTTTTGCTTTGAAGACAATAAAGTGTGGATTGATTGATGGAAATTGCCTGAAGCCGGGGTGTTTTGTCAGGAAGCGATTGTGGCTGAGGACTTGTTGCTGTACTTAAATCAACGCCTTGGGCTTTTTCTTTGTCTTTTTTTTTGGTAATTGTTTTGTTGTTGATCACAGGATGTCTTAGTTGTAAGTGTTGTTGTTGTTGTTGTTGTCGTACCCTGGCTTAAAGACTCCAGGGATCATCCCAACAGCCGAAGCACTTGAACACTATGGTACAAATGCATTAGTTAGCTAGGGATGAGAATATTACGTGAGTGACCGTTTTTCATTATTACCACGCCACGTGAGCAGCCACACTCTGACTTTGGAGGATTTTGGACTGATGATGTTATGCTAGGAGCTTGCTATGGCTAAAGACAATCCCTGCATAACTATGCAGAACATAACAACATTTTGATGTAGCCTCGGTGTTCTTGTAATTTGGCTTGAATAAGCAGTAATATTGTTACATGTTTGAGATGCGAGTATGTCTGAAATTTGTTATAAAGAAAAAAAAAAAAAAAAAAAAAAAAAGGCTATTCCAGGGTGTTAACACATGCGTCCATCAGTGTGTTCGTTATGCATAATTATATGCAAACATGTTTTTTAATCGAATAAATAATTAATTATTAAGAAATTAATAACAAATTATTAGCCTGCCAGAGGAGGGCTTATTAATTTTAATGCGGCTTGTGTGTGTGTGTGTGTGTGTGTGTGTGTGTGTGTAAAGATCAATTTTGTAAAGAAAAACAACTGGATGGATTTTAATCAAATTTGGTAGAGGGATAGGCATCTTAAAAAGGAAGGTTCCTTTCGATATTCATGACCCTGCTGACCTTGACCTAGAAGTTTGACCTTGAAACCCGAAAATTCCTTTGTGCTATATTTTATGTTTGAGGTGAGGTGTATCTCATGAACCAGTTCATGAAATTGCTTCAATTGTTTTGTGTGTGGTGGTATATCACTGTACGCAAATGGTCCTGTAGGAGACCTGTAACTGTGCTGACCTTGAAAACAGAAATCACCATCACCTTCACTGAAGTGGCCATATCTTTCACATCTTTGGACTTACTATCTTCAAACTTGATTATGTAGGTACATTGGCTTATGGTAAGTCTGAATATTAGGTACTGATGAAGGTCAAGGTTCAAGGATGTAGGCCTTGGAGGTTTTTTTTTAACCATATCTTTCACATTTTTGCAGTTACAGGCTTCAAAGTTTGCAGGTTGGTAGACTAGGTGAAGGTCGTGTGTGGTGCAAAGCATTGTTTACAATTCATGACCTTGACGTTTGAACTAGTCTCTTTTAGCAGTGGCTATAGTTCGAACACCAGTGGCAGTACACCCACATAACTTTGACATTTGAAGCCTCTAAAGGCAGCTAACGGTATAAGTAACACATACAATTACCACTACCAACAAAAATGGGTTTTAGCAAAGATATTCTAAAAGGGTAAGATGGATTACTTAAGAGCTCGGCGATCCGGGCTGATAGAGTTATCGTTAGTGGGTCCAGTACACTTTTCACAGTGGAGGCTATCCAAAAACTCAGACTGGAAGTTGAACGGAGAATTCAACTGGCCTCTCGATGTGTAAAATGTGTACTGTTTCAAAGGGACATAACCAGTGTTTCTGTCCTCACTACTCATATAGGGAAAAGAGACCGGATGCTTATCTTCCCCTATACAGTCTGATAGCTATCGTTAGTGGGTCCAGTACACTTTTCACAGTGGAGGCTATCCAAAAACTCAGACTGGAAGTTGAACAGAGAATTCAACTGACCTCTCGATGTGTAAAATGTGTACTGTTTCAAAGGGACATAACCAGTGTTTCTGTCCTCACTACTCATATGGGGAAAAGAGACCGGATGCTTATCTTCCCCTATACAGTCTTTGGTTTTAGGAGCCGGATAAGAACAACAATTTACAAGATACTGTGCAAGAAAACTTTATTATCTCAATCAGAAAAATTAACAAAGAAACGATAATACAAAAACAACAACAAATTGAACAAGAAGTCTGCATACAAATGACCTTTATTATGAGTCCCAGGATTATAGAATAAGAATGGAGCCATGCTTTCGATGACACGCTCTCCCTAGGAAAACATCCAGAACTTACTAGTTATTTTAAACACAATGCGATACGATACATGACAATAAGCAATACAATGCAACGGAAAGCAACACAACAGGTACGGCAATCATGGGTGCTTCTTAAACAGTTAACACGGGTTTAAAAAAAAGGTGAAACGGGTAGTAATATGTAAATTAGAAGAAACTGCCAATGCGATTGGCTGAACTGTTTATGTTAATTTACATGTTACTATTCATGCCAACTGTTGTAATAATTAAAAACAATGCTATTGTGCATGTTACTTCTCGTGTTAACTGTTAAGACGCACACGTGATTACTGTTCCAGGTCTCTGACTTCTATCATGATCCCAGACTTGTATTTCGGCCCACACCATGCAAAAAAACAAAACCCAACCCAATGACTACAGTAAATAATTATGAAACGCTAGGTCCAAACTCCAGGGCCCGTATTTACATTGAGATAGTATGAGACTTATAATAATATCTTAGAAGTCCTTCTAAAGACGTATAGGAGTTAATAGGACTTTAGAAGGACTTCTAAGATATAATGGAAATGTAGTAGTAGTAGTAATTAGGGCTAGAAGTGGGCCTCGCGGCCCTTTTATGCCCTTTCTCGTTGGTGACTTTGATTTGTTTCAGGGTGGCTTGCTTTCTACAGCTAAACTATGAAATTTAACAAAAATATGGAATGGACTTTTAATTTTTTTTTTATTCATCGAAAGGTGAATCGATAAGTCTCATACTATCTCAGTGTGAACACAGGCGTCCGGGTGTAGCAATCTGAAGTCACCCGTACACCCCTTCTCTACAGCCCGCTGCGAGACGTGCCGAACTTCTGGGACTCCTTGATCAGTTTCTGCAAGTCGGAGGCGGTGAACTCCACGGAGGCCACAGGGGCCCGGGGAGGGTAGGGGCCGTGGTGGTCCTTCTTGAGCCAGACACTGTCGATGATCTTGCCACCCTGAAGTGGAACAAAAAAACACAACAAGAGATAGAATAATTGTTCATGTTTATGAGCATGACGTTCTTTCCACATTGGAGAAAACCAAATAAGAACGTAATTATACTTTCCTGGTCACATAGTTTATAAAGAAGTAAACCAACACGCACACTCACGCACGTACACGCGCACACGCGCACGCGCGCACGCGCACACACACAACGTGATGTAAAAAGGTATAATTTGAAGTGAAAATTGTGTGGAAAATAAGCCTAAGTAAAGCAGGAAAAAAGTGTTACTGAGCTTCCCCACCTCCTCTAAGCTTTCTTCCCGTTGGCTTCAATATGAAACTGTAATTTCTGTTGTAAAACTATTTATGTAAACTATGTCGTTTTCAAATAATAAAGCCGTTCTTGTGAGATATTGCTCTGCGTTTCCTTATCACAATCCTGTCAATTTCGTGACCACGTTGTATTGTTTAAAACAGATGATGAAATATTATACGGTATTCTAAATTGAAAGATCCAAATGCTCAATTCTTTTGTACCTTCCAAATGTTCTGAATTAGACCATACTGTAAACTTTAAGAGATCGAGTTTGTTGTGACCGTAGCAAATTATAGGTTTTGATGTTGTTAACCCTTTCGCCGCCAGCCATTTTTCAGCCAAAAAAATACCATTAAACTTAACTGGGTAGAGAAAATAAAATATCTGCAATATTGCGAATTCCTCTGTGACATGTATAACATTAGGCCTATCCTTACCTCCCAAAATTAAGAAAATAAGGTCTTTGGATAAAAAGTCCTCATTTGATGCCTTTTAGTGACATGTGTGTTAAACCATTGTGCTAACATGCAATATTGGCGGTGAAAGAGTTAATGATTATTTTTCTGTTTTTATGTATGTCATATTACATAGCCTATTGGTATCCTATAAAGACACCCTGTGCATAACTGCATCCAAAATCCAAAAAGAGGAGTTTTAACCCTTTCACCGCCAAGTTGCATTTATGCACTACAATGGATTAATACCCATGTTAATAAAAGGCATCAAATCAGGTCCTGTTATCCAAAGACCCTATTTTCTTAATTTCAGGAGGTAAGGATAGGCCTAATGTTATACATGTCGCAGAGGAATTCTCAATATTGCAGATAATGTTTTTCTTTACCCAGACAAGTTTAATGGTAATTTTTGGGCTGAAAAATGGCTGGATGCGAAAGGGTTAATATGCTCAGAAGAAAAGTAATTCAAAACAAGCCAAACTGTGCCTAAAGGTGCCGACACATTGCATGATTTGAGTCATATGCTTCAGTCAGATTAGTCTGGTCACATGATGAATCTGACCTGATTGTGCAGCATGACGTGACACACTGTGTTATTTGGTACTTCTTCTTCTTCCTTGAAATTATCATGCAGTGAGGATAATTGTTACAACATTTCCGCTTTGTTGTTGCCCCAAATAGTCCAGCTCATACTTTCATGTTCAGAGCAGTTACAATCTCACGATCTTAATCCTTTTTGATTGGTTGACGGTGGCATGCGATCTGACTCGATCAGCAAAATTTAGGAACCTCCCTATTTTGGCCCTGTCGCATGATCGACTGAGTCAGACTTGTACGCAGGATCATAATTACGCAAATGAGGACAAAACATATCACAACCTGACCATATAATGTGTCGACCCCTTTAGCGAAACAAACCCTCCTCGCCATCTGCCCCCCACTCTTTTCTCAAGTTCTTCTTCTTCTTCTTCGATCGCTCAGACAGTTTCCTGTCAATTATGAGCGCAGATGCGTCATGCTGCCGTTATGCGCCTAAGTAAGAAATAGTTAGGCCCAGCAAGTCCGACTTCGACTGGAGAAGGAAATGTTTTTTCCCAAATGTTTTTGAAAGTGTTTCGTGAAAAAAGGTAGGAGAATGGACTGGTAAGGCAGAAAGATAGTAGATGACAGTAAGCAAAGGGAAAAGGCAGAGTCAAAGAGAGTGACAGATTAGAGGAAGTTACAAGCACAGAACTTCCAGAAGGTAGGGGAACTATTTATACCAAAGACCCCCCAGTACCCCCACGGGGGGGTCTCAAGTTCAAGTATACTTTATTATTTTCAAAAGAGACATTCTCTGCTCCCCCCTCCCCCTACATCATCTGACCTGGTCATCGGAAACCTGTTCCATGTAGAGGTGCGAGGCGTTGTGGATGGTCATTCGGGTGTAGCCGTAGTCACTGGAGCGGAAGGCTGACCAGTCGGCTAGCGTTTTGTTGAACGGGTCGGTTTTCTCAGAGCATCCCTGATTAGATAGAAGCAAAGAGTGAAACAAGGGGTTTTTGATCATGATAATTATTTGCCTGTCGTATTATTGTGTGTGGCATTAAGCCGTAGTGGAAGACGGGGTAAAAAGCCCATGGGCGGATAAGAAGCCCATGCCAATTATGTCATGAAAGAAAGCAAATTTCAGTCACATTTTGCCCATGAGATGAGTGTTAATGTTTAGCATTCGTCTCATGGGCAAATTTGACTGACATTTTGCTTTATTTCATGAGATAATTGGCATGGGCTTCTTACCCGCCCATGGGCTTTTTACCCCGTCTTACCCTACTGTTCATGCAAATCATGTTTAGATCTATTCTACAAAGTCGGAGTGTGGCTACTCACGTGGCGGGGTAATACAAAAACGGTCACACACGTACTGTTCTCATCCCTAGCTTGTGCATTTGTACCATATTGTTCAAGTGCTTTGGCAGTTGGGATGATCCCTGGAGTCTTTAAGCCAGGGTACAACAACAACAACAACATGTTTAGATCTCTTTCTTGAGGAGCCGACCATACCACTCAATCCAACTGCGATCCGATCGTGACGATGTCTGTGAGGCATGATTCTCGTGAAACACGTCCGTCTAAAAATTTAATTCCACTAGTTTCCCTTCACTGTGCTCAAGTAGTAGACCCCCATTGCTGGTACCCACGTGTCGTCATATCCGGTCACAAGGAGCGCCATATTATGGGAGACCGCCATCTTAGTCCTTACCTTTTTTTGAAAAATGCCAGATCGATGCTGCGTATTTGGCTGTTCCAATTCGAAACTTAATCTAAACTGTATTTATAACATCTGGATGTTTTCTTTACACATTTAGATAACATTTTCACTTTGTTTACACACAAATAAGGACTAAGATGGCGACACTTCCGTTGGAATGGTCGAGATGCGCACGCAGGTGGGTTGGAGCCATACACGAATCACACACAAAAAGTCTGATACAAACCAGGGATGTATAGTACTATACATCCCTGTACAAACATACAGATATTCTATCAGATTCGTGTACGGGGGACTTTAACCCTTTCACCGCCAACGTCGCATTTTTGCACCACAATGGTTTAGCACCCATGTACACTAAAAGGCATCAAATCAGGGCATGTTATCAATGATCATATTTTCTTAATTTTGGGAGGTAAGGAAAGGTCTTACGTTATGCATGTCATAGAAAAAAAACCCCACTATTGCAGGTGACTTTTTTCTCTACCCAGGTAAGTTTAATGGACATTTTTTGCTGAAAAAAATGGCTGGCGGCGAAAGGGTTAAATAGATATAGTGAACAAAAGTAGTAGGATTTCATCAGATTCATTCAGACTGTACAGACCTGTTTACTCTACTCTTTTCGAGTAGTATTCTACTCAATTTGGACCTCTACCAAAGATATTCTGAAAGGGTAAGATGGATTACATAAGAGCTCGGCGAACCGGGCTGATAGAGTTATCGTTAGTGGGGACAGCACACTTTTCACAGTGGAGGCTATCCAAAAACTCAGACTGGAATTTGAACGGAGAATTCAACTGGCCTATCGCCGTGTAAAATGTGTCCTGTTTAAAAGGGACATAACCAGTGTTTCTGTCCTCACTACTCATATAGGGAAAAGAGACCGGATGCTTATCTTCCCCTTTAGAATATCTTACCTCTACTACTCTTCAAAATTGAAAATAATGCTCTAATTACTCTTTTTCACTGTATTTCAGTGAACGTTGTTTGATGGTTTAAAGAATAAAAATACACATTTTTAGCCCAAACTACTCATTTCGGATATCCAGACTACTCAAGACTTATGAAGGGGGTAAACAGGCTACAGACAGTACAATTTCACGAGAATCATGTTTCACAATTTCACAGTCGGATCGCAGCTGGATTGAATCGCATGCAGTGGGTCATTCCTTCCTTTGCTGTGTTTTGGGTGACATTGTTGTGCAATCATTTGATTGGTTGGTGTGTTTTGGTGACATTGTTGTGCAATCATTTGATTGGTTGGTGTGTTTTGGTGACATTGTTGTGCAATCATTTGATTGTGTTTTGGTGACATTGTGTTTTGACATTGGTGACATTGTTGTGCAATCATTTGTTTGGGTGACATTGTTGTGCAATCATTTGATTGGTTGGTGTGTTTTGGTGACATTGTTGTGCAATCATTTGATTGGTTGGTGTGTTTTGGTGACATTGTTGTGCAATAATTTGATTGGTTGGTGTGTTTTGGTGACATTGTTGTGCAATAATTTGATTGGTCGGTGTGTTTTGGTGACATTGTTGTGCAATCATTTGATTGGTTGGTGTGTTTTGGGTGACATTGTTGTGCAATCATTTGATTGGTTGGTGTGTTTTGGTGACATTGTTGTGCAATAATTTGATTGGTTGGTGTGTTTTGGTGACATTGTTGTGCAATAATTTGATTGGTTGGTGTGTTTTGGTGACATTGTTGTGCAATAATTTGATTGGTTGGTGTGTTTTGGTGACATTGTTGTGCAATAATTTGATTGGTTGGTGTGTTTTGGTGACATTGTGACATTGTTGTGCACATTTTGATTGGTGTGTGTTTTGGTGACATTGTTGTGCAATCATTTGATTGGTTGGTGTGTTTTGGTGACATTGTTGTGCAATCATTTGATTGGTTGGTGTGTTTTGGTGACATTGTTGTGCAATAATTTGATTGGTTGGTGTGTTTTGGGTGACATTGTTGTGCAATAATTTGATTGGTTGGTGTGTTTTGGTGACATTGTTGTGCAATAATTTGATTGGTTGTGTGTGTTGTTGTGCACGATGACATTGTTGTGCAATAATTTGATTGGTTGGTGTGTTTTGGTGACATTGTTGTGCAATCATTTGATTGGTTGGTGTGTTTTGGTGACATTGTTGTGCAATCATTTGATTGGTTGGTGTGTTTTGGTGACATTGTTGTGCAATCATTTGATTGTGCAATGTGTTTTGGTGACATTGTTGTGCAATTGGTTGATTTGATTGGTGTGTTTGATTGGTTGGTGGTTTTGGTGACATTGTTGTGCAATCATTTGATTGGTTGGTGTGTTTTGGTGACATTGTTGTGCAATCATTTGATTGGTTGGTGTGTTTTGGTGACATTGTTGTGCAATAATTTGATTGGTTGGTGTGTTTTGGGTGACATTGGTGCAATGATTGGTGTGTGTTTTGGTGACATTGTTGTGCAATAATTTGATTGGTTGGTGTGTTTTGGTGACATTGTTGTGCAATAATTTGATTGGTTGGTGTGTTTTGGTGACATTGTTGTGCAATCATTTGATTGGTTGGTGTGTTTTGGTGACATTGTTGTGCAATCATTTGATTGGTTGGTGTGTTTTGGTGACATTGTTGTGCAATAATTTGATTGGTTGGTGTGTTTTGGTGACATTGTTGTGCAATAATTTGATTGGTTGGTGTGTTTTTGGTGACATTGTTGTGCAATAATTTGATTGGTTGGTGTGTTTTGGTGACATTGTTGTGCAATCAATTTGATTGGTTGGTGTGTTTTGGTGACATTGTTGTGCAATAATTTGATTGGTCGGTGTGTTTTGGTGACATTGTTGTGCAATGATTTGACTGCATGGTTGGTGTGTTTTGGTGACATTGTTGTGCAATAATTTGATTGGCTGGTGTGTTTTGGTGACATTGTTGTGCAATCATTTGATTGGTGGTGTGTTTTGGTGACATTGTTGTGCAATAATTTGATTGGTTGGTGTGTTTTGGTGACATTGTTGTGCAATGATTTGATTGGTGGTGTGTTTTTTGGTGACATTGTTGTGCAATAATTTGATTGGTCGGTGTGTTTTGGTGACATTGTTGTGCAATGATTTGATTGGTTGGTGTGTTTTGGGTGACATTGTTGTGCAATAATTTGATTGGTTGGTGTGTTTTGGTGATAATTATTGTCGTGTCGTGATGTGAATGGTCGGTGTGTGTTGTGGCGATATTGCTGTGCCATGAGTTTGGTTGGTTGTTGTGCGTTATGGCGAATGCGCATCAGTGGTTTGGAATTTTGAAGTTTCTAATTTTGTGTGGGATTTGATGCACTTAAAACACACACCACACGCAATAATTTGATTGGTCGGTGTGTTTTGGTGACATTGTTGTGCAATGATTTGATTGGTTGGTGTGTTTTGGGTGACATTGTTGTGCGCACGCACGCACGTTATGGCGACGTGGTTTGGAATTTGAATTTTGTGTGGGATTTAATGCACTTAAAACACACACACACACACGCACGCACGCACGCACGCACGCACGCACGCACACACACACACACACACACACACACACACACACACACACACACACACACACACACACACAGAAACATTTTAAAGAACACTAAAGCCTAAAACAGATAAAGAAGCTCACATGAAACGTAGCTTTCAAGAGCGTCACGCTCTTTTCTTCAGCGTCGTCTGACGGGAGGCAACTGGAAGGGTCATTGCATGTGAACTTGACTTAGAGCATGAATAAATATTATGGTGTCTCTGTGTGATCGTGTCTTACCGCAGATCCAGTGATGATGTGAACAGGGGCACCAGGATTAGTGTACGGCTCTGCCTGGCTCCCATTGTACACCTGCCAGAACAGACAGACAGACAGACACACATGCGCGCATGCACGCACATACGCAGACACAGAAATATACACCCAGTATAACAAAAACTTCATTTAAAACACACACACCCCTCCAAAAAAAAATCAACCAAAAGAACAACAAAGACAAAAACCGCACATACATATAAACAAACAAACAAACAAATGAAAACCCCCAAACAAAACCAAAAAGCAATTAAAAAAGCGACTATGAAACAAAAAAATTCCGACACAATGGTAAAAAACGCGTAGCAGGAAAGAGAGAGAGAGAGGGGAGAGAGAGAGAGAGAGAGAGAGAGAGAGAGAGAGAGAGAGAGAGAGAGAGAGAGAGAGAGAGAGAGAGAGAGAGAGAGAGAGAGATGAGAGAATGTATGTTTGTGTGTATGTGTGTTCTTCAGCTTAACGTCCTTCCACTAAAAGTGATTCAGACAAAACGTTATGTGTGTGTGTGTTTGTGCGCGCGTGCGTGTGTGTGTGTGTGTGCGTGCGCCAGTGTGTGTGTATGTGTGCTTGCGTGCGTGTACGTGTATATGTGTGTGTGTTGTATCTGTGAGTGTCTATCTATCTGCGGGTTATCTGCGAGTAGTGTGTCTGACGGACCTTGGTGTCATAGACGGGCCACAGGCGTTCGTAGGAGTGCTCGTGGGCCCACAGGGTCAGATCCACCCCGTACTTGTAGAACAGGTTTTCCAGGCCAGGGAATTGGAACACCGGCACGCCGGTTCGAATCTGTCGCCGCCAATACAAACAACACTTGTAGGGGAAGACGGGGTAAACAGCCCATGGGCGGGGATAGAAGCCCATGCCAAGTATCTCATGAAATGAAGCAAATGTCAGTCCACGTTTGCCCATGAGACGAGTGTTAATGCTTAGCGTTCGTCTCATGGGCAAAATTGGGGTAAACAGCCCATGGGCGGGTACGAAGCCCATGCCAATTATCTCATAAAATGAAGCAAATGTCAGTCCAATTTTGCCAATGAGACGAACGCTGTCTCATGAGCAAACTTGGACTGAAATTTGCTTCATTTCATGAGATAATTGGCATGGGCTTCTTACCCGCCCATGGGCTTTTTACCCCGTCTTACCCTATTCGAGGCCCAATAAGGAAAAATAAAAGCCGTATAGGTCGAGCTAAGAGTTAAGGGCCAGCCACACGTCCACTAAAATCGCACGACTGTACGATACGATTCCATCACGTGGTCTCCAAGAACAAATGTGATTGGCGTATCGAGATGTCACGTGATCGAATCGTATCGTACAGTCCGGTGCGATTTTAGTGGACGTGTGGCTGGGCCTTTAGTAGTGTGACTTCTTTATGTAGACGAAATGATAGGCGTAGTAGGCCCTACTTAACTGAATTATTTTCATGATGACTTAGAACCAAAACGGACTATCGTCAGACGGTCCATCGATTTATTTTGTAACTTGTTGCAAAAAAAAAAAAAAAAAAAAAAAACTTGGGTTAAAAAAAAGAAGTAAAAAATATGAATATCATAATCCCCACTTCACATGTTTTTCAGTCTTTTTTAATACAATTCATTAGTTTTCACATCAGGTTCTATATTAAGTCAATGGACCATCTGAACATAGTCCGTTTTGACTCCAAGGCATCAAAACAGTCTGCGCCTTAGCAAAATTACTCATACAAAAGCACGTAACTTTCAGTGCATTTAGGGGAAGACGGGGTAAAAAGCGCATGGGCGGGTAAGAAGCCCACCCCCATTATCTCATGAAATAAAGAAAATGTCAGTCAAATTTGCCCATGAGACGAATGCTAGACATTAACGCTCGTCTCATGGGCAAAATGAGACTGAAATTTGCTTCATTTCATGAGATAATTGGGGTGGGCTTCTTACCCGCCCATGCGCTTTTTTACCCCGTCTTCCCCTATCCAAGTTCGTTCATACAAACCAAGCAACAAGCAAAAACCTAGAGAGTAGGCCTACGGACAAAGACTCTCAAAGACTCTAAAAGGGTAAGATGGACTACTTAAGAGTTACGGCGAGCCGGGCTGATAGAGTTATCGTTAGTGGGGTAGTTACACCATTCACAGTGGCGGGCTATCCAAAGACTCAGACTGGAATTTGAACGGAGAATTCAACTGGCCTATCGACGTGTTTTTAACCTAAATGTGTCACGTTTAAAAGGGACATAACCAGTGTTTCTGTCCTCACTACTCATACAGGGAAAAGGGACCGGATGTTAGTCTTTTCTTTTCAGTGTCTTTGGTACGGATAAAGCACTGATTTCTGCTTGGTCTAGAGGAACCTCAATTGGTTGAAAGGCCACAGTTACAAGACACACCGTGGGATTGAACTAACAGGACAAAGGGACGCATTTTTGGTACAAGACACACAGTGGGATTGAACTAACAGGACAAAGGGACGCATTTTTGGTACAAGACACACAGTGGGATTGAACTAACAGGACAAAGGGACCCATTTTTGGTACAAGACACACAGTGGGATTGAACTAACAGGACAAAGGGACCCATTTTTGGTACAAGACACACAGTGGGATTGAACTAACAGGACAAAGGGACCCATTTTTGGTACAAGACACACAGTGGGATTGAACTAACAGGACAAAGGGACCCATTTTTGGTACAAGACACACAGTGGGATTGAACTAACAGGACAAAGGGACCCATTTTTGGTACAAGACACACAGTGGGATTGAACTAACAGGACAAAGGGACGCATTTTTGGTACAAGACACACAGTGGGATTGAACTAACAGGACAAAGGGACGCATTTTTGGTACAAGACACACAGTGGGATTGAACTAACAGGACAAAGGGACGCATTTTTGGTACAAGACACACAGTGGGATTGAACTAACAGGACAAAGGGACGCATTTTTGGTACAAGACACACAGTGGGATTGAACTAACAGGACAAAGGGACGCATTTTTGGTACAAGACACACAGTGGGATTGAACTAACAGGACAAAGGGACCCATGTTTGGTACAAGACACACAGTGGGATTGAACTAACAGGACAAAGGGACCCATTATTGGTACAAGACACACAGTGGGATTGAACTAACAGTACAAAGGGACCCATTTTTGGTACAAGACACACAGTGGGATTGAACTAACAGTACAAAGGGACCCATTTTTGGTACAAGACACACAGTGGGATTGAACTAACAGGACAAAGGGACCCATTTTTGGTACAAGACACACAGTGGGATTGAACTAACAGGACAAAGGGACCCATTTTTGGTACAAGACACACAGTGGGATTGAACTAACAGTGGGGACCCATTTTTGGTACAAGACACACAGTGGGATTGAACTAACAGGACAAAGGGACCCATGTTTGGTACAAGACACACAGTGGGATTGAACTAACAGGACAAAGGGACCCATTTTTGGTACAAGACACACAGTGGGATTGAACTAACAGGACAAAGGGACCCATTTTTGGTACAAGACACACAGTGGGATTGAACTAACAGGACAAAGGGACCCATTTTTGGTACAAGACACACAGTGGGATTGAACTAACAGGACAAAGGGACCCATTTTTGGTACAAGACACACAGTGGGATTGAACTAACAGTACAAAGGGACCC
>CM065684.1:46488721-46491221 GCA_017654935.2 Phymorhynchus buccinoides | reverse complement strand
ACGCACACACACACACATACATACACACACGCACACACGCACACACTCACACACACACACACACACACACACACACACACACACACACACACACACACACATACACACACACATACACACACGCACACACGCACACGCACGCACACACACACACACACACACACACACACACACACACACACACACACACGCATGCACGCAGTTCTCTCTCTACATGACAGAAACAGTCCCAGAGAATAATAGACAGTACATAATGCGTCTCCCTTTGATACCTAGGGCAAGAGTCAATCACGCATGCAATCCGCGGATGAGTCCTATTATGGGCAGAAACAACAGACATAACAATCGAGTACATACAGAGATACACGTGGTTCAAACATCCATACACTATTGGATGCCCATTACAAGTATATTGATCTACTACTACTACTACTACTACTAATACTACTACTACTACTACTACTGCTGCTGCTGCTGCTGCTGCTGCTGCTGCTGCTGCTGCTGCTGCTGCTACTACTACTACTACTACTACTACTACTACTACTACTACTACTACTACTACTACTACTACTACTACTACTACTACTACTACTACTACTACTACTACTACTACTACTACTACTACTACTACTACTACTACTACTACTACTACTACTACTACTACTGCTGCTGCTGCTGCTGCTGCTGCTGCTGCTGCTGTTTACTGCTGCTACTGCTACTGCTACTACTACTACTACTACTACTACTACTACTACTACTACTACTACTACTACTACTACTACTGCTGCTGCTACTTCTGCTGCTGCTGCTGCTGCTACTTCTGCTGCTGCTGCTACTACTACTATTACTACTGTTGCTGCTGCTGCTACTACTACTACTACTACCACTACTACTACTACTACTACTACTACTACTACTACTACTACTACTACTACTACTACTACTACTACTCTGGGCGAGGCATCTCCTATATAAAACAAGCTCTAACCAAGGTTTCCAGAACAGCAGTTGCTTTCACTGTTATCCAGAAGTCATGGCGGACGGACACGACTGACTCGAGAACCAACACGACATTAATTCGTAGTTAGGTTTATCACTGTAAAAGGCCGGCTACACTGCACACGATTCGATTCACTACGATCCGATTTTGACATTTGTGAGGCGTGATTGACGTGAAATTCTACTGTCCCAATAAATCTGATATAAATCCTACTATAATGAAATTCTGCTTAACGTCCTCCGGTCTGGAACAGTCATATGGGACATTAGGGTAGTAGATATAAAGATGGTGGGAACGATCCTGGAAGCAATGCCCGGAGGCAGTGCAACACCAGGAAAGTCCCGAATTTTTAACAATACAGATGAGTAAATCCTACTAGTTCGCGTTCACTATATTTGTAGTCTCCGGTACACGAATCCGATAAAGTATCTTATTTTTGTATCGGACACTGTGTTTGATTCGTGTATTGCGGTCTTTTTGGGGTCCTCAGTTTTGTTAGATTCTTTCTCAGCTTGCTTCAGACAAAAAGGAAGTACCAATGTTACTGGGTAGACAATAATATTCATTCATTGTAGCATGGTCAGTGCTTTAATCAATTAGACTATGGTGAACGAAAATAGCAGAGGTACTTTTTTAGACGGAAGAAGGCTCTATTTCACGTGAATCGTGACTCACCAACATCTTCACAATCGTATCGTAATCGAGATCAAATCGTATACACAAAGAAAAAAGTTAAGCACCCCTTAGCTATTACAAGGCTACCATTATTCCGTTATAAGCAGGGTTGAAGCAGTCATCCAGGCACAGGGAGGAAACACACGCTACTGAACTTTGATTTGCCAAATGAGTTTTGGACACTCCTCATGACGTTTTCCCACAATAATTAACGTTTCAGACAGCCATATAAAATTGTTACATTGATAATTAAACATGGTATTTTTTAATTTGAACATGACAACCCTTTTTGTTTCAGAATATCAGAATGCATTTGTAAAACCATACATTAAATTATGCGTTTTCTTATAGTCAGATAGTCAAACTTTCACTTACCAATCAATGTTGTTTCATTCTTTATTGATTATTTGCAATAAATCTCGATTTCATCTCATCTACAGCAAAAAAAGTGGTGGGGTGCTTAACTTTCTTCTTTGTGTATATATAATATAAAACCGGCTTGAAGCGAACCAACACAAAAGTCCGTAGTTAGGTTAGGTTAGGTTAGGTACATTATATTCACAGAGGCGTCTCTGCTCCCGCCTGGAGAGCGCGTCGCAGCCAGAGGCCAATGTTTTTTTTGTTTTTTTTGCATGCTATTTTTATGTGACTGATGAGGAAGGAAGGGAGGGGGTGATTTTTAACCAAATGACAACGTTTTCGTTGCCACTGGGTTTAACGTGTGCTAAGTGCATGAGCACACGGGACCTCGGTTTATCGTCTCATCCGAAAGACCGCAAGGCCTAGTGCAAAGTGAGAGGAAAAATCCCCTGTACCCAGGTTCGA
>CM065684.1:46478721-46483721 GCA_017654935.2 Phymorhynchus buccinoides | reverse complement strand
CTAGCATAGTGAACGAACACTCATGGCACACGCCCTATTTCGAACCCTTACCCGCTTAGTTTGTTTTATAAAGGCTATTTTAAAAGAATTTTGAGCATTATTAAACAATGTGACCCATACTGCTTTAGTTTCACAGACTATTAGTCAAACCTGGTACGTATAGTATTTTACATAGGAATTGAGTGTTGCATATCCCACGGATGTTAAGCTTACTAGCAACGTTTAAGTTTTTTAGTTTTTTTATATTTTTTTTATTTATCTTTCTAGAAATTCAATAACTCGGAATGTTTGTGTGTATGGGCGCGTGTACGCGCCTTTGCAGATGATTATTGCAAGTGTATATGTCTGGAATTGTGCACTGGTGTGTTATTTAAAACCAATATGTGTGAAATATTGTTCATTGCCGCAACAGAATTGTGATTATTTTCTTGTGCCCCTAGGGTTTTTGGAAAACAAACTTGACTTGATGTTATCTTCCTATGCCTATCACCCATACTGCTGGAGCTCGTTTTTTAGGAATAAACTTTCGAATTGCCGAGCAAATGTCAGCAGATGTTTGATGTCTCTCTCCATTCTACGTTCTACGCCACCAAACAGATACACACGCATGCACGCACGCACGCACGCGCGCGCGCACGCACACGCACACACGCACACGCACACGCACACACGCACACGCACACACACCACACACACACACACACACACACACACACACACACAGAGACATAATGTTTGCTCAATGGAAAGTGAATCAGTATTTTTTGCTTGCAAACAAAGTGAAAAGGAAAATATTGAAAACAATATCAAATACCGCTACGCTTTTGAAGCCTCGTCTTTGAAGTTCGAATACTTCTTCAAAAAGAAGGAAATATGTTAATAACACCCCCCGACCTGGAACATGTGCATCTGGCCTGGGGTATTTATGAATAGGCCTATACAGATAGTGGGTCAATCCTGGAGATACTGCAATACCAAGACCCCCCCCCCCCCCCCCAAAGAAAGTGAAATACACGATACTGACCTGGTAGGGTATTCATGAGTGCGTCTTAGACAGTCAACACGGGTATGTAAACTAGGCTAAACAGCCAGCCAATCGTTTTGGGGGTTTAGTCTAATTTACACACGGCTTCAGCCTGTGTTGACTGTTTAAAGCCGGCGCCACACTGTATATGATTTGACCTCAATACGATACGATTGTGACGATGTCTGTGAGTCATGATTCACGTGAAATACTTCCGTCTAAAAATAACTCTACTATTTTCGTTCACTCTACTCATGTAGACCGCAATTATACGCGAATCCAATAAAATTTCCGATTAAAAAAATAAGATATTTTATCAGATTCGTGTGCGAGAGACTACGAAATATAGTGACCATATTTAGGATTTCATCAGATTTCATTAGTAGGATTTCATCGGATTGATTAAGACAGTAGAATTTCACGTGCATCACACCTAATAATGTCAAAATCGCATCGCATTGAGATCGGATCCTATGCAGTGTAGCTAGGCCTTAAAGACCCACCACATCACGTGTCAAAATCACGGGTTGCACGTGTTTTCCCTCTTATAGCTGGAAAGAAATCTTGTTTTGACCAAGTCTGACTCCCATATAAATGCCCCCAAATTCAAACCGAAACATCATTTTAAAGAGCAGCCTCAATTTGAAGTTGGGGGCATCTGTATGTGGGTCACAGCTACCCAGAAAAACAACAAGGGACCTAATCGTGGTGAATACTAATTGTGGCGGTACCATAGCCGATGAAGTTTAACCGAGGCGTGGTTACCGCTACACCTATCTGTATTGTTAAATCTGGACTTTACTGGTGTTGCACTGCCTCCGGGCATTGCCTCCAGTATTGTTCCCACCATCTTTGTATCTACAAATGTCCCATGTGTCTGTTCCAGACCGAGAGGACGTAAAACACTATTTTTCACTTAATCGTGGTGAGTCACTGTATCTTTAAGACGCCCTCGTGGTTACATGCCCTGAGGTTATGACATACAAGTGACGAGGCTTAACCCTTTCACTGCCAGCCATTTTTCAGCCAGAATATACCATTAAACTTAACTGGGTTGAGAATTGTTTTTTATCTGCAATATTGCGAATTCCTCTGTGACATATATAACATTAGGCCTATCCTTACCTCCCAAAATTAAGAAAATAGGGTCTTTGGATAACAGGCCCTGATTTGATGCCTTTCAGTGACATGGGTGTTAAACAATTGTGGTGCTAAAATGCGACATTGGCGGTGAAAGAGTTAAACTATTGACACATCTCAATGGTGACGAATGGTGGATCGAAGCACGTGAAATACGGTTGGGGACAAGAGAAATTGATGCGAACACCCCAGTTGTCACTCTCACCAAATGAAAGCTCCGTCGCTAGGGAACATCAGTAAACAGTTTGTCATGTAGGCCTAAGCGTGGATAACGGCCACTACAAGCAAAATGGATTCATTGTTCTCTATCTTTCTCTGCCTCTCTGTTTGTTTGTCTGTCTATCTGTCTGTCTGTCTGTCTGTCTCTCTCTCTCTCTCTCTCTCTCTCTCTCTCTCTCTCTCTCTCTCTCTCTCTCTCTCTCTCTCTCTCTCTCTCTCTCTCTCTCTCTCTCTCTCAAGCATGGAGAGTAAGATAATTAAAAAAATGCTTACAAATTAAAAAATATATATAATGAATAATGGATAGCTAATAGTTCTTTAAAACAGTTAACTTGTGAATGGCCAGAATATATGTGTGTTTTGAGAGAGAGAGAGAGAGAGAGAGAGAGAGAGAGAGAGAGAGAGAGAGAGAGAGAGAGAGAGAGAGAGTGTGTGTATGTGTGTGTGTGTGTGTGTGTGTGTGTGTGTGTGTGTGTGTGTGTGTGTGTGTGTGTGTTGAGTGTGTTTGTGTGTGTGTTCTGAGTGTGTGTGTGTGTGTGTGTGTGTGTGTGTGTGTGTGTGTGTGTGTGTGTGTGTGTGTGTGTGTGTGTGTGTGTGTGTGTGTGTGTGTGTGTGTGTGTACGTGTGTGTGTGTGTTTTGAGTTGTGTGTACGTGCGAGCGCGCGTGTGTTTGATTTAGTGAGAGAGAAAATAAGAGAACTCAATATACTAGATTTCTTAATTCGATTAATATAACTTAAATTTGAAATTGATTTGCAAATAATTTTGTTCTTTTTAGTTCCCTTTATTTCAAATATTCTATTATTATTTTTGTTCTCCAATGTTTTGCAATGAAAATGATGCTTCCCCCATGTCACGAGAACCCAGTGTTAATGACATTAAAGGGTCCAGTGTCCAGTGTCCAGTGTCTCTCTCTCTCAATCTCTCTCTCCAATAATCACAACCCCCCCCCCTCCCTCTCTCTCTCTCTCTCTCTCTCTCTCTCTCTCTCTCTCTCTCTCTCTCTCTCTCTCTCTCTCTCTCTCTCTCTCTCTCTCTCTCTCTCTCTCTCTCTCTCTCTCTCAATCTCTTTGCTGAGAATTAAGTTGTGTTTTTGTCACTGATTTCAATTTGAGAAACAATCAGTCTGGGGGTTTAAATTATTATCGCAGTGCAGTCTTTTGTGAAGTCATTTGCTCCTGAATTCAAATTACCTCCCTTGAAATTGGTTTTGCTTTGTGAGAAAGAGAGAGCGAGAGAGAGAGAGAGAGAGAGAGAGAGAGAGAGAGAGAGAGAGAGAGAGAGAGAGAGAGAGAGAGAGAGAGAGAGAGAGAGAGAGAGAGAGAGAGACAGAGAGAGAGAGAGAGAGACAGAGAGAGAAAGACAGAGAGACAGAGAGAGACAGAGAGAGAGAGAGAGGGAGATAATATTGAATTGAATTGAATTGAATTGAATGAATGCTATTTATAGAGTGTAATAGAATAAGAAAATAGTACGTGCTTTCTTACATCCAGCCCTGTTAAAAAATAATAAAAAGGGACAAACAAAGCAATATAAAGAGCATGCAAAACACAGGCATACACAGGCATACATAATCATATAATAAAATCAAACCGCACACGCATGCTGAAGCAGACGAACATTTTGTAAATCAAGATGATACAGTTATCAAACATAAGATAGCAAAAGTCACATACACAAGCATTCCCAAAGTATTCATAATAGTGCATACATTTATGATTTATACTGTAATAACAGAGTTAGCAGCATTGGATTGGATCTAGTCTGATACAGTTTAGCTTTAGTGGTGATGAAGTAGGGGAAGACGGGGTAAAAAGCGCATGGGCGGGTAAGAAGCCCACCCCAATTATCTCATGAAATTAAGCAAATTTCAGTCTCATTTTGCCCATGAGACGAGCGTTAATGTCTAGCATTCGTCACATGGGCAAATTTGACTGAAATTTTATTTATTTCATGAGATAATTGGGGTGGGCTTCTTACCCGCCCATGCGCTTTTTACCCCGTCTTCCCCTAATTTCAACAGATTCAAGCATTGTGAACTCTGTACTCTGTACAGTAACAGAGGGAGGGAGAGGGGTGGGATGGAGGGAGGGACAGTGAGAGAGAGAGAGAGAGAGAGAGAGAGAGAGAGAGAGAGAGAGAGAGAGAGAGAGAGAGAGAGAGAGAGAGAGAGAGAGAGAGAGATATCGACATGCAAATAGACACAGATAAAAGACACAAAGAAATATCCCTGTTACTATGCTACGTTTTAACCCTTTCACCGCCAGCCATATTTCAGCCAAAAATGTCCATTAAATTTACCTGGGTAGAGAATAAAATCCATCTGCAGTATTGGGGGATTCTTCTGTGACATATATAAAATAAGGTCTGTCCTTACTTCCCCAAACTAAGACAATAGGGTCTTTGGATAATAGACCCCAATTTGATGCCTTTTAGTGGCATAGGTGTCAAATCACTGTGGTGCTAAAATGCGACTTTGGCGGTGAAAGGGTTAAGGACAGGCAATCGTTTAGAAGATTTAACGTGGTGACAGCCTTGACATGGCCTAAGTTTTCGACGGGGCTATAATTTTTATTGTAATCTTTATTTTCGATTAGAAGTGTTCAAAGTACAAAAC
>CM065684.1:46473721-46476221 GCA_017654935.2 Phymorhynchus buccinoides | reverse complement strand
GTATCCCGTCGAAACATGTCTCTGTGTTTAACATTTTAACCCTTTCGCCGCCAGCCATTTTCTTTTTAGCACCCCCCCCCCCCCCCCCCCACTCCCATTAAACTGAACAGAGCAGAAATAAAAATGTGTCTGCAGTATTGGGAATTTCCATGTGAAGTGCATAACATTAGGCCTATCCTTACCTCCCGAAATTAAGAAAATAAGGTCTTCAGATAACAGGTCCTGATTTGATGCCTTTTAGTGACATGGGTGTTAAACTGTTGTGCTGCATAAATGCGAGATTGGCGGTAAAAGGGTAAATTGCAGATGTTCTCCCTAGAACACTTTGCCATTCATTAATTTGACCTTCGCAGTAGGCCTTGATGTAGACCTTCTTCTTCTTCTTCTTCTTCTTCGATCGCTCAGATAGTTTCCTGGCAATTATGAGCGGAGACGCGTCATGCTGCCGTTATGCGCCTATCTAAGAGATAAATAGTTAGGCCCAGCAAGTCCAACTGCGGCTGGAGAAAATGTTTTTGAGAGCGCTTCGTGAAAAAAAGGCAGGAGAATGGACCGGTGAGACAGAAAGATAGTAGATGACAGTAAGCAACAGGAAAAAGGCAGAGTCAAAGAGCGTGACAGATTAGAGGAAGTTACAAGCACAGAACTTCCAGAAGGTGGGGGAACTATTTATACAAAGACCCCCAGGTATCCCCACGGGGGTGGGGTGGGGGTGGGGGGGGTGTTCCTATAGGCCTAGCTGCTTCAATAGAGCATTTGCCACGCGCCGGTGACCTTGAATTTCACTGAGTTGAATTTAGAGAGTTGAATTAGAGAGGTCAGCGCAACTCGGGCAGAACGAGCTCGGGCAAATTAGTAGTCTATAGCCGAACACTCGTGGCAAACGCCCTATTCCTGTAGCTTAGTTGCCGTTGGCTTAATGCTGGATATCAGCTGTTGTCATAGCCGCCAGCTTGGGATAACTCTAAGTAGTGAACTGGTTGGATGCGATGCATCTGGTAAAGATGCAGATCAACACCACCTCCTCCATTTCTCGGTTCTTTCCGGGTTTTTTAATTCTTAATTCTGGCCATTCTTAAGTGGAGATTGAGCACTTAAACGTCTATCGTGTTCTATATTTAACGTTAATTTCCATCCATATACACCATGCTTTCAATAAAAGTAGAAGATAAAGGCAAGAAGGCAATGAACCAAGGCTGTGAAAGTGGGTGTTGATCTGCATCTTTACCATGCCATCCTCAAGGCGGCTGGGCCCCTCTTATGTCATTGGCTGAAAAAGGAAAATGGCGACAAGTGGTCCCCGGCCTTTAGACAACGTTTGTTTGCCAAAACGGGTATTCAAAAGCCCGGCTAAGAATTACTCATTTTATTTTATAAGGCCCCGTTTCCCGTTGGCGCTGCTCTGAGAGTGACGCGCTGCTCTGAGAGTGACGCTCTCTCCCGATTCCCTTCAAATTTGCTGCCAGGCTTTGCCCCGGCCACAGCAAGCGTGACAGCAAATTTGAAGCGATTCGGTTAAGACAGGGCGGAGTTATTTGTGAAAAGGTGAAGCGGCCTATATCGCGCGCGTTTCTGAAGCGATTCGCTTCCGGTTTACCACATCGATAGTCACCGTCCCCGGTCATCTACCTGCCTAATTCGAAGGCAATCGGTCCAGAAATACCGGAGCTACGGGCGCCGAGAGGCCGGGGGATACGCGTTTCGCGCATTTGCCAAACCGCGCAAATGACACGGCCGCCTCGGGTGCCGTTGCCATCGCCCCGTTAGGGCTCACAGCAAATTTGAAGCGATTCGGTCGAAAACCGGCGGAGTTATAAGGCCCGTTTTGTGCTTCACACACACACACACAGACACACACACACACACACACACACACACACACACACACACACACACACACACACACACACACACACACACACACACATTTGTCTTTTAATATAAAGATGTGCTCGTGTGATGGTTACCTTATACATTTATGGAGAAAGGTGGCAGAGCGGTTAGGACGTTCGCCTGCCAAATGTAATGCGTGACTGCAACGCGAGTGACCCGGGTTCGATTCCCGGCCTCGACCTTTCTTTCTAGTTCGACAGGAAAATCGAGCTGAAAGTCGAGTCCTTCGGATGGGGACTTCAAGCTAGTCTGACCCGTGCGCTGTACGCACGCAAAAATCCCACGGCAGTTGAAAGTCGGTAAGAGCAGGGAGAAATCCCGCTGCCTGGTATGGCCAAATTGATAGCTAGGTTTCCCAAGTCTGCCCACACCCCCTCCTCACCCTGCCCCCCCCACCAAAGAAGGTGGGTAGGCGCTGCGCTTGCGGCGACGCGCTCTCCAGGGGAGAGCTGCCCGATTTTCACAGAGATAAGCCTCTGTGACTTGAATATTCCAAATACCAAATACCATTTGGTTGTTGAATATTTCACACTTAATTTTGCCTTGTCTCTTTCTTTTAAAATCCATTTTGCCTGCTATAATTAGAGCATTACATTTTAACCCAGAA
>CM065684.1:46456221-46461221 GCA_017654935.2 Phymorhynchus buccinoides | reverse complement strand
GCACGAGAAGATCTAGTTGAAGAAAAAAATAAAACAAAGCCAGCAGAGATAAACAGGTTCCAACGAAATAAAGTGCCTCTGACCATGAAAAAGTTGCAAACAAAAATAGGCCCGATGGCTTCAATAAATTACGTTTGAAAGTTCCGAGTCAAATCAAATGTTTGTTTAAATCTGTTTTCTTCTGGCAAAGAGTATTTTCTTTATGAAATTATAATTATGCAAACAAATGCGAGGGAGGGAGAGAGAGAGAGAGAGAGAGAGAGAGAGAGAGAGAGAGAGAGAGAGAGAGAGAGAGAGAGAGAGAGAGAGAGGAGAGAGAGAGAGAGAGAGAGAGAGAGAGAGAGAGAGAGAGAGAGAGAGAGAGAGAGAGAGAGAGAGAGAGAGAGAGAGAGAGAGAGAGAGAGAGAGAGAGAGAGAGAGAGAGAGAGAGAGAGAGAGAGAGAGAGAGAGAGAGACCGACAGAGAGGATGAGAGCTTTGTTTTATAATTCAAACTAAAATAATAACTTTTGACCGATTATTACGTATCTGTGTCTGTGAGGTCTTTATTGGTCATTGTTAATATCAACTTTACTTTTTGCTTAGTCCCCGTTTTTTTCTTCCAATTCTGCTAAACTCAGTAAGATTATGTTGGAGTTGAAAACTTTGTATGAAACGTCTTCTGAAACAGTTTTGTTTCTTTTTCTTAAAACCCCTTGACGACCAGAGAAAAAAAAACACATTAACCTTTTCACCGCCAGCCATATTTCAGGCAAGAATTCCCATTAAATTTACCTGTGTAGAGAACAAAATCCATCTGCAGTATTGGGGATTGTTCTGTGGCATTATTATGTAAAATAAGGTCTATCCTTACTTCCCAAAACTAAGACAATAGGGTTTTTTGATAATAGACCCCAATGTGAGGCCTTTTAGTGACATAGGTGTTAAATCACTGTGGTGCTAAAATGCGACTTTGGCGGTGAAAGGGTTAAGCATGGTCAAATGTAAAATATAACTATTTGAGTCAATCTGACTGTTTAAAAGGGAAGTAACCCCAAAGGGCGCATTTGGGCAAATGACAATTTGAGCGCGGGTGGTCGTATCCCATATGAGCGCGTATCTATCCTACAAGGCCGATATACGTATGTCCCAAAAGAGCGCATCTCAATCATAATTCTTTAATTTCAAAATCTACGAGAAAACACAGCACATAAAATAATTTCCCCCTAACCCTAACCCTAACTCTATCTGCTAATAGAGTTATTCCCCTTCATCTGGTGACAGAATCAGTGACGTCATTAAGCCCGTACGTGGCAGTCAAGGGGTTGTAAATTAAGTTAACTTAATCCACCTTTGATCATAGTTTTACTGTCTGTTTCTCTTTTTTTTACGCACGAAGGGGGTGGGGTAGGGCTGGGATTTGAAACGGTAAATGAAGCGCTTTCTTTTCCTCTTCTTAGGCCGGGTTCACATTAGACGCGTAATTTCCGTACGGAAAACCCTAAATAAGTGGAAGAAAGAAGGATCAAAGTTTACGCATATAGGGGAAATCCGGACACGTGCACAAATCTTTTCCCTTATTTGTTTCACTTACTTATGGATTGCGCACGGGTTTCCGCATGGACTATCCGCTTATGTGTATACACGGCCTTATTCTCATTCAATGTTCTAGGGCTGGAGTGATGGTGATGTTAACCGCCGTTTTGTCCAATAACAGTGACTTTCAAGCAGTCATCTTTTTTTTTAGCATCTTTGTTTCTTCGTTAAGATCAGAGGGCGTTGTCCGAAATCTTTGCTACTAACAAGTACTAGAGATGTTGGTCCCGTAGGTAGCATCTTACAATCACTGCGGACGGCATTTTGCTTTCTCGATTGTCTGTTCTTTGCAACTGAGACCAGAATTAAATTGAATTAAGGAAACGTCTCAATGTTACATGAAGCACAACACACAAACAGGGACATTAGCTTTTCATTTTTCAGAGTAGGACAGAAAAGACGTTCTCCTGGGAGACAAGCTTTCTTACGAAGCGAAATTGCCTAGAGTTGCTTTGAAAGATGGGTTTTAACCCTTTCACCGTCAGCCATATTTCAGCCAAAATTGTCCATTGAATTTACCTGGGTAGAGAACAAAATCCATCTGCAGTATACGGGATTCTTCTGTGACATATATAAAACAAGGTCTATCCTTACTTCCCGAAACTAGGACAATAGGGTCTTTGGATAATAGACCCCAATTTGATGCCTTTTAGTGACATATGTGCTATATCACTGTGGTGCTAAAATGTCTCTTTGGCGGTGAAAGGGTTAATCCAAAGTTTTATCGAACCCCTTTTTTCTTTCTTTGGGTAATTTGAGGTTTTTGTTTTGAGTTTGCTTAAAGACCGCCCACATCACGTGTCACATTCCCTCTTATGCTAGGAAGATTTCTTAAGATTCCTTACTAGCTATAAGAGGGAAAACATATGAAAACCGTGATTTTGACACGTAACGTGGTGGGTCTTTAAACCCGAGCGGTATGGGTAGAAAGCATGCTAGTGTTGGGTTTTAGCTTTCATTTCAGAGCGAGCAGTTTTCATTTGGGGTCACAAGCGTGAAACAACTTTCCCACGGGAGCAGCCAACAGCATTCTGATTTTTTGTCTTGTTTCAATAGACGATTTTTGGAGAAAAAACCCTAGGGGAGAGCACTTCGTGAAAATTAGAGTTGCTTACCTCCATTACTCGGTCAAATGCCATAGCAACAATGCAACAATGGCGTCGAAGCTTCAAACCGCAGGATGCGAGTCAGCGACTTGCAAACACTTAAAAAAAAAAAATTAGGGGTGGCCATTGGCCACAAACTGATAAAAAACTTGCAAAATGGGACGTAGAAATATAAATGACATACATTTTTAGAATGATGCACGGTGTTCTAAGTGCTGTATGTCTGCTCAAACACACGAGTCGATAGGCTACGAGAGCTGAAGGTAGAGTGACTTCCCCTGTTTGACCGATTGAATTAAGCAAGATCACTCCCACACACCATGAAATTACTCCCCTTAATTATTTCCGAATAATTCCTAACTGCCGCAAGAAAATCGAACAGGTTTTTTTCTTTAGTGAAAACAAGATATAACCCACAAACAAGAGAAACAAATAGGAGAAACGATGATTAGAATGACAAGGAAGAGGGGGGTCGCAGACACAAGTTTAATTTTCAAACGCTTCTACATTGACACAAACACTTAAGAGAGAAACATCGAAGTGGAAAACTACGATTTTCATTGTGAAGCTGACCTGCTTACAATGATGGCCAGCATAATGACCCCGCAACACTGCACGCCATGCACTTGTAGGACGCGGCAAACTGAAAAATGGTGTTTTACGTCCTCTCGGTCATAGACATATATGGGACATTTGTAAATACAAAGACGGTGGGAACAATACTGGAGGCAATGCCCAGAGGCAGTGCAACTCCAGTAAAGTCCTGATTTTGTTTAACAATACAGATATGTGTAGCTGTAACCACGCCTCGGTTAAACCTCATCGGCTATGGTGCCACATGAGAGTAGATAAAGCGTCAAACGTCTCTCAAATGAGGCTTTATACTACTCCTTACGGGCACGTAAGGGCGATAATTTTAGGGCCGAACTGCTGATGCCCCGTGGTGATGAGTCAGGAGCAGATCATTTTCTGTGGCTATATACTACTAGTTCATGACAGGCAAGGGTGAAAATCTTAAGTAGGTGGCGTTCGCATCAGGTCTCGATACAGGGGCAGAGAGTTTTCGGCATAAAGCCTCATTCACTGCCCACCTCCTCTGGCCACCTCAGGCTCTACCCTCTCCCCAACACCCCCAACCCTATATGCTTCTCCTCTCTTCACAAATCTCCAACATTATTCTACCCCCAATTTCAGCCCGTGATCTTGTCACACCCTTCTTCACCAAAGTTACCAGCCCCACCCCTTATGCCCTTAGGTCTCAACCGCACAACTGCACAACCCCAAAATAAAGCCATTTCTCGACTCACAAACAACGACATTCTCTTAAAAAATAAAATGATCTAGGGAACAAATTGAATCAATTATGTACACATAAACCACAATGCTCCTTTTTGAAAACAAAAACAACACAAAAAACGACAGATCTCCAGACGAAAGAGAGAGGGAGAGAGCCGCATGCACAAATAACCCTCAAAGAAACCTGGGTGTGAAACCAAGACATCTGTCTGTGCAGCTTATCAATTGATATGCAAGAACAAAAAGATTCTGAGCATATTCCTGCTTCCAGTTCTATGAAAACAAGGGGGTACATTAGAACTTGAACGAGGACATGTGCGTTTGTCTGTCTGATTGTGTGTGTGTGTATGTGTGTGTGTGTGTGTGTGTGTGTGTGTGTGTGTGTGTGTGTGTGTGTGTGTGTGTGTGTGTGTGTGTGTGTGTGTGTGTGTGTGTGTGTGTGTGTTCTTCAGTTCAACGTCCTTCCACTAAAAGTGATTCAGACATTATATTGCGGTGTGTTTTTGGTGTGGTTGAGTTGTGAGTAGATGTGCCTGTATGTGATAATATGTAAGAATATAATAAGTAAGCCTAATAAGTTAGTGTAGTGATGTAATCATGACCCCCACCTCACCCACCCCATTGAATAAAGTATATATCTTCACTTAAAGAATATAACAGATAATGAACAAGGTTAAAGATAAATACTAATTGTGTGTGTGTGTGTGTGTGTGTGTGTGTGTGTGTGTGTGTGTGTGTGTGTGTGTGTGTGTGTGTGTGTGTGTGTGTGTGTGTGTGTGTGTGTGTGTGTGTGTGTGTGAACTTACGGCTGTTTGTATGTAAAACGTCTTTTTTTAAAACCACTTCACAGCGCCTAAGCTACTAACACCGATCTTGAGGGATAGGTCCACCCATGCCCTGTCCATGTTGATGCCCGTTATGACAGCTTTGCCAAACGGTAAGCCATCTAAAATGAACTCCTAGTTCATCTGATTTTTTTGGTGCGGAAACAATGGATATTGCCAAACATATGGAACCGATCATA
>CM065684.1:46441221-46446221 GCA_017654935.2 Phymorhynchus buccinoides | reverse complement strand
TCACAGTTATGGGCCAGCCTTTCTCCATTGTGATTTGACCCCAATACGATCCGATTGTGACGATGTCTGTGAGCTGAGATTCACGTCAAATATAGTTCTGTCTGAAAATATAATGTTACTACTGTCGCTCACTATACTCAAATAGACCCCAATACACGAATAAAATAAAATATCTGCAACAAAAATACAGATATGTTATCAGATTCTTGTATGGCGGACTACAAATATAGTGAACATAACTATAGTAGGATTTCATCAGATGTATTTAGACGGTAGAATTGCACATGTATCACGCCTCACAAATGTCAAAATCGGGTGGCAGTGAATCGAATCGTGTGTGGTGTAGCTAGGCCTATAGTGTGAGTGTTATTTTCCTGGTGTTTTTTTTCCTAGGCGCAGACTTATTTTCCTGAAAAGGGGAGTTAGTTATTTCACCTGGAAAAGAACACACCCATTATTATTTTTTAAAGTAAATAACACTCCCGGAGTTTGGGATTTTTCCTGAAGTCTTTTCAGGCTACGCCGGGTCTACATTCTCCTAAGACTATGGGCCGTGGTTTCATTTGTTCTTTACGGGTGACAATATTTTTCCTAACACCGGCAACCAGCGAATGGGTCCTCAGCGAATGGGTCCTCACATTCTGTCAACCCTATTAGAAAAAAACCCAACCCCACACAAGATGTTAAAGTTCTTGTCACATCTTCTACAGACATGAAACAATGAATAAATCAACGAGTGGGTGAACTATTCAATTGTTCAAAGACCAGGAAAGACACACACCAGGCAAAATGTTCGATTCAAAACTCTTTGAACATCTTGTACTACTACTACTACTACTACTACTACTACTACTACTATTACTACTACTACTACTACTACTACTACTACTACTACTACTACTACTACTACTACTACTACTACTAATAATAATAATAATAAATAAAGCTTCTACAGCGCTCTTCGATGATAAAAAAAAATCATCCTCAGAGCGCTTTACAAATATTACGAGAAAAATAATCAAGAAGAAAAACATTATTACAAAACATTACGAAGAAGTATATAAAAATTATTAAAAAAAAATCAAAATGCTCAGGCCGTTCCTCCCCACCCACCACCCCTTTTCACACACACATTATAGACACCATTTCAAAATAACATTTTAGAAAGAAGCATACAAAATAATTTTTTAACATAAGTAAAAATCAAAATAATCCAGCCGGTCTTTCAACCCCCCCCCCACCTTCCCTTTTCTTCACATACACACTATAGACACTCACGAACACTCATAACATAGCATCCGCGGAGAAAAAATAAGAAAGAAAGAAAATCAGGGCATGGACAAACAGACCCCCATCCCCACCCACCTCACCTTTTTCACACGCACATCATTTACGCACTCACAATTTCTGCCACAAAGTAAGAAGCCAACGGGTGAATGTTTTTCTGCAATGTGCATTTTGATTTTTGTCTATATTTATCTGATCATCTACAAAGTGTAATGTGAGGCTGCAGTACATCATATAGTAAACATATACCAAGAGCCCGGTGCACCACACTTCGCCAAAGCTCACTTCGCCAAACCACACTTCGCCAAACCACACTTCGCCAAATCATTAGCTCGGCATAACACTTCGCCAAACCACACTTCGCCACAAACCTAGGTTAGGGATAGGGTTAGGGATAGGTTATGGATTGGGTTAGGGATAGGGTTAGGGATAGGGTTAGGGATAGGGTTAGGGATAGGGTTAGGGATAGGGTTAGGGATAGGGTTAGGGATAGGGTTAGGGATAGGGTTAGGGATAGGGTTAGGGATAGGGTTAGGGATAGGGTTAGGGATAGGGATAGGGTTAGGGATAGGGTTAGGGATAGGGTTAGGGATAGGGTTAGGGATAGGTTATGGATTGGGTTAGGGATAGGTTAGGGATAGGGTTAGGAATAGGTTAGGGATAGGGTTATGGATAGGTTATGGATTGGGTTAGGGATAGGTTAGGGATCGGGTTAGGGATAGGTTAGAGATAGGGTTAGGGATAGGGTTAGGGATAGGGTTAGGAATAGGTTAGGGATAGGGTTAGGGATAGGTTATGGATTGGGTTAGGGATAGGTTAGGGATAGGGTTAGGGATAGTAAGAAAATAACAGTAAGTCACAGGAAACCATTTTGGGCGAACAGTGCTAGAACAGTCCCGTCAAACAAAAATTCAAGACAGTGATTACTTGTGAACACTTTGTCACCCAAACCAGTCATTTCTTGGCGAACTGAGCAGAGTGGTTTTTGGCGAGATGTTACTTTTCGTGCACTAGCGGCCTTGGGGAGGGGTTGTCGGTGCCGAGAGTGAACATCAAAGGTTTGGCGAAGTGTGCTTTGGCGAAGTGTGGCGCACCCCAAGAGCCACATAGTCAAAGCGAACCAGTAGGTCTACCATTTAGGTACTCGTTTCCAATGGGTACACAAGACAACTGCCTAACGAAACGTTTGGTTCAGTTTGTTTGCACAAATCGATTAAGTCTTGCAAGACGATTAGAAGTTGTGCAACAAGATCCAAGACATCATTTTTTACGTCATTAGGCAAGCCGTCTTTTCTGTGGAAACACCACATGGCTTAGAGATACAGTATCACAATTAAATGGGATCAGAAGGGTTTGTTCAGTTTTCTTTGATCAACAACAGAGAATGAGTTTAGCCGCGTTACTAGAAGAGAAGGCCCGATTTCTATGATATTAGAGGGGTCATTTTGTGTTGAAATTCCAAGCATTTGATCTGTTGTATCGATAAGAACCGTTGCACTTTAGGATAGCTCCCCCCCCCTGGACACCCCCCCCCTCCCCCCCGAGACCCCACCCCCACTGGATAATCCCGCTGGACATTTCCCCCGAAGGACAATACCCCCATGGGATACCCCCCCTGGAGTATCCCCCCCCCCCCCCCGCCCCTTTGCCAACGCTAGTTTTAATGAACTTAAAATAAAAATATTATTTCAGATTATTCATGAGTGTTTATTAACGCTTGTAGTCGTCAAACCATTCACTGAAAAGGTTTGATTTATATTTCAGTTTGTCAGTGATGTTTCATTATTGATTTTTAATCACCTGGAGCAGTTTTTTTGCTCACTTGATGATTGTAAGTTTAACAGGAGCTCAGTTGTGCATTTACATGATACTCAATAAGGGTACATTATTGACGCACTCTCTTTGAAAGTGTGGATATGGAGACATCCACGACAGAGAGAGGTGCACCGTGCATCGTGCACATCAATGACGTGTGTGTGAAACAGAAGAAGTTGATGGGTGGAAAGCAAACATACATTTGAAGGAGGACATGGTGACGAATGCAGTAAATGAGCATAACCATGCTGTCTCTTATACAGAATGTGTGTGTGTGTGTGTGTGTGTGTGTGTGTGTGTGTGTGTGTGTGTGTGTGTGTGTGTGTGTGTGTGTGTGTGTGTGTGTGTGTGTGTGTGTGTGTGTGTGTGTGTGTGTGTGTGTGTGTGTGTGTGTGTGTGTGTCTGAGAGAGAGAGAGAGAGAGAGAGAGAGAGAGAGAGAGAGAGAGAGAGAGAGAGAGAGAGAGAGAGAGAGAGAGAGAGAGAGAGAGAGAGAGAGAGAGAGAGGGGGTTGGGGCGGATTGTCATAGGGGGAATTATCCCAGGGGGGGTGTTTGCAGGGGATAATTGTCAGGGGGAGGGGGGGGGGTGTCCGGGGGGAGTTGTTGGGGTGGGGGTGGGGGGTGGAGGGGGGATTGTCCAGGGGTGATTGCCCTGACACGAGACATAAATTAATTGGTCATTTCACGAAACATGCTAAGTGGCAGGAAAATAACGGGGAGAAGAAGGAGAGAAAAATGGCTAGGTATGCTCATTAGTTGTATTAGCGCGTTACGTAGGTAGACCTCTCATGGGTGATGTTCATGCATCATCAACAACTTTTGAGTTTCCGGATCCGGAGACCTTACAGAGACCTCTACCCATCAGACCATGAAAACCGGAAGCATGGTATGCGCAGATGCAATCGGAAGTGGCGCACACCCAGGTGAAAGTTATGATATGTAGCTTGTTCATTATTGCGGTGCAGTAGAACTGAGTGGAGTCATCGGTGATGGTTGCCTGGTTGGATTGAGTGGGTAGAAGGGGAAACTAATGATATTTCTCCATTATTCACAGATCATTCCCGTGTGGGACAGTGAAGACTCTCTCTCTCTCTCTCTCTCTCTCTCTCTCTCTCTCTCTCTCTCTCTCTCTCTCTCTCTCTCTCTCTCTCTCTCTCTCTCTCTCTCTCTCTCTCTCTCTCTCTCTCTCTCTCTCTCTCTCTCTCTCTCTCTCTCTCTCTCTCTCTGCATAGAGACCTTAAAGGCCAGCCACACTACATGCGATGCGATTGCGATGTAATTTGACATTTGTGAGGCACGATTAATGTGAATCGGATCCCAATCGCATTGCATCGTATGCAGTATGGCTGGGCTTTTTAGAGTGTGCGATCATGTAATTGGAGAGTGCTTGCTTCGAGTGACAAGATCAGATGGCGAATGTTAAAACCCGACTCCATCTTTACAATCCATATACGCACAGTAACAACGAGGACAGAAGAGAGAAAGGTATCACGGCATCTTGTACTTTCGTCACCCCCCCCCCCCTTCCCACCAATCGAAAATGTCGTGTATGTGTGTGTGTGTGTGTGTGTGTGTGTGTGTGTGTGTGTGTGTGTGTGTGTGTGTGTGTGTGTGTGTGTGTGTGTGTGTGTGTGTGTGTGTGTGTGTGTGTGTGTGTGTGAAATTGTGTTTTTTGTGTGTTTTGTTTTTGTTTGATGTAACAATTGATCGTTTCATTAAAACTGTTTGTTCTTGCTATTCAAAAGTGCTAGAGTTATCGTTATGCTAATTATTTTATTCCATTCGACAAAATTTGGACGCCCGAATGATCTTTTTCAAATGTATGCCAGTCAGTTTCCGACCATGGCTGCCAGATAGCGGAGGGGACAGATGCTATTCCGGCGGGGTGGGCTAGAATT
>CM065684.1:46406221-46431221 GCA_017654935.2 Phymorhynchus buccinoides | reverse complement strand
ACGTTTAAACTACATATATGGAAATTTCTTCTTGAGGACGATACGCCATCACAGTAAGTTACTACAACTATGCTATTTGTGCCATCGATTTTAGCATGGGCATAAAATTATCGTAAAATTGGTAATGAGCTGTCTTATTACAGCACTATAGTCCTATTGTTATTTGATTGACTTCTTGTGTTTATTTTATTCTGTTTTATTTAAGTTTTTAACCTTTCCTTTGATGTGTCCATCTACGTGCTGATTTGTGTATTTTACAATAATCACTTTATAATTATTATGATTAATCATCTTCCCAATTATGTAACACCTTGTTAGTTGTTTTCCCCCCCCCCCCCCCTAAAACTTTAATTTTGATGCCTTCATCATTATGTATGCCAATATTTGTTTGCCTTTTTGTTTTATTCTAATGCGCTCTCTCTCTCTCTCTCTCTCTCTCTCTCTCTCTCTCTCTCTCTCTCTCTCTCTCTCTCTCTCTCTCTCTCTCTCTCTCTCTCTCTCTCTCTCTCTCTCTCTCTCTCTCTCTCTCTCTCTCTCTTTTTTTGTCCTACCCCCTACTTGTTCAAGTGTCAAGTCTCTCTCTCTCTCTCTCTCTCTCTCTCTCTCTCTACTCTCTCTCTCTCTCTCTCTCTCTCTCTCTCTCTCTCTCTCTCTCTCTCTCATTTTGATTCTTTTTCAATTATTTCATGTGCCAAGTTTTGTTTCATTTCCTTGACTTGATTGTTTTATGTCAATTTGTCTTTGCCTGATGTATGGTGTGAGTGTATGAGTGAGAGGGTAAGGTGTAAGAAAGCTATTGTAGTTTATCCTTTTTACCATCAATAAAACATTCGTATTCGTATATTCGTATTCGTATTCTCTCTCTCTCTCTCTCTCTCTCTCTCTCTCTCTCTCTCTCTCTCTCTCTCTCTCTCTCTCTCTCTCTCTCTCTCTCTCTCTCTCTCTCTCTCTCTCTCTCTCTCTCTCTCTCTCTCTCTCTCTCTCTCTCTCTCTCTTCTCTCATTGTATGTCTCTCTATGTGCGTGTGCGTGCGCGCATTTGTGTGTGTGTGTGTGTGTGTGTGTGTGTGTGTGTGTGTGTGTGTGTGTGTGTGTGTGTGTGTGTGTGTGTGTGTGTGTGTGTGTGTGTGTGTGTGTTTAAATGTGCACATCTCTAAGTTGATGTAATGAATTTTAATGATAATTATTTGGTTGCTATAATTTTCGTTTCACACGTTCGATTAATGTTCTTTCAGTTATTATGTTGTATCTCTGTCATGTTGTTGCACCTAACCTGAATTTCTCTTTTGGAGATATTAAAGCATACTTGAACTTGAACTTGAACTTGATTTCCCAGGCGTCAGTCAACCATGCTCCAGAGATACAGACAGCTACAGGCGTTGGCTGGCAGGAGACTAGCAGCTATGGATCGCATACATTGAGTAAGTGGAAGAACAACTAGAGCACCCACGTGTATTTTTGAACGCACGCACGCACACGCACATAGAGACATACAAACATACAATGAGAGAGAAGAGAGAGAGAGAGAGAGAGAGAGAGAGAGAGAGAGAGAGAGAGAGAGAGAGAGAGAGAGAGAGAGAGAGAGAGAGAGAGAGAGAGAGAGAGAGAGAGAGAGAGAGAGAGAGAGAGAGAGAGAGAGAGAGAGAGAGAGAGAGAGAGAGAGAGAGAGAGAGAGAGAGAGAGAGAATACGAATACGATTATACGAATATACGAATACTAGGGGCTGATATCAGATCCGACATTTCTCATAGATAAAGATAATTCTGAGGACGGGTATTCGAACCACTGAAGCCCCAGTCAACAGCTTACTAGGATGGCTAGGGAATGTTCTTGATTTGCTTTAATTTGCTACCTTAATCAGATTATATAATTATTTCCAGGGGTCAAAACAAAGGAGGAGGGGTTTCGATGATTTTGATTGGCTTCGCTTCCTGCAGCTGGCAAACAGCGCACGCGTGCGCGCGCGTGTGTGTGCGTGTGTGTGTGTGTTGGTGCTGGAGTGGGGGTGGGGGGTGAGGTGTTATTCCGCGGGTCAGCAGAGATAAAAACCTCGTGGTCTGCAGCTTCCAGAGATCAGACATTATCTACAGTCAACGCACCCCACTAACAGTCAGTAGAAAACATTAAATAGACAAAGTACAAAAAGCGTACATTAGTTGGTATTTTTTAATAAACAAAAATAATTGAAATTTTATTTATCAAAAAATCATAGCACATATTGCCTATTTGGAACGGGAACTTTGCAAAGATAATTTTCTACCAGGGGGAAATCAGTCTGATAATGAAACAGTTTTTCCTGTTAAAAAACCAACAACAAACAAACAAAATCTGAAAAGCAGCAGTAAAAACTATCATCATTGTCGGTGAAAATAATATAGATATTTGATAGTGGGAAACCCCCCAGCAACAACAGTTCTTGAAAACAACACACCGTGAAAGCCAATCTACGCCCAACTCAACCGGTACAGTTTCAGCTGCCCCCCAAACAAAAGTAACATTAAAACCGATCCGAGTCCTCTTGACTTTCGCAGTTCAAGCGCACAACAGCTTCCTAATCAGCTGTTTAAATGAATTGATTTACAAAGTCGCCTCGAGCCAAGGGGATGTGTTAAAAAAGAGTCGGTAAACCGTCCAGTGAAGCCAAAACAAGGCAGGTGTGTCGCTATTGATCCCCAGCCCAACCCTGTGGCTAATAAACTACCCAGGGAAACTCATCCTTTGAACAGACTTATGTCTGTTTAGTCCGGTTAGTTCAGTTGGCAGAGACTTTCCAAACCTTTCAGCTGTTGACTCGCGCGATTTCCAGTCTGACAACAGATTACTATGCTTGTTCAGTAGGGTCTCATTGCGTTGGTTTCTTTCAGGAAAACAAAAGAAGAAGAAATATAGCAAACGAGAACAGCATCATCATCATCATCAGCAGCAGCAGCAGCAGCAGTAGCAACGACAACAACAATAACAACAGCAAAAACAACAACAACAAACAAAGAAGACAGTGGCTGTTCAAGGTTGTGGTGAACGATAGCCAATTAATTTGTGGTTTGATTCCTGGACAAAAGAACGTATCGTTTGTTCGATTCGACAATCATGAAGGTATGTGATTGTTTATGTTTTTTCGAATTTAATTCTTGTTTCTCTTTTCCTTTTTTAAAAGATTTACTCTCTCTCTCTCTCTCTCTCTCTCTCTCTCTCTCTCTCTCTCTCTCTCTCTCTCTCTCTCTCTCTCTTTTGTTTCCCCTAATGGTTCAACCGTTATCGATTTTTTTTATAGTTCCTTTTGATATGTTATCGCGATGTGATTTAACCCTTTCGCCGCCAGCCATTTTTCAGCACAAAATGTCCATTAAACTTACCTGGGTAGAGAAATAAATCATTCTGTAAGATTGGGGATTCCTCTGTGACAAATTTAAAGTAAGGCCTATCCTTACCTCCCAACATTAAGAGAACAGGGTCTTTGGATAGCAGACCCTGGTTTGATGCCTTTTAGTGACATAAGTGTTAAATCATTGTGGTGCAAAAATGCGACGTTGGCGGTGAAAGGGTTAAAGGTTGGTGATTGTATTTTTTCTTGGCACTTAGCAGTTGAAGTCACGTGGGAAACTGCATGTGATTGTTCTACTAACGACAAAACAGATCAGATAGGCGAAGAAAGAATTGATTGGTCAGAGGAAAATGCAGGTATTTTTAAACAAGAGCTAGATAGTGACGATTTTCAGGAAAGTGTGCAGAGAGCTACTCGATTGTTAGGACATAGTATTGATGATAGTGTACAACAGTTTACTGGTGCTTTGTGTTCACTGCTGCATGCATGGTTAGGACAGTAGGGAAAGGGTGTAAGAAAGCTAATGATTGGTGGGATGATGAGTGTGAGCGCAAGAAGAAGGAAGTGAAAAGACTGTTGAAAAGATATCAGCGATGTAAAACATTAAAAGACAAGATTCTAAAACGACAAGAATATGTCACTTCCCGCAAACAATATGTTGATTTAAGAGAATTGAGGGAAAAGAAGTTCGAAGTAGAAAGGCTAAAGAAACTTACAGATTCAGTCACTGACTCAAAGACGTTTTGGTCTGTAATAAAGTCTGTAAGCAGAAAATATTTTATTTATAATGATATTCCTATGCATCAGTGGCGTGACCATTTAAACATTTTTTTTAACGACTTAGATAATGATGTAGCCTTAAATGAAGATGATATAGGTGAAGACGGGGTAAAAAGCCCATGGGCGGGTAAGAAGCTCATGCCAATTATCTCATGAAATAATGCAAATTTGAGTCAAATTTGCCCATACGACGAATGCTAAACATTAACACTCGTCTCATGGGCAAAATGTGACTGAAAGTTTCTTTATTTCATGAGGTAATTGGCATGGGCTTCTTACCCGCCCATGGGCTTTTTACCCCGTCTTCCCCTAGTAGAGGAAGATCAGGAGTTTGTTCCCTTGTTTAATGAACCTATCACCAAGGAGAAAGTTCTAGCAGGTATAAAACATTTAAAATCAGGTAAGAGTGCTTAATGTTCAATCGATACTGATCGCTTCTCGGCCTTTTGGTTAAGACAGTGATTCAGGAACATAAATGTTTGTTTACACCGTGGTTGGTTTGTTCAGCCCGTCGTACATGGCGAAAGCCGATACGCGACGCTAAACTGAACTTCCATCCTAAGAGTGCTGGTCCAGACAAGCTAGTTGGAGAAATGTTGAAGCAAGGAAATGCAGCTATGATCGACTTTATTATACAATTATTTAATGACATTTTTGAGAATGGAGTTTTCCCTTTAGAATGGACCAAATCAATAGGGGAAGACGGGGTAAAAAGCGCATGGGCGGGTAAGAAGCCCACCCCAATTATCTCATGAAATAAAGACAATTTCAGTCAAATTTGCCCATGAGACGAATGCTAGACATTAACGCTCGTCTCATGGGCAAAATGAGACTGAAATTTGCTTCATTTCATGAGATAATTGGGGTGGGCTTCTTACCCGCCCATGCGCTTTTTACCCCGTCTTCCCCTACGTATCCCACTATATAAAAAAGGAGACATTAATAACCCCGACAATTATCGTGGTATAGCCCTAACAAATATTTTAAGTATATATCAAACAACAGACTAAAAGTATGGGTTGAAAATGAAGAAAAAATAATAGAAAAACAAGCGGGTTTCCGATCAAACTACAGCACTATAGTTCATATTTTTACACTTTATTCATTGGTTGAAAAGTCTTTATTCAATAACTATAAATTATATGTGGCTTTTGTTGATTTCAGAAAAGCCTTTGATTCTGTAAATTGAAATGCTTTATGAGATGTTTTACGTAAGTCTGGTGTTAACGGTAAAATGTACAAGGCTCTAAAAGGTGTTTACAGTTCAGTGCTTGCATGTGTACGTATGAATGAAATGTACTCAGATTATTTTGATTGTTTCAATGGTGTTAAGCAAGGCTGTCTTTTAAGTCCGAATTTGTTTTCTTTTTTTAATAAATGAATTGGCACTTGAAGTGTCAAGAAAAGGGAAACATGGTGCACAAATTATTCCAGAGGCAATAGAGATATTTGCTGCTTTTTGCAGATGATGTGGCACTTTTGTCCAGAACTGTTAATGGATTGCAAAATCAAACTAAATGCCTTAAAAGAAGAAGCTGATCACTTGGGCTTGAGAGTTAACGTACAAAAGACAAATAAAATAGTATTCCGAAAGGGTGGGCATCTATCGAGACATGAAAAATGGTTATATGGCAACGAAGAAGTTACAGTTAACACTTATAAATATTTGGGAACAATATTTTCAACAAAGTTAAGTTTAAATTACACTTGGGAAGAATCTTGTAGAAAAGGAAAAAGGGGTGTAATTCAGATTTTGAAAACATTCAAAAAGCTTAATTGCATAGATTGTTCCATATTTTGGAAATTATTTGACACTCAGATAGAATCCATTTTAACATATGCAGCCGAAATATGGGGTGTACCTCCAAATATATCTATTGAGAGAGTCCACACATATGCAATGAAACGTTTTCTGCAAGTGCCAATTCACTCTTCAAATACGATTCTTTATGGTGAAACTGGAAGGTATCCCTTGTACATAAGAACCTTTGTCAAAAGTATAAGATACTGGCTAAAACTGTTGAAACTTCCACAGACACGTTTATGCAGACAAGCATACGATATGATGCTTATTGAATTAGATAATTTAGGCAGAGAAAACTGGGCTTTTAGAATTAATCCTTTCACCGCCAATCATATTTCAACCAAACATTCCCATTAAATTTACCTGGATAGAGAACAAAATCCATCTGCAGTATTGTGGATTATTCTGTGACATATATAAAAATTAATAAGGTCTATCCTTACTTCCCAAAACTAAGACTCTTTAGATAATAGACCCCGGTTTGATGCCTTCTAGTGACATATAGGTGTTAAATCACTGTGGTGCTAAAATGCGACATTGGCGGTGAAAGGGTTAAAACAGTCCTTTCGGAACATGGCTTCGGAATTGTGTGGGTATCTCAGGGTGTTGGAAGCGAGCGGCAATTCATTTCGGAATTCAAAGATCGATTGATCTGCTCCTTTAAACAGAATTGGCATGCAGACTTAGAACATAATGATAAGTATAGATGGTTTTACTCATTTAAATATGTCTTTCAAAGCGAAATTTATTTGAAAGTGTTAACAGATAAATGGCAGCGAGCTAATTATGCAAGATTCAGATTACGCACTCTTGGTTTCAACGCAAATAAGCGATGGTTTCAGTCTGAGATATCCACAGAATCTTCATGTCCTTTGTGTGGTGCTGTTTTGGACGATGAAATACAGTTTCTGTTTCAGTGTAGCTCATTTAATGAACTTCGTAAAAAATATACGTTTTTCAATTCGGAAACAGCAGGGAAAAACGAGCTTTCCGCTTTGCTACTATCTGAAAATGAAAATACAATAAAAGCAATTTCAAATTTAATTTCAGAAGCACTAAAATTAAGACATTTTGTAACGAGTAGACAAACTTAAATTTCATTTCCTTACATAACTATTTGTATTGAGAAAGGCATGTAGTATTTTGTTTGGTAATTAGTCGATGGTCGAGAGAGACTTAACTTTTAATTTTTTTCCACCTCTTTTTGTTTTCTCATTATGAAATTTCATTCGCTTTTGTACATTGTTTTTGAAGCCCGTGGTACAAGGAGTAGACGGGCGTTTTGTTATTTTCTTGATGTTCAATGTTGTTATATTTGATTTGTCATTGATTTGAACGAACACAAATGATATAATATGCTATCCCCCCCCCCCCCCCCCCCTTGTCAAAAGACCCCCGGGTAATGACAATAAACCAGTGTCCGTGTACGTCTCTCTCTCTCTCTCTCTCTCTCTCTCTCTCTCTCTCTCTCTCTCTCTCTCTCTCTCTCTCTCTCTCTCTCTCTCTCTCTCTCTCTATTCTCTCTCTCTTTCTCTCTCTCTCTCTCTCTCTCTCTCTCTCTCTCTCTCTCTCTCTCTCTCTCTCTCTCTCTCTCTCTCTCTCTCTCTCTCTCTCTCTCTCTCTCTCTCTCAAGTACGAAAAATGGCTATTCTATGTCAATACATTTTTAAGAAGGTATGTGATTGTTTATTTTTTCGAATTTAATTCTCTCTTTCTCTTTTTTTACTCTCTCTCTCTCTCTCTCTCTCTCTCTCTCCTCTCTCTCTCTCTCTCTCTCTCTCTCTCTCTCTCTCTCTCTCTCTCTCTCTCTCTCTCTCTCTCTCTCTCTCTCTCTCTCTCTCTCTCTCTCTCAGTACGAATAATGGCTACTCTTAATGTCAATACAGATTTTCATGGAGGTATGTGATTGTTCTTTTTTTTCTGACAGAGAATTTTTTTGTTCTCTCTCTCTCTCTGGGACTATCTCTCTCTTTCTCTCTCTCTCTATGTTGTCAAAAACAAAACTGGCTGCTCTCTCTCTCCTCTCTCAACTCTCTCTCTCTCTAAAAATGAGTCTCTCTCTCTAAAAAGTCTCTCTCCTAGCTCTCTCTCTCTCATCTCTCTCTCTCTCTCTCTCTCAAAATCTTGCTCTATCTCTTCTATCTCTCTCTTGAAAATCTTCTCTCTCTCTGTCTCCCAGCCTATGAAGAAATTCAGTAAATGATAAAGAAACTGGTTGAGACTGGTTAATTTACCCAATAGCAGATTATCCAGGCAGGCGTATGAAATGCTAGTAATACAACATGATAAGGGAAAAGTAAACTGGGTCTCCTGTATTAAAAAGGTTCTGACAGAGAATGGTTTTGGGTTAGTTTGGCTTTCTCAAGGGGTGGGGAATATAGGTCAGTTCATTTCTGAATTTAAAGATAGAGTGATATGTTGTCAAAAACAAAACTGGCATGCAAGTTTAGAAGAAAGTCCTAAATACAACTGGTTTTTGTCCTTTAAAAATGAGTTTAAAACTGAACAATATTTAAAAAGTCTTACAAATAAGTGGCATCTCTCTCTCTCTCTTTCTGAACTAGCCTAGCTAGACTCCGAACAAGGACATTAGGACTTAACGCCAATAAGCGATGGTTTGAAAATTCTAATCAAAATACTTGCTGTATGTGTTCTATGGCAAACAGTGTTGAAAATGAAATTCATTTTATTTTTGTCTGCCCAGCCTATGAAGAAATTCGGAGGAAATGTATGGTGTTCAAAGAAACAGTCGTGCAAGGACGAGACCTGTCACTGTTATTACGCAACCTCAAAAAGAAGAATGGATTATATCCTTTGCAAAATTTATTGCAGAGGCAAGCAGTTTGCGGAAAAGATTAGTTGATAATTAAATACTCACAATGTGTAATCATAACCACTTTTGGCCACTCCATTCTATTGTAAGCACGTCAAGTATTTTCTTTTCTTTTTTGTGTGTGTACTTACAGTGTATAAATAATTACAGTATGCTTAGTTAATTATAAATGTGGACGGATGGTTTTGTATACATGTGGGAGAATAAAGCGTTCCCCTGGGCGCCTCCAGACCCTCAGGGGGGGGTTCAGGGTGAAGGGAAAGAGCAGGTGAAAATAGAGGAGGAAGCGTTACGAGAAAGATTGCCGTACACTGAATAATTGTATTTTAATTTTACTTTATTTCTAAATAGTTGTCTTTTTTCAGCTGCATTATTATTTATTTATTGTCATTAAGAATAGAGTGATTTTCTTTATTTGCCTACAAAAATGATTTATATTATTTGACTTATCCCCTTGCCATAAAGGCTTATGTATGCTAATGGCAATAAAAACCTATTTGATTTGATTTGATTTTGATCTCTCTCTCTCTCTCTCTCTAAACAGCAGTCTTGCTCTCTCTCTCCATCTGGCTTGTCTCTGTTCATCTCCAAAACTCCTCTCTCGCAAGTTTCTCTCTCTCTCTGCCTCTCTCTCTCACTCTGTTTCCACTCTCAACATCGCCCATTTCTGTCAGCGAATAATTCCAAGTACAAAAAAGAAACAATGAAAACAAATAGACTGCAACAGATTTATACTCCTTTGCCGATCATAGATCGGGCAAAGGACAATGATAAACTTAACTGGTCTCTCCCACTTTCTCCATCATAATGACCTTCTCTCCCTCATAATGACCTTCTCTCCCTCATAATTACCTTCTCTCCTCATAATTACCTTATCTCCCTCATAATTACCTTCTCTCCGTCGCTTTCTCTAAGTTTGTTTTTCTGGTTAAAATGTTTGGACAAACAGTAGGAAAGACGAAACTGCCAATAATGCAAGTTACCATTGGTTTAGTTCAGCGTAGGCGCTTCTCTGTTCCTACTGAAGAAGATAATAAAGACAGAAAACATAAAAAGAATAATGTTTGAAATATAGTTTTGTGTTGTAATCAAAATATCCCAACTGTACAAAAACGAACTAACAAACAAACTCAAAGGGAAAAGAAACAAAGATGAAATGCAATATTTTTGTATACCGTTTATAAATTATTGCTCTTTTGTCTTCATAGGAATCTCTGAAGAATGAAAAATGGTGTTTTACGTCCTCTCGGTCATAAACACATATGGGACATTTGTAAATACAAAGATGGTGGGAACAATACTGGCTGCAATGCCCGGAGGCAGTGCAACGCCAGTAAAGTCCCGAGTTTTTATCAATATAGATATGTGTAGCGGTAACCACGCTTCGGATAAACCTCATCGGCTATGGTACCGCCACATTAATTTGTGAGGAATGTCTCCTTTTGTTGTGACATTATACATTTAGCGTTGGTAGAGTATTTACAAAATGGGCCATTTAGTTCAATAGTCAAGAAAGCAATTGTCATACACTATTCGTACCAGAATTGAGAAATGGGATTCATATTGTTGTACATTTAGCCTACTTCAAATGTTAAAGCTGTTTAAAGTTGTTGTGGGAACCCCCCCCAAAAAAAACAACAACCAATAGACGACTTTCGAAAAGAAAAAGACTTAAAATTTATCAACCAAAAAAAGGAATGGTTCCAGCAAAAAAATAGTATAAGTGCATGGCTTTGTACATCGATTTATCGGCAAACATGTAGATTGACACCCTCCTGCTCTATTTCTTGGTTCTTTCCGTAGTTAGGGATAGGGTTAGGATAAGGGTTAGGGATAGGGTTAGGGTTAGATGGTCTTTTCTTTTGCCACAAGCATCTGTTTTTTGGGTCAAAATCATCTATTTTTTTGGAGCATTAAATCGCTGCCAAACAAAAACAAAACTAGGGGAGAGCACATTGTGAAACTTAGAGTTGATTGCCTCGACTTATTCTGTCAAACCCATAGCAACCATGGGGGCATGGCGTCGAAGCTTGAAACCGCAGGATGCGAGTCAGCGACTTGCAAACATTCTTTTTTCCAAAAATGAGGGGCGGCCAGTATCCACAAACTGACAGAACTTGCACAATAGTAACGTAAAAATATAGATGACATCAATTTTAGAATGACGCACGGTGTTCTAAGTGATGTAAGTCTACTCAAACACACGAGGCGAGAGCTGGGGATCTACCTGACGGTAGAGTAACTTCCCCTGTTTGACCGATTGAATTAGGCAAGATCACTCCCACACACCATGAAATTACTCCCCTTAATTATATCCGAACAATTCCTATTGGCTGACTCTTTTCGTCCTCAAGACTGTAAAAGTTTTCATAATTATATTGACCAGTAAAACAATGTCCGTGCTTATGCCTCCTATAAGTATAAGGCATGACGAAGACCCCACTGCATCCTCACTGTGTGCTAAATTTCAAGAGATCGTGGCGAGGTCGCGGAAATCCTCCTCAGATGTGACTGCCACTACGACCTCACTGCGATCTGAGGAGTGGAGACCGGTCCACAGGTGAACAATTGTAGACTGGGTCCTACGTTGCCCCTACGTTGTTGCAACACTACTTGTGGCGGTGCCATAGCCGATGAGGTTTAACCGAGGCGTGGTCACCGCTACAGCTATCTGTATTAATAAAAAAAAATCGGGACTTTACTGGTTTCGTACTGCCTCCGGGCATTGCCTCCAGTATTGTTCCCACCATATTTGTATTTACAAATGTCCCATATATGTCTGATTCAGACCAAGAGGACGTAAAGCTCCATTTTCGTCGTTGTCGTTGCCCCTACGTATTCTGCCACTATTTCGGCTGTCCACACACTCACCAGGCCTGCAGGGTCGAGCTTCTCTAGACGATGGTCGCCGCGCGCATAACTGTTAAGTCAAAAGGGGTCTAAGACACTTTAGAAAACGTTAGGCGGAAAAAAATATTACAAGCTCTTGTCTGGTTGGTCAAAAACAAAAGTATCATCTTAACCAAACTTCAATGGACCAATCAACAAGAAGTGTATTCACTCCATGCGAGTCACGTGGTAGTTCGCCAAGAGATACTTTGGGAGTAGTCACAAAACGTTTACGGCAAACGTCGGCAAAAGAGGTGTTTCTTAGTACCGTTTTTGCCGATTTGCGCTCACGCTACGTAACGTTAGCCCTTGTGAAACGGCCCCCAGGTTGCCGCACTACGATCCCGCCACGCTTCCTTTTTTTTTTTTTTTTTTACAACGTCTTCGCTACGTGTGCTTTGAGCATGTTCAAAATGCGCGTAGCCAGAACGCAGCCGACCACGCTCTACGTGATACATTACGCTACGCCACGATCAGCCCGTTCTGGCTTATCGTGGAGGGCGAAGCGAGTACAATGAATGAAGAAAGCCAACCCTGTTTTAATACATGCGACAGAACACTGACCAGACAGGGTCAAAACAATACTACTATAGGCCTACAGAAAGAGAACTCCCTATCCTTCAAACGCACACAACTACTATCAAGGCCGCCTCACGGTACCTGTTCACCTAACGCAGTGCCGGAAAAAAGGGTAGGGGAAGACGGGGTAAAAAGCGCATGGGCGGGTAAGAAGCCCACCCCAATTATCTCATGAAATAAAGACAATTTCAGTCAAATTTGCCCATGAGACGAATGCTAGACATTAACGCTCGTCTCATGGGCAAAATGAGACTGAAATTTGCTTCATTTCATGAGATAATTTGGGGTGGGCTTCTTACCCGCCCATGCGCTTTTTACCCCGTCTTCCCCTACTGACAAAGAAGGTAGAATAAATTGTATGAATGTTCACATTGAGAAAGAATCACAGACTCATGGAATTGGGTGCAAATTCTCCCCGTGGGGATACCGGGGGGTCTTTCGTAAAAAAAATAGTTCCACCACCTTCTGGAAATTCCGTGCTTGTAGCTTCCTCTAATCTGCCACTCTTTTTGACTCTGCTTTTTCTCTTTGTTTTCTATCATCTACTATCTTTCTGACTTATTGGCCCATTCTCCTGCCTTTAAAAACAATCTTCCAAATAATGTTTCTCCTTTGAGCTCCTCCGAAATCGGAATGTGTCGGTTGTACGCAGCGGGGAGACCAGTGAAAACTGAAAACCGGACACATACGTACCTTACCCATTATGGCCATACGGCCTGGAAACGCAGAAGAAGAAGAAGGGTGCAAATGGCCTTAGAACCAATGGTCGATAGAGAGCCATCCAGACAGGTAGAAAGAGAAGCAGGTAAGCAGATTGCTTTCAACAAGCGATAAGCTATTGTCTTCTTGAAACACATCACTATTGGTTCACTGCGTTAACCCTTTCGCCGCCATACATGTTTCAGCCCAAAAATACCATTACACTTAACTAGGTAGAGAAAATAAAATATCTGCAATATTGCGAATTTCTCTGTGACATATATAACATTAGGCATATCCTTACCTCCCAAAATTAAGAAAATAGGGTCTTTGGATAGCAGGTCCTGATTTGATGCCTTTTAGTGACATGGGTATTAAACTATTGTGGTGCTAAAATGCGACATTGGCGGTGAAAGGGTTAATGAGTACATTATTTTGGTTAATGTAAAGAAATATTCCTAGAATGTTCGTGCTGATTGTTGTTACGCTTTTGGCATTGCGTAATGTCTGTGTATGTGTCATAATATACTGTCTTCATCCTGTTCTTGTTTTGTAAGTGTAAGGACTGCTATTTCATTGGACATATCCACATATACACTGGCCTTTCATCCGGTTTCAATTCAATTCAATTCAAAACTCTTTATTATCCATTAAAACAAACAAGTTTAAAACGGAAAATTTTCTTCCACAACTTGTGCGGCAGATTGAACTAAAACGAGTACATTAAATCAATTATTAAGAACACACACACACACACACACACACACACACACACACACACACACACACACACACACACACACACACACACACACACACACACTATGTACATAATTTGAGAATTATGCATAAATTAGAGAATTACAGCATCATAGAGATAAGCCTAAAAGATCACTAGCCATACAAACGAACTCACACAAGTTTTGTGTATATTGACGTTTTACTATGTGAGTTTATGCGCGCGCGTGCACACACACACACACACACACACCACATATATATATATATATATGTACACACATGCATACACACACAAACACAATCATACACACGCGAACACGCTTAACACAAGCACACGCGCATGCGCGTGTATGCGCACGCACACCCCCAGATACATACATACACACATACACACGCACCAGGACGAAAACTGAGCACCCCTTTTTATAATGCAAACAACGTGCATTAATTCAAACTGTATCGGTTTCCTGAAACGCCATTTTAATCAAAGACTCTAAAAGGGTAAGATGGACTACTTAAGAGTTACGGCGAGCCGGGCTGATAGAGTTATCGTTAGTGGTGTAGTTACACCATGGTCGACTTATGGCGATTTGTTTCACGCCAGAGGGCAGTCAATGCACTAGGGGCTTATCACGCGATTTTCTTAGTTGGGCGTAGTGAGAGAGAGAGTGAGAGAGATGGTGGGACATAGTATCCTGGCTGCAATACTGAGAATATAGTTAAGAGACAAGCAGTGCTAAATTCCAAAGGCTTCATAGACCCACCAAACCAAACTGTTCAATACAGCAACTCCTTCTTTGTACGAACGGTGATGGAGTGGAATCAATTGACCGACGACACCATCGCATCAGGCCCCGCCAGTGCAGCACCATCAGCGCCAGGCGGTTCGCCACCAGGGCCTGCACCAACCAAAGGTTAAATGTAGGGGTTAGGGGCTGTAGGTCAAAGTAGTGGTAAATGAAGGGCAGGAGCTGTGCCGGTCGGGGTTCGTTCGTCCCCGGTGAGCGCTTTGCTAGCCGGAGTGATCCAGCCTGGATACTGCGAAAAGGCCTATGGTCAAACTTGTAAAAGACTGTCAACAACACCAGTATAGTATAGTATAGTATAGTATAGTATAGTATAGTATAGTATAGTATAGTATAGTATAGTATAGTATAGTATAGTATAGTATAGTATAGTATAGTATAGTATAGTATAGTATAGTATAGTATAGTATAGTATAGTATAGTATAGTATAGTATAGTATAGTTGTGCGTGCTGGGAGATCTACAAAAAGTAGGTCAGCTTGAGGTCTATGAAGGGGGATGGTGAATGCGGGAGGGGGGGGGGGGGGGGGGGGGGGGGGGGGGGGTAGTGTGAGAAAATGCCTTTTGCGTAGAAAACGCTATTTGTAATGGTTTGGATTCTAGGGGAGTGTGAAGGGGGGGGGGGGGGGGACGTACGTAATGTTGTTATTGTTATTTCGTTTCGGGTTGTTCCTTATGATAAGTGCGTTGTTTTGTTGTTGTTTTTGCTCAGATTTTTAACTTTTTGTGAAGCACTTAGAGCCCCGTAAGGAGAATAAGCGCTATATAAGTTGTCATTATTATTATTATTATTATTATTATTATTATATAGGCCGCAAGGCCTGTTGCTGATCTTTTGATCAGGAAACTAACTAGCCTTAACTTTGGGCTACAACCTAGCAATCTTTTGATTGTAAAGATTTTATTTGAAAAAGAAAAACGTATGTTATTTCCAACGGTAAAGGTCAAGATGTGCCACCCACCCCCTACATTTCTCGGCTCTCAAAGTATTCTCACACTTGCCTTTCTTACCAAACATTAAGCTGTATTTTATGAACCTTTTACGCTAATTATCTTTCCAACTCTCAAAGCGCTTTCCCGTTTCCGTCATGTACATAGCTTTCATAGGCTCCTGAGACGTAACAGAACCCAAACCCGAACCAGAGAAGACTTGTGTCTTGTTTGCTGTTTGTTGCTGCCCGCCCCCCCCCCCCCCCCCCCACCTTGAAGAAGAAGTGTGTTCGTTGACACAGCTGATAGCGTTCCCTCAAGCTCTATGAATCGTCGGGTGAAAGCCAGAAGGTACTATCAGCTCTCTTTGTTCCCTTTGTGATATAGTACCTCCTGGCTTTCACACTACGTGATAATGATTCATAATACTGCTCGATGTCTTCTTTGTCTATTTCCGAAGGTGAGACAAAGCCTTTTTTAACGTGCGAGAGAGAGAGAGAGAGAGAGAGAGAGAGAGAGAGAGAGAGAGAGAGAGAGAGAGAGAGAGAGAGAGAGAGAGAGAGAGAGAGAGAGAGAGAGAGAGAGAGAGAGAGAGAGAGAGAGAGAGAAAGACAAGAAAAGCACATAAAACTTAGGTATAAGTAAGATGAACATGTTATGAATTATAATGCGTTAATACATAAAACTATAAATAATTAAATAATGCATCACATTAGGAAGTACATAGACAAGATAAGACAGCAAAATATGTAGATTTATACAAAATACTAATACAAACAGTGCATTAAAATTTATCCCATACACATGGCATAAAAATGCATTCCAATTATAAACACAAATCAATATTAAAACTGCCAATAATGGAACATGCGCACAAACACCCATCCCTCCATCACCCCGCCCAGTACACACACATTCACTAGAGAGAGAGAGAGAGCGAGAGAGAGAGAGAGAGAGAGAGAGAGAGAGAGAGAGAGAGAGAGAGAGAGAGAGAGAGAGAGAGAGAGAGAGAGAGAGAGAGAGAGAGAGAGAGAGAGAGAGAGAGAGAGAGAGAGAGAGTATAGATTTTCCGTACCATCCACCTCAATCGCTAAGCACACACATTTGACATTCGCTCAGAATCACATTCATTTGTTCAACAGGGAAATGGAGGCTGGGATAAAACTGTTTCTTGTCCGTATAGTCTTGCATTTGGGCATGCGGTAGCGCCTTCCAGAGGGTAAAAGCTCGTAGAATTGACTAAGACCATGGCTGCTGTCGGTGGCAATAACTCGTGCTTTCCCTTTCACACGTCGCTCATACAACACACTCATACTTTCTTGTCTCGCACCCACAATCTTGCTACAGACATTCACCGTTTTGCTCAACGCATTCTTACTTTTCACACTCAGGCTGCCAAACCAACAAATGAAGGAAAACGTTCAAACAGATTCAATAAAACATCTGTAAAATCTTTGCAGAACAGTTTCATTCACCCCAAGATTTCTGAGTTTTTACAAGCAGTAGATTCGAGATTGACATTTCTTGTGGATAAGATTAGTATTTTCAGTAAAATTCAACTTATCATCAATCATTGTTCCTAAATATTTATACTCATTCACACGCTCAACTTTCACACCACGAATAAAAAGGTCAGGCACAACAGTTGGATTCTTTCTAAAATCAATAATCAAGTCCTTTGTTTTCTGTACATTAAGGTCCAGGTAGTTCTGTTCACACCATGATGCAAAAGAAGAAACTTGATCAAAATATACAGAGTCAGAATTTGTAAGGTCTTGGAGAGCAGAATCATCAGAGTATTTCACAAGTGGGGTGGAGTCAGTACCAGTACAGTCATTTGTGTAGAGAGTGAAGAGGACAGGTGAGAGTACAGTGCCTTGAGGAGAGCCGATAGAAGTGTGCTTTAAAAAGGACGAGATAGCTTTCTGAAAGCGGACAGACTGAGATCTATTGACGATGAAACTGATTATCCATTTAACAAAGCGAGGACAGACATCGTAGGAGAGGAGTTTAGTGGCCAGCAGATGAGGTTGGATTGTGTTGAAGGCAGACGAGAAATCAATAAAAAGGATTCGTACAAAAGAGCCAGGTTTTTCCAGGTGTGTGAATGTGTTGTGAAGGAGAGTGAGTGTTGCATCGTCTGTACTTCTGTTGGGTTTGTATGCAAACTGATTAGGATCAAGGAAAGGGGTAGTCTGTGCTGTGATGTATTTGAGAATGAGTCTTTCAAAGCATTTCATAACGATGGAGGTCAAAGCAACAGGGCGATAGTCATTCAAGGAAGAGGGCTTAGTTTTCTTTGGGACAGGACAGGTGATAGACTTTTTCCAGAGATTAGGAACAGAACAAGCATTCACAGACCATGAAAACAACATACTAAAAACATGACATCATTGACTAGCACACGATTTCAAAAAACGCCCGCTGATTTTGTCAGGGCCAACAGCTTTTCTGGTCTTCAGTTTGCTAAACAAACCCTCCACTTCTGCAGCCTCAATCACACATTCACTCGCATCATCCACACGCTCATCACACATTCCATCCAGTCTGTTCACAACATGATCCAAATCCTCTTTCACATCATCACGCTCAAAACGGCAATAACATTCATTCAGTTTCTCAGAAAATTCTTGTTGTTCCTCCAGGGGCATGACCGATGTCTGGCTGGCTGGCTTATTCTGCCCAGTGAGGGTTTTCAATCCTTTCCAGGCATCGGCCATGTTCCCCCGTTGGAACTGAGACTCCACCTTCTCTTTATACACCTGTCTCTGCTCACGCAGTTCATGTATCAGTTTTCTGCACCACCTTTCTCTCTGCTTTCGTTCCAGTCTGAAAAAGAGGTTTCGTTTGGTTAATCGTAGATCCTCGTAGACACAATATTTACCCCTGGCCTGTATTTCGTTCAGCTTTGAGAAAATGGGACATTTACATGTACGTTACCTTTGTTCGTTCGTCTCATTGTTCGTCCGTTTTTTAACACTTTTTTCCCTCTCCAAAGGTCATGAATACATGTTCATGAAATTCTCTGGACAGTACTAGAATTACACACTAGGAAACAACCCATTGAACTTTGCCAATATTTATCAGTTATTTACGGTTTATCAGATGTATTTTTTTGGTAACATCTTGAAGTTGGTTCCAATTGTCGTACACATGCAAGAAATTCTTTTCATTAAAAAACACATTCAGTTCCTGTTCCTTCGGAGCATTTCCCATAGGCCTAATAGGTAAAAAAAAAAAATACCGTTATAATATTCTGAAGCAATGTGAGGGAGAATTAAAGTGTCAAGGTAGAAATAATCCGATAAAAGGTGGAGTTAATCAGTCATATTTGTTTTAACAGGAACACTCTCTCTTTTTTTGGGGGGGCTGTGTGTGTGTGCATGCGCGTGTACATGCATACGCGTGCGTGCGAGAAGAGAGAGAGAGAGAGAGAGAGAGAGAGAGAGAGAGAGAGAGAGAGAGAGAGAGAGAGAGAGAGAGAGAGAGAGAGAGAGAGAGAGAGAGAGAGAGAGAGAGAGAGAGAGAGAGAGAGAGAGAGAGAGAGAGAGAGAGAGAGAGAAGAGAGAAGAGTGAGAGAAAGAGAGAGAGAGAGAGAGAGAGAGAGAGAGAGAGAGAGGGAGAGAGAGAGAGAGAGAGAGAGAGAGAGAGAGAGAGAGAGAGAGAGAGAGAGAGAGAGAGAGAGAGATGCACTTTTTTTTTATACTGAGTACGCCATAAGCCTAGCTTGTTGTTGCTTCAGTTTTGTTGCTTTGTATGTTTGTTATGGAAAGATAATAAAACGTTTAAACCAGAGAGAGACCATCATCCGCAAATAGTACAAGACTAATTCTTTCGTTCATATCTTTTTTAAATAAAGAACGCCGTATATGTAACCTAGTGGCATCTGCTAGCCTAATATGATCTTAATTCTGCTTTTTTCCTTCGAGTTTTGAACTGCGTCAGTACTTTCTAGTTCCAAGCTTATTTGAGTGAGGCGTTTTGAGAACAAAAGAAACCAGATTTTTAAAAAAGGGATCGCGTGGATCAATGCGTTCTTAAACCGATCTTCTCTGTTTAGTTTTCCAACGTATATCATGTTTTAAATCTCTTTTTTTTTGATATCCCAACTTTGGTAACTGTATTACTTAACGTTAACTAACTTTATTATTGAGAGAGAGAGAGAGAGAGAGAGAGAGAGAGAGAGAGAGAGAGAGAGAGAGAGAGAGAGAGAGAGAGAGAGAGAGAGAGAGAGAGAGGGAGAGAGAGAGAAAAAACGAGAGAGAGAGAGAGAGAGGAGAGAAAGAGACAGAACGAGCCTTTTCTTGTTCGGAGAGAAAGTTGATATTAACTTCTTTTGCGGGGGAGGTGAAAAAACGTTAGCCATATCTTGTTCGGAAAGAAAGTTGACATTAACGTTAGCCTTTTCTTGTTCGGAAACAAAGTTGATATTAAAGTTAGCCTTAACTTGTTCGGAAAGAAAGTTGATATTAACGTTAGCCATATCTTGTTCGGAAAGGAAGTTGATATTAACGTTAGCCATATCTTGTTCGGAAACAAAGTTGATATTAACGTTAGCCTTATCTTGTTCGGAAACAAAGTTGATATTAACGTTAGCCATATCTTGTTCGGAAAGAAAGTGAATTACCCAACTAAATAAAAAGTAATGTCACATATGGCTTCGGCCGGGAGGACGCAAAACTAAACTTTCGTTCGGAAAGAATGTTGATATTAACGTTAGCCATATCTTGTTCGGAAAGAAAGTTAATACATTTATTATCTGCTGCATCTTAATACCAAACACATTCTTTCCATTGTGCATACTTTTCTTTCCGAGGTCGCGTGCATAAATGAAAGTGAGTGTACGAGAATAATCTTCTTGTTTTGCTTAGGCCTACTTTTTGCCGTGGGAGAGGAAAAGAGAGAGAGAGAGAGAGAGAGAGAGAGAGAGAGAGAGAGAGAGAGAGAGAGAGAGAGAGAGAGAGAGCGTGTGTATGTTTGTGTGTGCGTGTGTGTGCGTGTGCGCGCGCGCGCATGTGTGTGTATTCGTGCACGTATGTAGGCATACATGCAAACGCGTGGTCGTGTGTGTAAGTGTGTGCGTTCGTGTGTGTGTGCGCGCGTGTGCGCGTGCGCGTGTACGTGCGCGTGCATGTGTGAATGAGTGTGCGTGTGTGGTATGTATGGATGTGTGCGTGCGTGCCTGCGTGCTTGTGTGTCTGTGCACGCGCGGGCGTGTGTGGGTATATATGTGTGTGTGTGTGTATGCACATCTTTGCACGCGTGCGTTTGTGTGTGTGTGTGTGTGTGTGTGTGTGTGTGTGTGTGTGTGTGTGTGTGTGTGTGTGTGTGTGTGTGTGTGTGTGTGTGTGTGTGTCCTAAAAAAAATTATGTGCGTGTATGCTTGCACACTATGAACTTTATAATTGGCACCCTCTTGTTTTAAGACCTCTTAACGACCAATCTTCATTGGGGAAGACTATGGGAAAAACCTTTAAATCTCACACATGAACTTGAGATTACCGAGCTGTGTCGATAGCAAACTCTGCGATTGACATTTGTGAACAGCATATATTCAAACGCTCAAGAAAGTGATTTTGAAGAGCAATCGTGCCCAATGGCGTTAATAAACACTCTACTAAAACGCATTATTTTGAAGGGGATATTTCGTTGCTATCATAATTAGATTCTGCTTGAAGAGAGGTATGTGAAAATGTCACGGATCACTTATACTGATCGCTTCTCGGCCTTTTGGCTAAGACAGTGATTCAGGAACATAAATTTTATACCGTGGTTGGTTTGTTCAGCCCGTCGTACATGGCGAAAGCCGATACGCGACGTTAAACTGAACTTCCATCCTGTCACGGATCATAAGTGATCATAAACCCCCCAAAAAAGCTTTGAAGGACATACTTAGAATGTGTCCTGGGGGCCGTTTCACAAGGGATAACGTTACGTAGCGTGAGCGCAAATCGGCAAAAAACGTTTGTCGAAAACGTTTTGTGGCTGTGATTGAGGTAGCAAGCGACAAACTATTTGAAGGATCATGGGAAATATCAATACTTCTGGTTTTTAAAAAAAATCTCGCGTGACGAGACTTGAACTTTAAAAATGGAAGACCAAAGCAACAAGCTTGCCACAGCAAATATCTTTAGTCTATCGTGAAAAAATACGGGATGATTTTATCAAATTAAACAAACGCAAGTGTTTTGGAGTGCTCTTTCTTAATTTTCATCATGTTAGATGGCATAATATAGTGCAAATTTAATTTTCTGCACACAAATAGACGTGGGTGAAATAGAAAACTTTGTACAAACTGACAGAGAGGTATGATTTATCTCCCAAACACAGCAACCCTTTTATCTCTCAAAAAAATGAAGAGTAAGCTTAAAGAGTTATCTGACCTTAGCAAACGTTTAGGGTGTTTCTTAGGACCCGTTTGGCGTAAGCGTTATTCGCGCGGCGACCGGTATCTAGAGAAACTCGACCCAGGATAAAGACTGATAAAAATGAAAGATACAGAGAAGGTAAACTACGGTGCCGAAGGTGTGTAAGCGTAATTGTAAAGAAAGCACACGTATGCCATTCAACTCTGTGAGAAGACATAGCACCACGAAAGGGACATTAAAGACCCCCCACGTCACGTGTCACATTCCCTCTAATGCTAGGAAAATTTCTTAAGATTTCTTACCAGCTATAAGAAGGAAAACACGTGAAAACCGTGATTTTGACACGTGACGTGGTGGGTCTTTAAGTATCTAAATGACAATTCGGATAAAATGGTACAGTTAGACACTTCAGACTATTCTCTTTCAAATGTAACTCTTGTAACTTTTTTCTGTTTTAGAGTTATGAGCATTTAAATGTGGTACGGTAACTGTCAGCCAGGGAGGGGGGGGGGGGGGGGGGGGCAGTTATAAGCAAAAGCTGTGGCTAGTTGTTGTAGTGGCCGTAGTAGAACTAGAAGTAATACTAATTGTAATGTGACCATCAGTAAAGCAGTTGTTGTAAGAGGCGGCGGAGAATAAGAAGAGGTGGGGGGGTGCGCCCCGGTTCGCATATTGCCGTTTCGCATACTGCCGCTTCGCATAAAGCCGATTCACATACTGCCGCTTCGCATACAAAGCTTTGTGGACATGGCATTTCGCATAAAACTCAGAAAGTTAGGGATAGGGTTAGGGATAGGTTAGGGATAGGGTTAGGGATAGGGTTAGGGATAGGGTTAGGGATAGGGTTAGGGATAGGGTTAGGGATAGGTTAGGGATAGGGTTAGGGATAGTAAGAAAGTAACAGAAAGTCACGTAGAGTGCATTAGAACCTGCAAGAGTGCATAATATGCGAAATGGCAAACCCGTTTATGCGAACTGCCAGTTTTTTTTTGAAGAGACACTGGACTTGCGCCCGCGGCTCTGATCAAAAGGATTATGCGAAACGCATTATGCGAACCGGTGGGCACCCCTTGTTGTGCTAGTTATTTTAAGGAGAACCACTGGTTGTATTATTTATGACTTCGAAGTATAGATCTATGAGTAAGTGTAAAACAAATGTCGCAACAGTAGCAGCAGGCAGCTTAATATTAGTATTAACAGTAGTAGTAGTAGCAGCAGCAGCAGCAGCGGCAGTAGTAGTAGTAGGAGGAGAAGGAGGAGGAGGAGTAGCAGTAGTAGCACTAGTAGCATCATCATCATCAGAAGCAGCAGCAGTAGTAGTAGTAGTAGTAGTAGTAGTAGTAGTAGTAGTAGTAGTAGTAGTAGTAGTAGTAGTAGTAGTACTACTACTACTACTACTACTACTACTACTACTACTACTACTACTACTACTACTACTACTACTACTACTACTACTACTACTACTACTAGTAGTAGTACTAGTAGTAGTAGTAATAGTAAAAGTAAAGAGCTCAAGTTGTTTTTTCCAATCTCTTTGGTAATACTGTTAGTAGTTACACACACACACACACACACACACACACACACACACACACACACACACACACACACACACACACACACACACACACACACACACACACACACACACACACACACACACACACACACACACACACACACACACACACACACACACACACACATATGAAAAAAAAAACCCTCTCTAAACTCCTAGGTCATCTCCATCATTTTCTACCTCATCTTATAATCACTCTTATGGGGATCCCATTCCTGCACCCCCCCCCCCACCCCACCCCCCACCCACCCACACACACACACAAAAAAAAAAAAAAAAAAAAAAAACAACAACAAAAAACATCAAAACACAAAAACAAAACAACACCAACAACAAAAACATCACCACCAACAACAATACGAACAGAACCCCAGCATGCTAACTAGCACACCCACATGTCCCAAAATACCCCGTGAAAAAACAAAAACAAAAGACAAAAGCGTATCCACCCGTATACGTGTACATACATAGTAGGGGGGGCCTACCCAGTCTCGTGCACTCAGATCATTCACAATCACAGAGTACACCCCAATCCCATCGCTAGCTTGTAACAACAACGAACCCCCGAATACCAACACAATCTGACAGGCATCGGAAGTGCCAGAACAAAAGGCCAGAATCCTGAAAGTACCACCATACAGAGAGAGAGTCTACTATGATTCTCTGGTACCATTCAGTAATCGGCTTAGCAGGGGCTTGACTATTGACTAAGGTGCACCTGCTATATCCTCCTACAAACTATAGTTCTGTGTGATGCTAACATAAAGTATCTCGCTCTCTCCACACACACACACACACACACACACACACACCGCGCGCGCACACACACGCACACACGCACGCACGCACACGCACACACACACACGCACACACACACACACGCACACGCACGCACACACACACACACACACACACACACACACACACACACACACACAATGACAGTGAAATATTATCCAGCCCTTTCATCCTTAATATTGCTACTATCATTGCACACTCCGAAGTTGTAAAGTTCCTTTGAAGCTTAAAAGCAAAATCAATTTGAATAAGTTAATTTTATTGTTCCAGTTATCACTTATGTTATTAATTGTTAGTTAGAGATTACCTTTACTACTATTGTTTTCTTCTTTTATTTTTTGTCTAATATTATCAATGGTGAACAGACGTTAAATAACCCACTGAACTGAACTGTGAACACACACACACACACACAACGCACACACACACACACACACACACACACACACACACACACACATACACACACACACACACACACACACACACACACACACACACACACACACAAGTTGATATAGCAATTTTACTATAGTGAAACAAGCATAAGGTAACCATATGGTGCCAAATTCTTTCAATATTTTCTTACCATTTGTGTCCAACAAAACCTCTGGTTTTCTTACAATAACATTTTTGTTCTTGTTCTTGTTCTTGTTCTTCACACACACACACACACACACACACACACACACACACACACACACACACGCACGCACGCACGCACGCACGCACGCACGCACGCACGCACGCACGCACGTACACGCGCACGCACACACACACACACACACACACACACACACACACACACACACACACACACACACTTTATTGACATATACAAAAACGTGCGATAGTGTGGGTTGCACATTGGC
>CM065684.1:46391221-46403721 GCA_017654935.2 Phymorhynchus buccinoides | reverse complement strand
AATGATTGGGTGTGATCACATTACTTGTAGCGGTGCCATAGCCGATGAGGTTTACCCGAGGCGTGGTTACCGCTACACATGTCTGTATTAATAAAAAAAAATCGGGACTTTACTGGTTTCGTACTGCCTCCGGGCATTGCCTCCAGTATTGTTCTCACCATATTTGTATTTACAAATGTCCCATATGTGTCTGATTCAGACCAAGAGGACGTAAAACACAATTTTCGTCGTCGTGATTGGGTGTGATGTGAGAGTAACATATTTGTTTAACCCTTTCACCGCCAATGTCGCATTTATGCACCACAATGGTTTCACACCCATGTCACTAAAAGGCATCAAATCAGGGCCTATTTTCTTCATTTTGGGAGGTAAGGACAGGTCTAATGTTATACATTTCACAGATGAATTCCCAATACTGCAGATAATTTTTATTTCTACCCTGTTCAGTTTAATGGGGTGTTGTTTTGCTAAAACATGGCTGGCGGTGAAAGGGTTAAATGTAAATTTCTGTTTTATGTTTTTAATTATTTTAAATTGGATGTATTTGACTTATTTTACATGGTGGAAGACAATTTTCCATTTGCGTTTGTACAATGCCAATGGACAATAAAGAAATGTGTGACTTAGGACTCATGCTTTACATCATCAAATCAAAATACAGCAAAACTCGGTTATAAGAAAATCAAAAGGAGATGGTTTTTTGCTTCTTATATCTGAGTTTTCTTATATCCGAAGTTGAATGGGGGAAAAGGGAAAAGAGAAAAAGAAAGACAGAAAAACAAAACGAAGAGAAAACCCTTTTCCCTAATTTGGTGCATGTTTTACAGCATAAAATAAAAATACTCTACTTAAAGACCCCCCACGTCACGTGTCACATTCCCTCTTATGCTTGGAAGATTTCTTGCCAACAATAAGAGGGAAAACACGTGAAAACCATGGTTTTGACACGTGACGTGGTGGGTCTTTAAGGTCTGTGTACACGTTAACATTATTCACGATATATTTCGCTTTCCCCATGGCAACACAGTGATAGCCCACTCTTAATATGACTTACAGCTCACTGTGTTGCCATGGAGAAATACAGATATTTTGTGAATAGTGTTAACGTGTACGCAGACCTCAAGAAGAAGACATAAAGGTGCCTACAACCACTCAACTAACAAGTGTTACTTTTACCTTTTTACTGTTATTAAATGTGTACCTCTTCACCTTTATTGTACTGAAATATAACTCTTTACTGTCCACCCATGCAGCTTTTCATCAATCGTTTGCTTTTGTTTATGCGGATTTTTGTCCACATATTCAGTTATTTGTATTTTTATTCTTAAAGAAATGGGTTGCCTTTTCCTCTCTGCCATTGCTGCTGAAAATACAAGGATGAACAGTCTCTCTACCACCAACACAAAAGTACAGGCACTCATATTTTTTCTTCTGCTCAACATTTATTTTGCACAGAATACTGAAGGGGAATATGAAATAAAGGAACAAAAAGAACTCAATTAGTCTTGCAATCAAGTGCCCGTACTGGTTAGACTCTCTGTGACGCAACGGGTCTGATGTAGACTTTCCCTTTTTCGAAGGACTTAATTTTTCTCGGAATATCCTTTCAGTTCAGGTCCAACTCACTTTTAAGAAAAATAATGTTGTCAATGACAATTCGCTTATAAGAAAATAGAACTCGCTTATAAGAAAATGAACTGCAAACAAACTCTCATGTATGACATAATTTTCTTACATCCGAGTTTCCATCGCGGATGGGAGAAGGAATTTGCTTGATTATAACCGAGTTTTCTTATAAGCGAGTTTCTTATATCCGAGTTTTGATAATAGATAAGAAAGGTCAAGGTCACGACAGCGATACTCTATGCGAGGATGCCTTCCTCTCATGGTGACACACCACCACACAAAATTTGAAGCGATTCGGTCAAGCGGTTAGGGAGATATCCTTGGAACAGACAGGGGGAAAAAACAAAAAAACATACACGAACGAAAACATACTCCTTTGCGATCGTAGATCGGCAAAGAACAATAAATGAACGAATAAATAAGGAACAAATAAACGAGTAAGGAATAAATGAATGGATAGGAAAGACCAAAAAAACCCACCCACTAACAACAATAAAATGTCTTAGGGAGTGATGGCATCTACCAAACAGCCTGAATACACAAAGAGTTCGCAGTCCGCAGCTGACTGAAGCCGGGTTTTTTTTTTACTCCCAACTTTTCACCTACACTTCAGGTGGGGATAATTGTGAACTCACTCACTGCCTCTGTAACCATACTTAACACTTCCCATTGTGAACTTCATTCTTTGCAAGGTTGGTAGGCTGCGAAGTATACTATACTTAACACTTCCCACTGGTGGGAAGTGAACAAGTTGGCTTCATTCTTTGCAAGGTTGGTAGGCTGCGAAGTATACTATACTTAACACTTCCCACCCTCCACCTTTTCACCTTCCAGGTGGGAAGTGAGAAAGTTGGCTTCATTCTTTGCAAGGTTGGTAGGCTGCGAAGTATACTATACTTAACACTTCCCACCCTCCACCTTTTCACCTTCCAGGTGGGAAGTGAGAAAGTTGGCTTCATTCTTGATAAGGTTGGTAGGCTGCGACGTATACTATACTTAACACTTCCCACCTTCCACCTTTTCACCTTCCAGGTGGGAAGTGAGAAAGGTTGGCTTCATACTTAACACTTCCCACCTTCTTTTCACCTTCCAGGTGGGAAGTAAGGTTGGTAGGCTGCGAAGTATACTATACTTAACACTTCCCACCTTCCACCTTTTCACCTTCCAGGTGGGAAGTGAGAAAGTTGGCTTCATTCTTTGCAAGGTTGGTAGGCTGCGAAGTAATCGCTGTTTGTCAAATTTAGGCTTTTTGCTTCTACATAATTGTTTTGCTTTCTTCCAGCCCCGAACTCTTCCCCTCTAATCTTATGTTCATCTCACTAATCGGTTTAGAGTTCGTTTTCATACCACATTTAAGTAAACGTGTTGCAAATTGATACGTCACAGACTATGCAGCTGTATTACTGTATGCTGTTTATTACGGTCAGTAAAAAAAAGAGATTGCCGAGACTCACTCACTCTCTCTCTCTCTCTCTCTCTCTCTCTCTCTCTCTCTCTCTCTCTCTCTCTCTCTCTCTCTCTCTCTCTCTCTCAGGACTGGGTGTAAGAAAAGTATTGATACTTATATCATTACCCTGTATAAACAAAATTTCGTTCGTTCGTTCTCTCTCTCTCTCTCTCTCTCTCTCTCTCTCTCTCTCTCTCTCTCTCTCTCTAGCCTGTTCTCGCGCGCATATTCTTAAAGACCCACCAGATCACGTGTCAAAATCACGGGTTTCACGTGTTTTCCTTCTCATAGCTGGTAAGAAATCTTGCTTTGACCAGGTTCAGTTTAACGTCGCATACAAATACAAATGCCCCACATTGAAAACGAAACATCATTTTAAAGAACAGCCTCAATTTGAAGTTGGGGGCATTTGTATGTGGGTCACAACTACCCAGAAAAAAACAACAAGGGACTTAATCGTGGTGGGTCAGTGTGTCTTTAAGTTACTATATAGGCCTACCTTGCAAGTGTTGGTATAGTTAAGTTAGTCCCAGCAGGAATTTCCGAACCGTTATCGTCCCACTAAGCACATCTCTGAAGGGACTTGCCATTCAAGATGGCATTTTGCCTGCTCATTTAGAACCCCCTTTTCATTCAAAATCTGGTATCGAGCCGACCACTCGTGCGTACACTGATGCAAGATTTGTCCGGTCAATACTTCTTCTTGGACAGTAATGGACAAACCATCACCCACCATTACGCTGACAGCACTTTGTAGATCTTTCTGGACAAAATGGAACTTAACAACGGAATGCCTGTTTATGTAACCTTTTATCGTTTTCACGAAAGGAGAGTAATGACCAGGGTTGGGTAATCCAAAGGTGGATGGAACACACGCATGGGGACAGCAAAAAGTGCCTGAGATAGTTTGAAAGTGAGTAGAAGAAAAGTTCAGAAGTAGTCTGCAGAGAGCAGATAAGTGTAGAAACGGATGGCATGTTACCGTAGTAAATCCAGAGAACAATGTGCAACGCTGAGGGAGAGAGAGAGAGAGAGAGAGAGAGAGAGAGAGAGAGAGAGAGAGAGAGAGAGAGAGAGAGAGAGAGAGAGAGAGAGAGAGAGAGAGAGAGAGAGAAGACACCGACATAACAAACTTCAAATCGTTTCCTACAATGCATTCACCACCATGTATTAACCCTTTCACCGCCAGCCATATTTCAGCCAAACATTTCCATTACATTTCCCTGAGTAGAGAACAAAATCCATTGCAGTATTGGGGATTCTTCTGTGAGATATATAAAACAAGGTCTGCCCTTACTTCCCAAAACTAGCACAATAGGGTCTTTGGATAATAGACGCCAAGCTGATGCTTTTTAGTGACATAGGTGTTAAATCACTGTGGTGCTAAAATGCGACTTTGGCGGTGAAAGGGTCAAACACTAGTCGTTATATAATGCTATTGTGTTTCGTCCATGGCATCAGCCTTTAAAAAAAACCCACAACAACAACAAAAATTACACTTACATGATAAGAATGAATTATTTAGGTTTCAAGGGTGTGATATACAACAAGAAAGAAAACTAATGAAAACGTGATTAGAACAAGCATTACAGGCAGGCGAGTAATAAATAACTGCAGAGAAGCTTCAAGTTCACCGCACTGTTCCTTTGCTATTGCTCTGAAATATTGTTCCCTAGGGAAATGTGCTGCAGTACTGGTGAACAACTCGGGGCACCACGACTGTACGAATCACGGCTCTCCGATGAACAGCTGTCCGAATCACGGCTCTCCGATGAACGGCTGTCAGAATCACGACTGTCCGAATCACGGCTCTCCGATGAACGGCTATCAGAATCACGGCTGTACGAATCACGGTTCTCCGATGAACGGCTGTCAGAATCACGGCTGTCAGAATCACGACTGTCAGAATCACGGCTCTCCGATGAACGGCTGTCAGAATCACGGCTGTCAGAAGAACGACTGTCCGAATCACGGCTCTCCGATGAACGGCTGTCCGAATCACGGCTGTCAGAAGAACGACTGTCAGAAGAACGACTGTCAGAGCACGGCTGTCAGAAGAACGACTGTCAGAGCACGGCTGTCAGAAGAACGACTGTCAGAGCACGGATGTCAGAATTTAGACCAACTTTATATCTTCTTCTTTTTTCAAAATGTTTTTTATTCAGGTATTGGTTGACCTATTTCCATATTGCAAGGTTTTTTTATTATTTCTAATTCTGGACATTTTTTTAAATTTAGAATCAAGTTAATGTTTCACGAGGGTGGTGTAATGTCTGGGTTTCTTCGTGACTTAGCGTGAGTGTGGAATGCTTGTCGTACTACAACGAGCGATTGTGCGAAAAGCGAAAATGTTGTTTTACGTCCTCTCGGTCTGAACCAGACACATATGGGACATTTGTAAATACAAATATGGTGGGAACAATACTGGAGGCAATGCCCGGAGGCAGTACGAAACCAGTAAAGTCCCGATTTTAAAAATTAATACAGATAGCTGTAGCGGTGACCACGCCTCGGTTAATTAAACCTCATCGGCTATGGCACCGCCACAAGTTAACATGATAGCAAATAAAGTTAGTAACGAGCGATTGTGAATGCAGTCCATCTTTTTATATCTACTAATGTCCCATATGTGTCTGTTCCAGAACGGAGGACGTTAAACAGATTTTCATCATGATCATCCCTTTACTCCTCTCTCTCTGTTTGACCAACCCATCTACCCACTTCTGTCTCTGCCTGTCTGTGTCTCTCTCTTCCTCTGTGTCCCTCTGTCTCTGTACCTCTGCTTCTGTTTCTCTCTGTCTCTCTCTCTCTCTCTCTCTCTCTCTCTCTCTCTCTCTCTCTCTCTCTCTCTCTCTCTCTCTCTCTCTCTGTGACTAGCACCATAGCTGGGAATAGTTAGTATTAACTAAGTTGCTACTAAAATGTGTTCTTTAATGCGAAAATGGTAACGTAACTGTCCTCTGCTTTGTCGTCATTCATTTCTAAGTTTCTTCGGTACTAATGCACTTTCTTGGCAGAAGAACTACGCAAAGCTATTGCCAATAAAATATTTGAGTTGGGTTTGAGTTGAGTCGAGTAGCACCATGGCTGCATGGCATTGCTGACAGAAAGAACATTGTTGTAATATATTGATCGCTTAATGGTACTAATGTGATGACGTTTACTACTGTATAGCAACAGGAAAACTAAAATCACATAATTTGACTTTTTATTGCCCACTTTAGTATGCTAATATTAATTTCCTTTGTGCATTAGCTATGACGTGGCCAGTCACTTGTGTACAGTAATAACCCACCCAAATTGCAATGGATATGATAACAACACTCTCGGATAGTATGCGGAGAAAGAGAGAGAAGAGAGAGAGAGAGAGAGAGAGAGAGAGAGAGAGAGAGAGAGAGAGAGAGAGAGAGAGAGAGAGAGAGAGAGAGATTGATTGATTGATTTTTATTTATAGAGGGTAATAGAGTAAGCAATAACATGCATTTTTACATCCAGCCCTCTGGACAGAATACATATATAAAAGTAGAGAGAGAGAGAGAGAGAGAGAGAGAGAGAGAGAGAGAGAGAGAGAGAGAGAGAGAGAGAGAGAGAGTGAAACAGAGACAGAGACAGAGACAGAAGCAAGGCAGAGACAGAGATAAAGAGGATGTATTCGACTCTTACAACATAGGGAACGATGCGTCGCCATTATTTCCCCCTATCTCCATTATGTAGTGCTAGTGTGGACAGTGCAAATCTCCACGGGCCTGATAATGCTCGTCCCCTGGCCAGGGCCCGGTTCTCTGCATTACTCAACACTTGCTTCAATCTATTACGGTAACTTAAGGGCCAGCCACGTGATCTCCAAGAACAAATGTGATTGGCGCATCGAGATCACGTGATCGAATCGCATCGTACAGTCGTGCGATTTTAGCGGACGTGTGGCTGGCCCATTGGTATAAGTACCGTTCTCTCCGTCAACTAAGGGAAACGCTTTACGAGAGGACGTAAAACTCAAATTTACGAACTAAGGGAAACATATATGCAAACTTATATACAATGTGGCGGTACCATAGCCGCCGATGAGGTTTAACCGAGGCGTGGTTACCGCTACACCTATCTAATTTGTTAAAAACTCGGGACTTTACTGGTGTTGCACTGTCTCCGGGCATTGCACAGCCAGTATTGTTCCCACCACCTTTGTATTTACAAGTGTCCCATATGTGTCTATGACCGAGAGGACGTAAAACATCATTTTCAGCACCTCAACTAAGGGAAACGTCCATAACGGTCGGCGACCAATTGGACGATAATCTCACTATCTTTGAACTAAGGGACCATCTATTTGACTTATGTGAAACTGTTAAAACTGAACTCAAACTATTACTACAAAAATGTTAAACCCATAAAATTAATGTTACTAAAATAAACACATTTACAAACGGAACTGAGGGGTGGGCCCCAATGGTCGGGATGGCTGAGGCGCTCAGTCAAACAACCTTTGGGTGTTACTTTTAAACTTTTAAATTCCATAATATCGGAAGAACTTGTTAAACACATATCTTAATCGTACCTCATTTAAACTAATCTTTTATGATAAGCATCAATCAAATGCACCATCAAAGAGAATGGATCCCATTAAATAGAGCATTGAACAATCGCTCTCCATTGTATATATAGCTTTCTTTTAATATATTGCCCAGACTCGGCCCATAATATGTTGGAGTCGAGGGTTTGTACATTTTAAACTAAAACTAGGGATCCTCACTCTATCATCAAAAAACATTTTGCATCCCGCAAAACGAATCTCAGTCCAAACTAATAACAGACAGACAAAGCTAAGAGTGTTAAGACCTATAATGTAGGCTTTATATATGTCAAATATCGCTCGATTTTACATTTTTAACCTTTTTTCGGAAATAAAGATTACTTGTAAATATTGTTTGTATCTGTAGACCTTTTTCAATTTTTAAACATTTGTTGATTTTTAAAAAGTGGTCCTGGAAATGTTAATCCATACTTAGCTCAGGGAGTCATAATCGAAAGCTTTTAATATTAACATTTTAAACAAAGTATATAGTATATATAGTTATAACTCAAAGCGGTCTTGGTGCGGGTCATGGCATCTAACTAGGTCTTGACCTACTAATCAAGACATTTAAGCTTAATCATAAATAATAACAAATAATAAAATAACTTTATTTAAAGAAAGACCCAATTTTTCCCCGTCCCCTCCCCCATTTATGTAGAGCGTAGAGTGGCACAGTGGTAGCGCGTTCGCTTCGTGTCAAGTAAACCCGAGTTCGAACCTGGGTACAGGGGATTTTTTCTCTCACTGTGCACTAGGCCTTGCGGTCTGAACGTGGAGTCTTTCGGATGAGACGATAAACCGAGGTCCCGTGTGCTCACGCACTTAGCACACGTTAAACCCAGTGGCAACGAAAAAGTTGTCATTTGGTCAAAATTTACCACCTTCCCTTCCTTCCTCATCAGTCACACAAAAATTGCATGCAAAATGGTTTTTTTAAAATGGGTGGCGCGCCTCTGGCTGCGACGCGCTCTCCAGGTGGGAGCAGCCCGAATTTCACAGAGACACCCCTGTGACTATAATGTACCTAACCTAACCTAACCATTGTTCAACATCCAAAAACCTTAGTAATGTCCAATATGGCTTCGGCCGAGAGGACGTAAAACATAACTTCATCAACTAAGGGCTTTCCGCCAAGAGGGCGCAAAACCTCCACTCAACAACAAAATCAATAATGCTCCGTCCATAAGAGTCTCTGACCGATTGGACGCTAATCTAACTTTCACTGTCAATAATTCAGAGAGCATGGCCCTTGTTGCACGAAGCAAGATGGTCACTCGATTGAACAATTATATGTATTTTAAAGTTTTGACTGAATTTTAAGCAAGGGTGGCTTTGATAAAAATCATTTTCTTTTTGTTCTGTTCAACATCATTATTCATTCATTTGAGAAGTGTGGCCCTAGTGAAGAGAAAGGCGGATTGAAGTATGCGTTTTGTTTCTTACGATTTGCCTTTTAGAGAGAGAGAGAGAGAGAGAGAGAGAGAGAGAGAGAGAGAGAGAGAGAGAGAGAGAGAGAGAGAGAGAGAGAGAGAGAGAGAGAGAGAGAGAGAGAGAGAGAGAGAGAGAGAGATTACAAACCTTTTTTGTATCTCTTTTCTGAGTTTTACATAGATTTTACACAGAGTTGAACAACACATTCTCCCGGTCGAACAAAATAGATCCGAGCCATGGACAGGACCTGGGGGAGAGAGAGAGAGAGAGAGAGAGAGAGAGAGAGAGAGAGAGAGAGAGAGAGAGAGAGAGAGAGAGAGAGAGAGAGAGAGAGAGAGAGAGAGAGAGAGAGAGAGAGAGAGAGAGAAACAGAGACAGAGAGACAGACAGACAGATTTCCATCTCTTTGTTCCAGCCATCGTATTATAAGTCCGGTGATTACACTTTTCCTGGGCAGCTCCATTAAGAAATGTCTGCAAGGAACTTGTGAGTCTACCTTTCAATACAGTCCTTTGCTTACCCATCCGGATGGCCTCTTCTGTCCCAACAGATGCATCAGACACTGTCGTGACAATACACGATTTGTGTTGCCAACGTTTCGCCTTTCTTTTCTTTTTCTCTACAATAATGGACACAGCAACCCGTGACCGTGCAAAAAAAGTATACAGGCGAGATGGAACTCTTAATGGCTGGCGCACACACACCAACCATTGAGTCGTAGGGAAATACGTCGTTTCTGTCTTTTCATATAGTCAGTAGAAATTACAAATGTTAAAAATTTGGTCGGAAGAAACCCTACAACCAGGTCGTAGGGAATTGGTGAGTGTTCCATTTACCCCAAACACGCTTCAGACAGTCGTAGGGAAAACTGGGACAGACACAAGTAGTAGAATAGAGATTATAGCTGAATTTTCCTACGACCAAAGTGGTCGCATAGTCTGAGGCTAAGACTTTGCTAACGTTGTTGTTTTTCTTCCACCATGCTCTCTTAAGGGCCGGCCACGCGTCCACTAAAATCGCACGACTGTACGATACGATTCGATCACGTGGTCTCCAAGAACAAATGTGATTGGTGCATCGAGATCACGGGATCGAATCGTATCGTACAGTCGTGCGATTTTAGTGGACGCGTGGCTGGCCCCTCAGAGCACAGGGAGTGTTTGTAAGTGGTAAGATACTGTTCGTAATGGGGCTCACTCAGTATCTCATGTTTTTGAGGTAATAACCGTCTTGTCGATCATGAACATCGAGGCATAGAAAGGCGAGGTTCTCGGACAACTCCCCCTGGATAATCTCCCCCTCCCCTGCACAATTGCCCATGGATAATCTCCCCCTCCCCTGCACAATTCCCCCTGGATAATCTCCCCCTCCCCTGCACAATTCCCCCTGGATAATCTCCCCCTCCCCTGCACAATTGCCCATGGATAATCTCCCCCTCCCCTGCACAATTGCCCATGGATAATCTCCCCCTCCCCTGCACAATTGCCCATGGATAATCTCCCCCTCCCCTGCACAATTGCCCATGGATAATCTCCCCCTCCCCTGCACAATTGCCCCTGGATAATCTCCCCCTCCCCTGCACAATTCCCCCTGGATAATCTCCCCCTCCCCTGCACAATTGCCCCTGGATAATCTCCCCCTCCCCTGCACAATTGCCCATGGATAATCTCCCCCTCCCCTGCACAATTGCCCATGGATAATCTCCCCCTCCCCTGCACAATTCCCCCTGGATAATCTCCCCCTCCCCTGCACAATTCCCCCTGGATAATCTCCCCCTCCCCTGCACAATTGCCCCTGGATAATCTCCCCCTCCCCTGCACAATTGCCCCTGGATAATCTCCCCCTCCCCTGCACAATTGCCCCTGGATAATCTCCCCCTCCCCTGCACAATTCCCCCTGGATAATCTCCCCCTCCCCTGCACAATTGCCCCTGGATAATCTGCACAATTCCCCCTGGATAATCTCCCCCTCCCCTGCACAATTGCCCCTGGATAATCTCCCCCTCCCCTGCACAATTGCCCCTGGATAATCTCCCCCTCCCCTGCACAATTGCCCCTGGATAATCTCCCCCCCTCCCCCCCTGCACAATTCCCCCTGGATAATCTCCCCCCTCCCCTGCACAATTGCCCATGGATAATCTCCCCCTCCCCTGCACAATTGCCCCTGGATAATCTCCCCCTCCCCTGCACAATTCCCCCTGGATAATCTCCCCCTCCCCTGCACAATTGCCCCTGGATAATCTCCCCCTCCCCTGCACAATTGCCCCTGGATAATCTCCCCCTCCCCTGCACAATTGCCCATGGATAATCTCCCCCTCCCCTGCACAATTGCCCCCTGGATAATCTCCCCCTCCCCTGCACAATTGCCCATGGATAATCTCCCCCTCCCCTGCACAATTCCCCCTGGATAATCTCCCCCTCCCCTGCACAATTCCCCCTGGATAATCTCCCCCTCCCCTGCACAATTCCCCCTGGATAATCTCCCCCTCCCCCCAGACACAATTCCCCCTGGATAATCCCCGGATAACCCCCTCCCCATGACAATTCCCCTGGACAACTCCCTCCCTGGACATTTCCCCTTAGGACAATTCCCAACAAGGATAATTCCCGACTGTAGCCCCCCCCCCCCCCTTCCCTCTTACAGAACCTACAGAAGTTTCTAAGTCTCCCTTATTTCCAAGACACTTCGGGGTTGGGTGGGGGTGGATGGAGGGATGGTCCGGGAGGGAGAGGGCCCCCCTGACACGGAAAGAAGGTAAATAACGCAATGGTCAACTTAGCTTGCTGATTTCACCGCCAGGTGGCGACAAGCTCAATTGGGGCTACTCCTAGTGATATCACTAGGAATAGCCCCACTCGAGCTTTATGCCACCTGGCGGTAATCTCCCCGAGCTAAGCCGCTCATTAACTCTCCATTACAAGGGAAAGATCTCATACCTGCGGCTTCTTTTTCCCCCTGCTTGGGATCTGTTCCTCTTTAACCCCCCCCTGGCAGAGCTAAGCGAAATAATCTCTGTATGGGGATCCCCTGGCGGACTCCTGTCCCCCTGTAATATGACAGTATTTTCTTAGCCTTTGCAAGTTATCATATAGTATGATTTGACTTGTCCGTTCCTATCCTACTTGACATTTTTTATCAGATGGAATATCATAACGGTCTGTATGCTGACAAGTCGTATAGCAGTCTTCACATCCTTTCATTGGTAACTTTTGCCTTTGTGACCGGATGTGTGTTATCTCTCTGTTCGTCCGCTGTAGCAGTTGCCGAGAGTTGCGCTAAAGGTATCGGTACACGTTAACAAATTCATAAAACTATCTATTTCCCCATGGCAACGCAAAGAGCTGTTAGACCACTCATTGTGGTCTGTGTTGCACGTTAGCATTATTCCCAAGAGTATTACTGTGTTACCATGAGGAATGAATGGGG
>CM065684.1:46381221-46386221 GCA_017654935.2 Phymorhynchus buccinoides | reverse complement strand
CTAAGAAATAATATATATAGTTAGGCCCAGCATGTCCAACTTCCGCTGAGGAAAATCTTTGTAAGAGCTTTTAGAAGAACAAAGAGGCAGGAGAGAGTGGACCAGAGACGTAGAAAGATAGTAGATTAAGATAGCAGTAAGCACAAGGAACAGGGACAGATATGGGGAAGTTACAAGCACAGAACTTCCAGAAAGTGAACTATTTCTATAAAAGACCTCTGGTATCCCCACGGGGGAGGTATGTGTGTGTGTGTGTGTGTGTGTGTGTGTGTGTGTGTGTGTGTGTGTGTGTGTGTGTGTGTGTGTGTGTGTGTGTGTGTGTGTGTGTGTGTGTGCGCGCGCGTGTGCGCGTGTGTGTGCGTGTGTGTGTGGTGCTTTCGAACTTAGGTTCTTCGTCAGCAACAGATGCAATGTGACCCAGCACCACAAAAGGGACATTAAGTGTCAAACTGACCATTCTGAGAACATTTCACATTTGAAAACTGCAGACAGTTCTCTTTTTAATGATATATGAGAACCAGTCTTGTTTCTTTTTCCGTTCCCGAGTTATGAACATTTAAAGTTAGTAGGGTGAATGTCGGACATTTTTGAGAAAACACAGTCTAAAGTCTAGCCTAGCTGTAGAAAATACATAGACCTACTCGTTTTTTAAGACACTTATTAAACCATTTAGAGACCATAGTAAAGGTAATCCTTTATAAATATGAAAGATGAGATGTTATCATGTTAGAGAACACAAAAATACCCATAATTCAAAATTGACAAAAAATAAGATTCTTGCAAGCCTGTTGTGAGAAACAATCCCAGCGACTTAATGTCCCTTTCATGGTGCTGGTTCACGTGAGAAACTAGCCCAGCGACTTAATGTCCCTTTCATGGTGCTGGTTCACGTGAGAAACTAGCCCAGCGACTTAATGTCCCTTTCATGGTGCTGGTTCACGTGAGAAACTAGCCCAGCGACTTAATGTCCCTTTCATGGTGCTGGTTCACGTGAGAAACTAGCCCAGCGACTTAATGTCCCTTTCGTGGTGCTGGTTCACGTGAGAAACTAGCCCAGCGACTTAATGTCCCTTTCGTGGTGCTGGTTCACAAAATGTTCTTGTTGAATATTTGCATTGCAACAGTGGTAGTGCTTTCCAGTTTTTCAATGTCAGTATGTTGTTGTTTTGTTAAGCTAAACTCCACTTTGCTGTCATCGCCCACCCACGCGCAGAATACTGGGTTATATTGTCAGAGTGAATATAATAAGACGAGCGCCCTGGGACATGCATTATCTACCCAGGAACATTAAAGGGAGAGTGGAGTGATGTAAGGGCTAATTAAACAGAGTAAGGGGCCCATCAGGGAACGAGGATTAGCCCGTGTGTGAGTTTTTTGCTGTTCAAGCTAATGGGGACAGATGACATTGTGTGTAGTGTGTGTGGTGGTGGTGGTGGTGGTGGTGGTGGGGGGGAGGTTGAGTGTTTGAGGCATGAAGGGTGGATCGAAGTATTGACTTCAGCGCATGTAACCATGAGTGTATCCTAGACAGTCAACACGGGTAGTAGTCTGCAAATTGGATTAAGCTCCCAAAACGATTGGCTGTTTAGCCTAACTTACATAGGGGAAGACGGGGTAAAACGCCCATGGGCGGGTAAGAAGCCCATGCCAATTATCTCTTGAAATAAAGCAAATTTCAGTCAAATGTGCCCATGAGACGAATGCCAAACATTAACACTCGTCTCATGGGCAAATTGTGACTGAAATGTGCTTTATTTCATGAGATAATTGGCATGTGCTTCTTACCCGCCCATGGGCTTTTTACCCCGTCTTACCCTACTACTGTCCATGTTGACTGTCAGTTAGTTAAATGAAACGAGAGTAGGCGAAACGCGCGTAGGCGAATAGTGGCTCACCGTGTCTAAGATCAACTCATCAATACGGTACCAGATTACTTTGGATAGACAGCGTGGACTTGTCTTTGTGTTCGACTTCCCTCTTGTCAGTCTGTCCGTCTGTGTCTGTCTGTCTCTTTGTCTTTGTGTCTGTCTCAGAGGAGAGAGATTCTGTGCTGTGCGTGTCTCATTATTATGTTCGTGATCTGTTGACCCTACCCCATCTAGTGTGCTTATAGACTAGGCCTATAGGCTACTCCAATAGCTGGTCCGTCTTTATGTTTCCAAACATTGATTTGATTTCTACTATATTTTTTTGGGTATGAAGAACACATTCAAGGAAATGACAGCCAAACACGCGTCTGTCTTCCGGGTTCTATCTGGTGTCTCGAGTCCGTTGACTACTACTGATACAGCTTGCTGTTGAACTGTGTGACTGCTTGTATCCATTACTGCAGCACACACGCACGCGCGCGCGCACACACACGCACGCGCGCGCGCGCACACACACACACACACACATACAAATACACACACGCGCGCGTATGCGCGCACGCACAGATGCACACACCTACACACACACGCACGTACATGCATATATATATATATATAGTTTGCTTTAATAAAACTTTTTTTGTGTCCAATGTATGTGAACCTAAGAAACAAACTCTATTTAATATGGCAAAAGATCGCATACAATACCTCATCTCTAGTTGCAATTGTCCAAGACAAGAGTATATATATATACATAAGAGGAAAGTTTAATGGTGTGTTTGTTTCTTCTTCTTCAATTCTTGATCGTTTATAGGGGAAGACGGGGTAAAAAGCGCATGGGCGGGTAAGAAGCCCACCCCAATTATCTCATGAAATAAAGAAAATTTCAGTCAAATTTGCCCATGAGACGAATGCTAGACATTAACGCTCGTCTCATGGACAAAATGAGACTGAAATGTGCTTCATTTCATGAGATAATTGGGGTGGGATTCCTACCCGCCTATGCGCTTTTTACCCCGTCTTCCCCTATATATATATTGGACAGTTTTTGTTGTTGTTGCCCCTTTATACGTTGTTATTCGTTTTCCTTTGCTTTCTTTTCAAAGATAGCTGACACTGATAAGGTCAACTACGTACGAGGAAAACCAATCCAAACGGATTACGTGTAGGGCAAGACGGGGCAAAAAGCCCATGAGCGGGTAAGAAGCCCATGCCAATTATCTCATGAAATGAAGCAAACTTCAGTCACATTTAGCCCGTGAGACGAGTGTTAATGCTTAGCATTCGTCTCATGGGCAAATGTGCCTAACATTGCCTTTATTTCATGAGATAATTGGCGTGGGCTTCTTACCCGCCCATGGGCTTTTTACCCCGTTTTCACCTATATCAAATTTACTGTTGCTTCTCGCTTCCTTGCTTTGTTTGTATTGATTCAATGTAATTATTAGGCCGTGTACACACATAAGCGGATATTCCATGCGGAAACCCGTGCGCAATCCATAAATAAGTGAAACAAAGAAGGGAACAGATTTGCGCACGTGTCCGAACTTCCCCTATATGTATAAACTTTTATCCTTCTTTTTTTTCACTTACTTAGTGGTTTTCCGTACGGAACTTACGCGTCTAATGTGAACCCAGCCTTATGCAACTGCAAAGAATTCAAGTGTGTGCTTAAGTTACATATTTCAAATATTATTATTATTCTACTTTTTGTTTTGTTTTACCAGATTGGTAAATGTTACTCGAAATACAAATAAAAGTGTATTGAAACTAGTCCATATACACGTTAATACGATTCTGAGAGAGAGAGAGAGAGAGAGAGAGAGCGAGAGAGAGAGAGAGAGAGAGATGAGAGAGAGTGCGAGAGAGAGACGAGAGAGAGAGAGAGAGAGAGAGAGAGAGAGAGAGAAAGAGAAGAGAGAAGAGAGAGAGATCTCTTCTGATCTCATCTCTCGTCGTCTAGATCGCTCTCGAACGAAAGAAGGCGAAATGGGAAGAGAAGAATAAGAACAAGGTCTCTCTCGAGTCTTCTCCCGAATCTCGTCTATCTCCTGCTCCTCTCTCTCTCTCTCTCTCTCGTCTCTCTCTCTCTCTCTCTCTCTCTCTCTCTCTCTCATACACATCTCTCTCTCTAGAGCGTGCGCGACAGACAGCGAGAGACAGACATTACTGACCAGCGAGAGACTCTCAGAGAGAGCGAGAGACACAGCAGATCTCTCTCGCCTTCTCCTATATTCTTATCTCTCTCACTTCAACAACTCTCTCTCTCTCCCCTCTCTCTCTCACTCTCCTCTCTCTCTCTCTCTCTCTCCTCTCTGTGTCTCTCTATCTCTCATGTCATATCTCTTCGATCTCTGTCTCTCTCTCTCTGTCTCTGTGTCTCGGTCTCTCTCTGTCTGTCTCTGTCTGTCTCTCTCTGTGTCTCTCTCTCTCTGTCGTCTCTCTCCACCTCTGTCTCCCTCTCTCTCTCTCTCTGTCTCTCCTCGGTCTCTCTCTCTCTCTTCATCATCTCTCCAAAAATCTATCTCTCTCTCTCTCTCTCTCTCTCTCTCTCTCTCTCTCTCTCAAACTCTCTCTCTCTCTCATGTACGCGCATGTGTATGAGTGTGTAGTGGTATCGACTGTGGCGATTTGACAACACACACACAAAACACCCACATGTGCACACATCTAAGGGATTACAACACTGCTGAATGTAATATTCAAAGGGCAAAAACACAAAATAAAAGATGATATATAGAGAGAGAATACAGTAACACTGAACATATTTAATGTACTTCGGCCTTACGCTACATTACACGGAACAAGACAATGGGATGTTGGTCTTGGTCTTTGTGGTCAAAGCATATCATAGAATACAATACCTGAGAATAATTATTTAAAGGTGGACCCTGACAGATGAGTTGTGGCAAGAAACGCATCGAGACCACCATGAAAATGCAATTTGCATAGATCGCAACCGTCAAATCGGCGATGTATCCTTGGCGGAGGTGCTGTAAGTCAAATTCTTTCACTGAAAGAGAAGGCGTGTGCCATCTCTTTTGTAATGGCGACCAAATTGCTTGCACGATTTTTTTCGCAATACAAGCCTTTTTATTTATCTTGTTTTAAATTGTATGCAGTTTATCTAAA
>CM065684.1:46366221-46376221 GCA_017654935.2 Phymorhynchus buccinoides | reverse complement strand
TTCAGATCTACTTAAAGGACAAAAACCTCATATCTTCGTTCTTTTCAAGGAAAAAAAAGAAATGTTTAAGAAAATACAGACTAAAGTGGCAATGTCTTGAACAACATTATTCATCATAGTTAATTCATTGTGGTAAACGCGGTTAATTTTTAAAATAGTTTTTTTTTCCATTTTTTTTTTAAACTACCAAAATTGAAATACGAGGTTTCTGAATTTCACCGACGATATACTCGCAGGTTCTTTTACCCACACTCATACATGCACCCGCGTGCGTACACGCACACGCACACGCACACACGCACACGCACACGCACGCACACGCACACACACGCACACACACACACACACACACACACACACACACACACGCGCGCGCGCACACTAACACACACACACACATGCACACACAGGCGTGTACGTATGTACGCATACGCGAGCACAGAGTGAGAGAGAGGCAGACGTCAGGGGTCGCCACACTGCATACGACTCAATCCAAGGTTTCAAGGTTTATTTCCGAAAGCCCCTTGGGGGTACATGGAATAAAAACGAAAACTTGGAAGAAAATGAATGGAAAAGAAACAAAATTCAAAAGAAAAAGATTATAAAAAAAAGAAAAAAAAAAGACAAACACAAAGTACACAGAAAGGGCCCGACATAAGCAGCTGTCTTGCTATGCCAGGCAATGCAGCGAATCACGCCACATTACATATAAATCAAACAACAAGAATGCTGCACATACTACAACAACATCACCAGTTACACAAACTACGATACACAACATTTCACAATACATCTCTATCGCACACATTAGCCATGTAGTAGACATTGTACACAGCATGTCACAACAGCAATAAACATTAATCAAAACGCAGCATAATATGACACAACTCATCCCCATAGCACACACCAGCGATTCAAACAAATTGTCACAATACATGCTATAACTCACACATCAGCCATCAAGCAACAACAGGACATATCACAACACATGAACATCAAACATCAATAATTTCAATTATCATAGTGCAGTGGCAAAGCAACATCTCAAAACAATTCAGATCTGAACACACTCTCTCTCACACAAAAACACACACACACACACACACACACACACACACACACACACACACACACACACACACACACACACACACAGACACACACGCGCGCGCGCGCGCGCGCGCGCACACACACACACACACACACACAAGCACGCTCACGCTTGCTCGCGAGCACCAGCGACAACCGCGACCCAATTGTGACATTTGTAAGGCATGATACTAGTGAAATACTGCTTTTCTGATGAAATCCTACAAGCTTCATTCACTAAATGTGTAGTCCAACGCACACGAATCAGATTAAATAGGTGCATGTAATGTATCAGACATTTTCTGAGATAAGCGTATTGTGATCTACATGAGTGTGGTGAGCGAAAGCAGTATAATTATTTTAAGGCGGAAGTGTTTCACGTGAATCATGCCTCACACACGTCGTCACAATCGGATCGCAGTTGGATAGAAATCGCACGAGTGTGGCGGTCCCTTTAGGCCGGGTTCACATTAGACGCGTAAGTTCCGTAATGAAAACCCTAAATAAGTGGAAGAAAAGGATACAAGTGTACGCATATAGGGGAAATTCGGACACGTGCGCAAAACGTTTATCTTCTTTGTTTCACTTATTTATGGATTGCGCACGGGTTTATCCGCTTATGTGTGTATACGGCCTTAGTAGACAGACACGGACAGAGACCAGAGAGAGACGGAGAGACAGAGAAGAAACAGACAGTGAGAGAGGGGAAGGTACAGAGAGAGAAGGGGGGAGAGAGAGACAGACAGAGAAACAGAAATAGGGAAAACATAAACCATGCATGTTCAGGCCTTCGTTGCTTCTAATAACACCCTTTTCCTCTTCTGTTTCTAATCCTCCAGGCTGGGAGATCGCCAACGACCGCATCGCCCTTGCTCCTGTGGGTGCTGCTCCTCTTCAGCACGTGCGTGTGGCACGTGCAGGGCACGCGCAACGGCTGCAACCCACAGAACCCCCTGATTCGGCAGTGCGTGCTGGGCTGCCTGAGCTGCTGGAAGACTTTCGGAGACCTGTATGACGTGGCCTCCTGCTGCAGAGATTGCTCCGCCACCGGCAAAAGAATCGTCGACATCGCCCCCAGCCAATGCTCCCTGCGACACGTTCGCCAGACCTGGCTCAAGAGATACGGATGATGGTCATTATCTTATCGCCAGATTCTTGTCTTTTCCTGCCACAAGTTAGAGACGTTACCTTTAAGGGATTAATTAAGAGAAAAAAAGCACATGAAAACAGCTTCGTGCTGTCATTATTAGTCTAAGCACTTTGATTTTGTTAAATAAGAGGTTTGGGTGGTGGCGGTGGTGGTGGTGGTGGATGGGGTGGTTATTAATTAGTTAGTCACTTTAGTAATGACTTAGTGGTTAATTCCATATATGGCGGCAACAATCTAGGCACGTGTATATCAATATGTTTTTGGTATTTGGCATATTATAGTCACAAAGACTTATCTCTGTCAAATTCGGGCTGCTCTCCCCCGGGAAGAACGTCGCCGCAAGTGCAGCGCTTACCCAACTTTTATTTTTTTGGGGGACACAGGGTGAGGAGTGGGTGTGGACACACTTGGAAAACCTAGCTATCAATTTGGCCATACCAGGCAGCGGGATTTCGCCCTGCTCTTACCGACTTTCAACTACCGTGGGATTTTTACATGCGTAAAGCGCACGGGTCAGACTAGCTTTAAGTCCCCATCCGAAAGACTCGAACTAGAAACTAGAAAGAAAGGGCGAGGCCGGGATTCGAACCCGGGTCACTCACGCTGCAGTCGAACATTTGGCAGGCGAACGTCTTAACCACTCTGCCACCTTTCTCCCATTTTGGGTGTCCTGTTAGCAACAAATGATAGCATACCTCTGGCATGCGAGGATCTGTGGGAAGATAGAGTCTCTATCCACAAGCCCTGTGATGGCTGAAGAGCCCGATCAGGGAAGAGCAGGTTCTATTGCAGCCTGTGGGCAGACAGAAGCTGGAGGTGCTGGGGCCAGGGCTGCGGGCTTTTCTTTCCGTCTCAGACGTTTCTCACTTGCGGTGCGACTTCTTCCCTTTTCGAATTTTTTTCTTCTGGCTCTTTTGATGCTGTGTGGCGCCATTTGTCACGATCAGAGGCTTCCTGCTGCCAGGTTTGAATCCGGATCCCAAGCAAGGAAATGTGCTTCTTGAGCTGGTCTTTGTGGCGTTTCCTAGGAACACCGCGGTCACGTTTAGCAACAAAAGTTAATATTAAATAGTTTATGATCATTGTGAAAGCTTTGAAAGTAAGGAATGAAATATGAAGAAATGTGATGAAGAAAATAAACGTACTTACAAGCGATCGTCGTTTATAGAAACTTCTTTCAACTCTCCTTTTTCTAGTTCTGTCTCCTCTCGTTTTCTCTCCTCTCTCTGTCTGTCCTCTCTCTCTCTCCCTTCACACACACCTCTCTCTCTCTCTCTCTCTCTCTCTCGCTCTCTCTCTCTCTCTCTCTCTCTCTCTCTCTCTCTCTCTCTCTCTCACTCTCTCCCTCCCTCCCTCCCTCCTCCCTCCCTCCCTCCCTCTCTCTCTCTCTCTCACTCCTCTCTCTCTCTCTCTTCTCTCTCTCTCTACTCTCTCTCTCTCTCTCTCTCTCTCTCTCTCTCTCTCTCTCTCTCTCTCTCTCTCTCTCTCTCTCTCTCTGGTTACTCTCAAGGCTGTTCGCACTTGAAAAACAACACCGGTTCTTAAGGGAAATGATAGATACAATATTTACGTCACTTTTCTTTCAAACATTTCATAATTCCATTACCAATCTAACTAGATAAACCCGTGCTCCGCACGGCAGCATGAAGCATCTGCGTTCATAATTGATAGGAACCTGTCCGAGCGATCGAAGAAGGAAAAAAAAATTGTGGCGAGGGGGACTCGAACCCGCGACCTACGGATTTGTCTTTACCTATGGAGCTATTAACTAAGGCTTCGTCGAAAGTTGATGTAAAAATTTCATTATAAGAGGAAGAAGGGAAAGCAGTCAGTCGGACCAGATGACACAGCTTCAAAATAATGCCAATTGACACGTGAGAAACATTTTGCCTTCAAAATCAACTTTCAAAAGCAAAATTTTTAATCTGACATAGCGGAATAAATAGACGAAGCACGTATCTTGACCCGCATTGCGAGCGAAAGTCCGACATTTACGCAGTACTCGAATTTTTAGTTGTCCCTCCTCGGATCCTTAGCGCATTTATTATAGATAAGCATCACAGCATTGATAGATGGATATACAAAGTAGTCGTCTAATTTCTAAGCCCAGAAATGTTGAACCGTTTATAAATAAAGTAACTACAGCTTACATTGGATATAGAACGATGATTTGCTTTAATATAATACAGAAGTGCTGTTGTTCAATTCCTCAATGCGCAGTGTCTGAAGGAAAACAGGTTACTTTGTTCAATCGATGCCACAAATAATCTCAAAAGATGTAATCTAAATACACCCTAAGATTCAGTCAGATCCATTTTGGGAAATCTTCAAAGAAATATCAAGCAGTGTCCAGCTTCCAAGAATGTATTTTTTTTAAGGTTTTCAAATAATTTTTTGTATTCACAATACCGGAAATTACACATGCGCAGAAAGAGGACAATGCGTTGAGAGATTCAATAAAAAATAAATAACAATATTATGAGAGGAAAAAAATACACACGAACAAACTCTAAAGAATCATAAGCAAACTATTATGAGTAAATATGTACACATGAAATACAATTTTAAAAAGAAGCCAAAAAATAAATAATAATAATAATTTTAATTTTTTTTAAAAAAAAAAAAAGACACACGAGAAGAACATCTACATACATGTGGTGGCAAACAACTGATCATACACATAAATAAAGATTTGTGATAAGTATGTAATGTATGCAAAAACAAAAATACTACAATAGTATTAAAAACGCTATGCCCTATCCCAACACGGGTTTATATGGAAGCCACTGAATGTCAAAAAGATATTTTGTTCCACACATTGCTTTGTAATAACATTCAATAAAGAATCTGTTTTTCAACATCCTAAGAAATACTGTAGTGCAAGGCTTATTATTATTCCATCCAAGAATGTATTAAACCTATTAAGGTGGTAAAGAGATTTGCAGATTTGAAAGCAAAGAAGAACAAAACAAAACAGTAATAATATATACGGAATTTATGCAGGACTATTCCAAAGATATACTAAAACTTTTCTTATATACTTTCTCAACAACTGACATTATCTAACTCTATTATGTCTTTCCATCCTAATTTCGTGCAAACATAAAACAACGTGAAACTAAGTTCAGATGACAATTTTCTATTTTCGTTGTTTGATTATACAAGAAATTGGAACTGTTGGCAAGAAAGTAGAAAAAAAACTAGAGTACTTGCGTAAACTGACCCAGTCGCGACACACGCTTGCACCCCTAACCCAAATCTTAACCTAAACCCTTAACCACTAACCCGATTTTGCTCAAATTCGAACTTGTCCAAGCTTTTGACCCCTAGTATCCACCTATTGACCCCTAGTATTCATGTTGATATATCCAAGCGTTCTCGAGTTATCGCTGTCACAGACAAACAAACAAACAGACAGACAGACAAACAGACACACAGACAGACAAACAAACATTTGTTTGTTGTTGAAACACACTGATAACTCTATGTGAGGCCATTTTACACCGAAATATGCATTTTGAGCATATTTGAACACGGACGGACGGACGGACCAAGTGAAAACAATACCAGCTTCGCTTCGCGACTGGTAATAATCATGGAGATATCATGGACGCACCCGTGATTAAATATTTAGCCGATAATTTGTTCTTCTTGTGTCGCAAAAAGACACTTGGTGTTTTGTTTAGCTTCACTCTGAAAGGAATAGAAAGGAAGACCTACGTACTCGGTGTCTTCCTTTGTGCATTGTTTCTTTGTTTCGTACTCCCAGTTCTGGTAAGAACAGGAGTTCATTGGAATGGGACCGAGGGCTGTGCGATTCTCTGACTTATTGGCCCATTCTCCTGCCTTTTCCCCCAAAAAACCATCCGCCAATCTTTGAGCTCCTCCAAAATCGGAATGTTGTACGCAGCGGGAAGATCAGTGCAAACTGAAAACCGGGCACATACGTACCTTACCCATTATGGCCATATGGCCTGAGAACGCAGAAGAAGAAGAAGACAGTGTATGTCATATGATTTGTATTTCATTTTGCAAATGGGCTCCAGCCAAGTCGAGCTATTATGGATTTATAAGCTGGAAACTTAGGAAAGGGATAGGGTTAGGATCAGCCTAGGATTACTTTCATAAAGCTGAAAGAAGCAGACTTTGAGATTGAGGGTCGTAAACATAAGGGGGTGACTAACGTGCAAGGTTGATGAACATTTTCCTTGAGCATGTACTTTCACATTATACGCATACCCACAGACAGCCACAGTGCTGTCGACGTCTTTTAGAGTTGGTGAAACAACAAAACTTTAAACCTATTCGTAAGTCACAGTACAGGTTTATGAACACACTGCATCCTATGAAAATATCTACAGTTGCATGTTGTTAATATACAGACAAAAATGCAATGGGAATATGTTTTTATTTTGAATTAATTGTGTATTTGTAATTCATTCTGGCATTGATATGTACAACAATCAAACACAGTAAAGTCTTCAAATTATGTTATGATAGCCAGTCTCAATAATCGCTATTTTGTTTCAATAATCATTATTTCATTTTTCAACAAAAAACTTTATCTGCCCAAAACGAACCGTTCCTAAAATGTAAAAGAATACTGATTAGAAAACCATTGCATGGTTCAAATCATAAATTGTGAAGGCCAGTTCGTTTATTACGCCAGCATTTATTGATACAATATGATGTCCATCTACGTTTGAGTTGCAGTCTTCTCTGTCCTTTAAATGTCTCAATATAGAAACTGGGAAGGCCAAGTTATCAAGACATGTTGAAATAATGTTAAGAAAAAATAAAGACATGAACATATGGAACGTGTTCCCAAGACCCGATGTGTGATTATGTTGAGCCAACGCGTGTTGTGAATGCACTGAATTCAAACAAAAACGGCATGTTGTACAGATATAGCCCTCATTGTGGCCACTGCAACGACCATCTTTTGCAAGAGTGAACGCCCTTGGTAGATGCTTGAATACTGACCAAACAAATTGTAACTCTCGCCAATAACCCTATTTGGGGCCACTGAATTGCTGCAAGAGTGAATGCCCGTTTGGATACTGACCAACAAGGGATTATTCTCGCTGTCAAGGGCGTTAATAACCCTAGTTGCAGTGGCCAATAGAAAGGGCCTGATACACTACATACGACTCGATCTCTTTGCGATGCGATTGTGACGATGCGAGTCATGATTCACGTGAAATACTTCCGTCTAAACATTATTCTACTACTTTCGCTCTATACACTCAAGTGGACACAATACATGAATTTCACGTGAATCATGACTCACATCGTCACCACCGCATCGTATTGACATCGAATCGTAACAGCATGGTTATGCATTACAGAGACAATATCAACAGGTTTCCCCTTTTTGACAGATAAAACTAGAAATCACTGAATGAGTGAAACCCTTCCCAAAGCAAGACTGGTCAAGGCTATTTTGGTCTACTAAGAGAAAGTGCGCGAATCATTCTCTCTAAGGCTTGGGTTTGCAATCGTATGCTAGTCTGTCGTTTCCGACAATGACTGACTGCCAGATAGCAGAGGGGGCAGATACTATTCTGGCGGGCGGGGCAATAATTTGTTTATAGTGGAGATGCCTTGCCCAATCTCTCGGCCAATCGGATTTGAGGACACAGCTGGCGTTGAGGAAGGTCCCCAAGGGCCAACCCATCCCTTTGGCTGCAGCACCAGAGCCGGTGCAAGGGCCCCCTCGTTCGAGAGTCATAGTCTTCCACAAGAGACTAAGCTGTACCATGATTTTCAATTACTGTAGAAAATCATCTATTGTACAGCTCTCATGTTACTGTTGGCCCCTACTACAGGCTAATTTCAACCAATGATAAAAGCCATTTGAGTAGAGGGCTCAATTGTGAGGAATTGCAATTGTGGGGCAACACCCAAGAAGAAAAATGACACCGCTTATGTTAATAATTAACCTGATTTATAATAATCAACATAAATTGAAGCTACATCACGGTAACATGTCGATGTCACGGGAATATTTGGAACCTGGGGAAATTCCGATTTTTCTCGGGAACATTTAAAATTTGTATTTCCCTGGGGAAATTCCAAACTTTCTCAACTCCAAATTGAGAAAATTTCCAAGCAAATGGCTGCATTCTGTACAAACCAAAATCATGAGAGAGAGAGAGAGAGAGAGAGAGAGAGAGAGAGAGAGAGAGAGAGAGAGAGAGAGAGAGAGAGAGAGAGAGAGAGAGAGAGAGAGAGAGAGAGAGAGAGAGAGAGAGAGAGAGAGAGAGAGAGAGAACACTTGAACTTGAACGGTTGTACATTTCATCATTAATTATTCATTATTTCTCTCTCTCTCTCTCTCTCTCTCTCTCTCTCTCTCTCTCTCTCTCTCTCTCTCTCTCTCTCTCTCTCTCTCTCTCTCTCTCTCTCTCTCTCTCTCTCTCAGTTTATATCTACAATGAGTTCTTTGCATGCTCAGACAAATTCAGAATTTTCCCAACCTCGGGAAAATTCCGAATGTTCCCGGATTTCAATTTTTTCCGTGACATTTACAAACCTTCCTCAAATTTATAGGCCTATATATCGTTTGAACAATTCAACCAATTAATTTTAAAAAAAATGAAAAATATATATTTACAAATTAATTATCTGTATCCGAAGAAAATTTCGAAAATCTAGACTATTAAGAAAAAAACCGTGATTTATTGATACGATTTCTTTGGATGGCGTCCCTAACCCTCTCCTATTAATTTTGTTCTGTTTTGGTTGATCAAGATCAATTCTTAAAGGGGCACCCTGACGGATGAGATTTTACAAGCAACACGTGGAGATCACCAGGAAAACACCCTTTACAGAGATCGCAACACTCACTTTGCTCTGGTTTCCTAGAAATCAAACCATCAAAACATCGATTGGTGGAGTTGCCGGAGAGAGAAGCCATTTTCGACGGGTGGGTGGAGGAGAGTGGTTGAAGAGTTGTCTTCTTGTAGTGCAGTTTAAAACAAAAGGAGCTATTTCCTTTGTTGTGAGCGAAACTCCTTTTGGTAAACTGTAGAAAAAATGGTTGGCATTGTGGAAATCTCGTGAGTTGGTCTAAGCGACTCAGGCGGTCATTCGAAAAGAGAAGGACTGAAAGAATCTGACTTCCAGCACCTCCGCCAAGGAAGAATCGCCTATTTGACGGTTTGATTTATAGGAAACCAGAGCAAAGTGAGTGTTGCGATCTCTGTAAAGGGTGTTTTCCTGGTGATCTCGACGTGTTTCTTGCAAAAAACGCATCCGTCAGAGTGCCCCTTTCAGGGGCCGGCCCACTGCATGCGATTCAATCCAAATGCGATCCGATTGTGACTGTGTCTGTCAACGTCAGTGAGTCATGATTCACGTGAAATACTTCCGTCTAAAAATAATTCTACTACTTTCGCTCACTCTACTCAAGTGGACCCCAATACCCGAATCAAATCAAATGTCTGGTACGAAAATACAGATATTTCATCAGATTCGTGTACTGGGGACTACAAAATCTAGTGAACAGAACTTCATTAGTAGGATTTCATCAGATTCATTTAGACAGTAGAATTTCACGAGAATCTTGCCTCACATATGTCACGATCGGATCGCGTTTGGATTGAATCGTATGCAGTGTGTCGGCCCCTTTAGAGTCACCAGAGGAGATTAGAAGGTGAAAATCAATCAATCAATTCGATGACAGAACGATCTATCCATCAATCAGTCAATCTATCTATCAATGAGAAATCACCCAACTCATCAATAAATCAATCAATC
>CM065684.1:46361221-46363721 GCA_017654935.2 Phymorhynchus buccinoides | reverse complement strand
GGAAGCAAACAAAGCATCATCCTTAACAAAGGATGTGGAAATTATCAGAGAACGAACGTAGACCCTTATGGACGATATTCCTGAAGACAGGGTCTTCCCGGGGATGGACTCGGTGGGATGGCGATGAGACAGTGGTTCTGGACGTGGCAAGGCGTCGTGGTGGATTCCAAATAGCGTTGTGAACCCTTGAACATAGGGGTTCACAGTCTGGTACTGTGTCGTTTGGACGGGTGTCCAAGTCTGGGCTATCTTCTTCTCCTTGATGCTTAGGGTGGGATCAGCATCGTCGTCGCGGGGCAAAGATGTTAAAGCATTGTGAGACCGCCCGTAGGTTGTCGATCTCAACTCCTGCATTTCTTGTCCAAGGCTGCTGGCTGCTAACCCCTCCCCCAAAGGCCGTCTTCAGGACCACCGGGCCACCTGCTCCATACTGGACGTCGTCACACACGGGCAGGAGACACACAGTCAGGTCGAATCGTCTCTGCAGGCGGATGTTTCCCTCCCAGTAAGCAAGTGGTTCGCTGGTCCCACTTAGGCCAGCCAGAGTGAGTGTACAGTGGCACAGAGGTAACGCGTTCACCTTGTGTCAAGTAAACCCGAGTTCGAACCTGGGCACAGGGGATTTTTCCTCTCACTTTGCACTAGACCTTACGGTCTGAACGTGGAGTCTTTCAGATGAGACAATAAACCGAGGTCCAGTGTGCCCATGCACTTAGCACACGTTAATCCCAGTGGCAACGAAAAAGTTGTCATTTGATCAAAATGTACACACGCCCTTTCCTTCCTCATCAGTAACACAAAAATAGCATGCAAAAAACAATTGGGTGGCGCGCCTCTGGCTGCGACGCTCTCTCCAGGCGGGAGCAACTCGAATTTCACAGAGACGCCTCTGTGACTAAAAAGTACCTAATATCTACTAATACCTAATACCTTGGAAAACTTGCAACTGGTGCCTACTTGGCATCGGCGGTCTTGTTGACTCAGAGGCCAACACTGTAGAGATGATCCAAGTCGCCGTACGTCGTCCTGTCCGCATACAAGTCCATCAACTCCCATGGTGATGGAGGATGACTGTGTCGCCCTTTCTACTGCCTGCCACTCAGCAGAACTTCAAGTGTAGTCTGCCACCCTTACACTTGGGAAAATGTGTCAAAGAAAAGCGCCTTGGTTTAAGGCTGTGTTAGACCAATTCACATACGCTAGAACACCATGGCTACATCAAAATATTATGATATGCATAGTTATATGCGGGGATTGTCTTTAGCCATGACAAGCCCCCTAGCATAAAATCATCAGTCTCCGAAATCCCGGAATGTGGCTGCCCACGTGACGGGGTTATCGAAAACGGTCACACACGTAATGTTCTCATCCGTAGCTGATGCATTTGTACCATAATGTTCAAGTGCTTCCGCGATTCGGATGATCCCTGGAGTCTTTTAGCCAGGGTTAGCCAACAACCAACAACAACGTCAGAGAAAAGCCCCAATCAAATTCTCTGTAGATACAAATTGGGCAAACCGAGTATCAACGAGTTATTTAAGACGTAAAAACCTTCATTTGAATGCATTCTTGGCATTTTTCCCTTCTTGTTTACATATATAAATATTGCAGAACATTTTCAACCGAGCGCCCCTACCCTCCTCCGTCTCAAACATGTCTTACATCCACTTCTGTTCCTATTCAAAGTTAAAACAAACATTACAGGTTATGGGTTTCAAAATACAAATTCTGTTTTTATGAATATTTTGGGTTTTTTTTTTAAATCTCTCCTGTAAATTAAATTCCACGTTCAGATTCCCATTTTTCTCTTGAAAGCTATCAACATCAGACCTCGCTCGAATGAAAACTATTATCTCCAAAAACAAGCGAAACGCGATAAAAGGCCAAAACAACTCCAAGATATGGAATGTTGGGTCTATTTTGTTGTTATCGTTGTCGTTGTCGTTGTTGTTGTGTTATGGAGAGATGTTCTCCTTGAAAATGGATGTATTTTCTCACCTCCCTAATCCACAGGGGTTTGTCGTCTCTTCGGATGAGGGGCGGCAATGATTTGAATTAACGAGCGATGCGCTGTGAATTTTTATTATTATTATTATTTTCAATAATAATATTTTTTACCTTTTTTTCCAATTTTTTACAGGGTTTTTTCTTGCATGCTCTCAGGCGCGCCTGCTTTTTGCTGCTTGTCTATTTAAGATTATATGGATGGATGGATGGATGGATGGATGGGCGTCGAAGTGTGTGTGTGTGTGTGTGTGTGTGTGTGTGTGTGTGTGTGTGTGTGTGTGTGTGTGTGTGTGTGTGTGTGTGTTGTGTGTGTTTTGTGTGCGCGTGTGCGCGCGCGCGCGTGTGTGCGCGCGCGTGTGTGCGTGGGTATGTTGTGTGTGTGTGTGTGTGTGTGTGTGTGTGTGTGCGTGCGTGCGTGCGAGAGGGGAGAGAGAGAGAGAGAGAGAGAGAGAGAGAGAGAGAGAGAGAGAGAGAGAGAGAGAGAGAGAGAGAG
>CM065684.1:46348721-46351221 GCA_017654935.2 Phymorhynchus buccinoides | reverse complement strand
AGAAAGAAAGAAAGAAAGAAGAAAGAAAGAAAGAAAGAAAGAAAGAAAGAAGAGAGAACAAAGAAAGAAAGAAAGAAAGAAAGAAAGAATAGAAAGAAAGAAAGAAAGAAAGAAAGAAAGAAAGAAAGAAAAGAAAGAAAGAAAGAAAGAAAGAAAGGAAAAAGAAAGAAAGAAAGAAAGAAAGAAAGAATGGAAGAAAGAAAGACAGAAAGAAAGAAAGAAAGAAAAGAAAGAAAGAGAATGAAGAACAGAAAGAAAGAAAGAAAGAAAGAACAGAAAGAAAGAAAGAATGGATAAAAGAAAGAAAGAAAGAAAGAATGAAAGAAAGAAAGAAAGAAAGAAAGAAAGAATGGAAGAAGAAAGAAAGAAAGAAAGAAAGAAAGGAAGAATGGATTTAGACAGAAAGAAAGAAAGAAAGAATGGAAGAAAGAAAGAAGAAAGAAAGAAAGAAAGAATGGAAGAGAGCTCACAGAAAGAAAGAAAGAAAGAAAGAAGAGAGCTCACAGAAAGAAAGAAAGAAAAGAAAGAAAGAAAGAAGAGAAAGAAAGAAAGAAAGAAAGAATGGAAGAAAGAAAGAAAGAAAGAAAGAAAGAAAGAATGAAGAAGAAAGAAAGAAAGAAAGAAAGAAAAGAAAAGAAAGAAAGAAAGAAAGAAAGAAAGAAAGAAAGAAAGGAAGAGAAACACAGAAAGAAAGAAAGAATGGAAGAGAGCTCACAGAAAGAAAGAAAGAAAAGAAAAAGAATGGAAAAGAAAGAAAGAAAGAAAGAAAGAAAACGAAGAGAGCTCACAGAAAGAAAGAAAGAAAGAATGAAAGAAAGAAAGAAAGAAAGAAAGAAAGAAAGAAAGAAAGAAAGAAAGAAAGAATGGAAGAGAACTCAAAGAAAGAAAGAAAGAAAGGAAGAGAAAGACAAGAAAGAAAGAAAGAAAGAAAGAAAGAAAGAAAGCTCACAGAAAGAAAAAAGAAAGAAAGAATGGAAGAGAACAGAAAGAAAGAAAGAAAGAATGGAAGAAAGAAAGAAAGAAAGAAAGAAAGAATGGAAGAGAGCTCAGAAAGAAAGAAAGAAAGAATGAAGAAAGACAGAAAAGAAAGAAAGAAAGACAAAGAAAGAAAGAAAGAAAGAAAGAAAGAAAGAAAGAAAGAAAGAAAGAAAGAAAGAAAGAAAGAAAGAATGGAAGAGAGCTCACAGAAAGAAAAAAAGAATGGAAGAGAAAGAAAAGAAAGAAAGAAAGAAAAGAGAATCTCAGAAAGAAAGAAAGAATGGAAAGAAAGCTCACAGAAAAAGAAAGAAAGAAAGAAAGAAAGAAAGAGAAAGAAGACAGAAAGAAAGAAAGAAGAAAGAGAGAAAGAAAGAAAGAAAGAATGGAAGAGAACAGAAAGAAAGAAAAAAGAAAGAATGAAGAGAGCAAAAGAAAGAAAGAAAGAAAGAATGGAAGAAAGAAAACGAAAAACAGAAAGAAAGAAAGAATGGAAGAAGAAAGAAAGAAAGAAAGAAAGGAAAGAGCAGACAGAAAGAAAGAAAGAAAGAGGAAGAAAGAAAGACAGAAAGAAAGAAAGAATGGAAGAAAGCTCACAGAAAGAAAGAAAGAAAGAATGGAAGAGAGCTCACAGAAAGAAAGAAAGAAAGAAAGAAGAAAGAAAGAGCTCACAAGAAAGAAAGAAAGAATGGAAGAGAGCTCAAGAAAGAAAGAAAGAAAGAATGGAAGAGAACAGAAAGAAAGAAAGAAAGAAAGAGAGCTCACAGAAAGAAAGAAAGAATGGAAAGAGCTCAAGAAAGAAAGAAAAGAAAGAAAAAGAGAAAAGAAAGAAAGAAAAAAGAAAGAAAGGAAAGAAAGAAAGAAAGAAAGAAAGAAGAAAGAAAGAAAGAAAGAAAGAAAGAAAGAAAAAAGAAAGAAAGAAAGAGAGCTCACAGAAAGAAGAAAGAAAGAATGGAAGAGAGAATGAAGAAAGAAGAAAGAAAGAAAGAAGAAAGAAAGAAAGAAAGAAAGAAAGAAAGAAAGAAAGAAAGAAAGAAAAAGAAAGAAAGAAAGAAGAGAAGAAGAAAGAAAGAAAGAAAGGAAGAGAAAGAACAGAAAGAAAGAAAGAAAGAATGGAAGAAGCTCACAGAAAGAAAGAAAGAATGGAAAGAAAGAAAGAAAGAAAGAAAGGAAGAAAGACAGAAAGAAAGAAAGAAAGAAAGAATGGAAGAGAGCTCAAGAAAGAAAGAAAGAAAGAAAGGAAGAGAGCTCAAAGAAAGAAAGAAAGAAAGAAAGAAAGAAGAGAAAGAAAGAAAGAAAGAAAGAAAGAAAGAAAGAAAGAAAGAAGAGAAAGAAAGAATGAAGAAAGAAAGAAAGAAAGAAAGAAAGAAAGAAAGAAAGAAAAGAAAGAAAGAAAGAAAGAAAGAAAGAATGGAAGAAAGAAAGAAAGAAAGAAAGAATGGAAGAGAGAAAGAAAGAAAGAAAGAAAGAATGGAAGAGAGCTCACAGAAAGAAAGAAAGAAAGAAAGGAAGAAGCTCAAGAAAG
>CM065684.1:46341221-46343721 GCA_017654935.2 Phymorhynchus buccinoides | reverse complement strand
AATAAGAGAAGAAAACCATATCACCTCTCGTTCCGTTCACAAAAGCATTCCTGCTCCTAAACTTTTATTCCGTGTTTAAAAAAACAAAATCAGCGAGAGACAGAGAATGGATGGACTAGGTGGCTGACACAGGGAAACCCGTGTAGGTGGGGATAAATTATGGTACCAATCCCATTAACAGTTTGGGGCGCTCCTGTGGAGATTTGGTAATACTTGCAGGAGAACACAATCACTAACACATTGCGGTTGGTCTTTACAAAAAAAAAACTGCCTATGCAGAAGTTCCATTTCCCTGTCCTTTAAAGACCCGACAGACCACGTGTCAAAATCACGGGTTTCTCGTGTTTTCCCTCTTACAGCTGGTACGAAATCATGTTTTGACCAGGTTTGACTCCCATACAAATGCCCCCAAATTGAAAACGAAACCCTGTCCTTTAAAGACCCACCAGACCACGTGTCAAAATCACGGGTTTCACGTGTTGTCCCTCTTACAGCTGGTACGAAATCATGTTTTGACCAGGTTTGACTCCCATACAAATGCCCCCAAATTGAAAACGAAACATCATTTTAAAGAGCAGCCTCAATTTCAAGTTGGGGGCATTTGTATGCGGGTTATAGCTACCCAGAAAAAAAACAAGGGACTTAATCGTGGTGGGTCAGTGTGTCTTTAAAAACAAAAAGTCCCCGCAGTAGGTTGCTGTTTCCTGTTATTCTGTTAGACTTTCTTTGTGCTTCATTGTTATATTCCTTCGCGGAAAACACAGGACTACGGTGTTAGATTACACTTAGCGTATATTTATTCTTGTTGAACTTCATTGGTGCAATACTGTGTTCTTTCCGTGTTTAAAGAAAACAAAAACATTTGTTAAAATGAATGTCAAGCTAGAAAAAAAAAGCTTCAGTGAAATAATTACACAGAAACACTTAGAGCAAAATAAAACAGAAATCAAACCCCATAAGATCTCGAGGTATAAAAAGGCCCAGCAAAAGGTGATTTGTTTTTATTTCTGGAAATAATGCGGGAAAGAAGGCGATGCTGCTTAAAGGGGCACCCTGACGGATGAGTTTTTGCAAGAAACACGTCGAGATCACCAGGAAAACAACCTTTACAGAGATCGCACCATTCACTTTGCTCTGGTTTTCTATAAATCAAACCATCAAATCGGCGATACCTCCTTGGCGGAGGTGTTGGGAGTCAGATTCTTTCAGTGAAAGAGAAGGCCTTTTTATGCACATTACCAAAAGGAGTTTCGCTCACAACAAAGGAAATAACTCCTTTTATTTTTACTGCACTACAAAGAAGAAAAAGCTTCACCCACTCTCAGTGTCCTCCACCCACCCCGTCCAAAATGGCTTATCTCTCCGGCAACTCCGCCAAGGAGGAATCGCCGTTTTGACAGTTTGATTTCTAGGAAACCAGAGCAAAGTGAGTGTTCTGATCCTTGAAAAGGCTGTCTTTCTGATGACATCGACGTGTTTCTGGCAAAAGCTCATCCGTCAGGGTGTCCCTTTAAACATACACTAAGCTAAAAACAATGGCGTTGTTGCTTTTTATTTTTAAGGTTGAACTTCTCAAGTTATTGAAATCATACGTAGATTCTAGATAATCCTGACATTAGGCGTACAACAACGTGAAACGTTTTGCTTCGTTGCCGTCATCAAAGACTTCGTTTCGTTTGCATTTCCCATAAAGCTTGCAGTTCAAAGGTTCGTGCTGAGATGATCATTTAAAATGACGATGTACTGGCGCATCACAAGGTCGTTGACAGCACGCTGTTGAAACTATGTTTTGCTAGAAAGAAAGAAAAGGAAGTAACGGATTATTGGAATCTTTTAAGCCAGGGTCAAGTTTCTCTAGACGACGGTCGTCGCGCTCATAACTGTTACGCCACAAGGGGTCTAAGAAACACTTTAGAAAACGTTTGCGGAAACAAATATTACAAGCTCTTGTCTGATTAGTAAAAAAAATAGTAATATTTTAACCAAACTTTAATGGACCAATCAACAACAAGAAATGTATTCACCCCATGGTGCAAGTCACGTGATAGTTCGCCGAGAAATACTTTGGGAGCAGGCACAAAACGTTTGCGGCAAACGTCGGCAAAAGAGATGTTTCTTAGTACCGTTTTTGCCGATTTGCGCCCAAGCCCTTGTGAAAAGATCCCCTGGTTTGGCGAATGCAGGGAGCATTTGCTGGGGGCGATGTCGACGGACGTGGCGGCGCAATCTCTGCAGCAGGTGGTCGAGGCCATGTCATACATTTTTTCCCCTAACGTCTTCCAGCAGCTCAGGCAGCCCCCATGCACAACATCTTCCCTGTCTGAAGGTTGCAGTCGGGGCACGTGCCAAACGCACGCGCTGGAGAGGAACAGCACCAACAGGAGCAAGGTCAAGGAGGATTCAGGAAAAGAGGAAAAGTGATTAAAAGCTGCTTGCTTCATGGATTTACATGGACTTTCTTGGAAAGAAAACTCACTTTGTCAACGTTTTTGTACCGTTA
>CM065684.1:46328721-46336221 GCA_017654935.2 Phymorhynchus buccinoides | reverse complement strand
CTATTCTGTTCATTCTTTAAGTAAGCCGTCTATTCTGTTCATTCTTTTCAAGTTCATCCATTCTTCTCCTATGCAACATTATTAGAAAGCTTTTTGTAGCAAGAAGACAGTAAAGGTCTCTGCACACGTTAATACTATTCACAAAATATCACTATTTCCACATGACAACACAGTGAGTTATAAGTCTGTGTACACGTAAACAATATTCACAAAAAATACTATTTCTCCATGGCAACACAACGAGTTGTAATATCACTATTTCCACATGGCAACACAGTGAGTTATAAGTCTGTGTACACGTAAACAATATTCACAAAAAATACTATTTCTCCATGGCAACACAACGAGTTGTAAGTCATATAATAAGTCTATTCTGTGTACACGTTAACAAATTCACGTCTATATGTCACTATTTCCCTATGGCAACACAGTGAGTTTAAGTTGCAAGTCATATTATGAGTGGCCTAACACTGTGTTGCCATGGGGAAATAGAGATATTTTGTGAAGTGTTCATTTGTACAGAAGAGACATTTATGAGTGGCCTAACACTGTGTTGCCATGGGGAAATCATTCTATTTTGTGAATCTATTCTGTTCAGGGGACTTTAAGTAAGTGGCCTAACACTGTTCATGCCATGGGTAAATAGTCTATTCTGTTCATTCTTTTTAAGCCGTGTATTCTGTTCATTCTTAAAACAGATACCGTCTGTGGTGAATATCAATCAGCAGTTCAAGTAAGTGGGACGACTAGTTTGCAACCACCATTGTCCTTTAAGTTTCCCGTCTAGATCTGTTCATTCTTTAAGAAGCTTTCTTTCTATAATATCGATGGCTTTAAGTCAAAACGGACTATTCTTTAGATAGTTTAAGTGAGCCGTCTATTCTGTTTATTACTTTAAACTAATAACTTGTATCAAACTGTGACTGCAGATTCTTTAAGTAAGGGGTTTTTCTTTTCATTCTTTCAGTAAGCCGTCTATTTTGTTCAAGTTCTTAGTGAAGTTTCAGTAATAAGTCTAATATGTCAATGGACTATCTAAAAGAAACACTAGTTCCGTTTTGACTCCAAGCCATCGATATATCTCTGGTTTCCTCGGTAGATAAGAACACTGAATACCATCACGTGCAACATGTGCCTGGTTTCCTCGGTAGATAAGAACACTGAATACCATCACGTGCAACATGTGCCTGTGCGAGCGAAGGCGTTTGCACATATTTACGCACACTCATATACATGCATACTGTACATAAATGTACACTATGTTCACAACACAATACATGTATGTATATACACATGCGCGCGCACAAACAGCTTTTACGTGCCGACACACGGACACATGGACATACAGACGTGCATTCTGTTCTCTCTCTCTTACTCTCTCGTCTCTCTCTCTCATCTCTCTCTCTCTCTCTCTCTCTCTACTCTATTCACACACAAACGCACGCACACGCACGCACACGCGCACGCGCGCACACAGCACACACACACATTCACTCACTCACTCAGTCACAGACTCAGAGACAGATTATCCAAAGCGAGCAACAACAAAAAACGTTTCTTCAGCCAATCAAGAATTTCACTGAAGACGTTATAAGTAGAAGTAAGGTAGATATCCACAATACCTCAGCCATGCCTATTATACCACTAATGCCACCATGGGAACAAAGAAAGGCAAAATTTTATATAGAATATACCAGTTACAAAAAAGATGAAGAAGTTAATCAATTAGTTTCTGACGTTCGACTTCATTTAGATTCAAAATATTCAAATCATCTAAAAATTTACACTGATGGTTCAGTCTTAGAAACGTCAGACAGTGGAGCAGGTTTTGTTATTCCATCACTTAGAATAGAAAAGTCATACTATTTAGGCAAAGGCATTTCAATATTTACTTCTGAATTATATGCAATAATGCGAGCTTTAGAATTTGTTTATGATCTACCATATTCAATTTATAACATTTTATTTTGTGTGGATTCAAAATCAGTTTTACAAACTCTAAACCAAAGTAACAGTAAAACTCGTAACGACATTGTCTTTGAAATTAAACAGTTGATTCATTGTATTGTTGCAAAAGGTATTGGTATTGATTTTTGCTGGGTGCCATCTCATTGTGGGCTCTTTTGGAATGAAGTTGCTGATAGAGCTGCCAAAAGAGGGGCTTTTAATAACTCTAACTTGGTTTCTAATGAGAAACTGCCATTATCAACACATGAAATCTGTGTACACGTTATTGGAAAAATCTACTTACATCAACTCATCTGACTTTAGATCTAACATTTTTATGCACAGTAGATCGATAGTTAGTTTAGTGTACAAGATACGACTCAATTCATGGAAAACTAAATAATTGGAAACTAACTGTCTTTGTAGTGATAAATTATCAATTCATCACTTACTATTAGAATGCCCAGTATTGCTCTCTAAATATCGAATGATCAATATGGACTTTTTTCGTAAGTATGATAATACCAAGGATATTTTAAATGACGCAGAAATTGACATTACTGTAATTGCAAAAGCAATGCTGTCCTCAACTATTGGAAGACTACTGTAGAGCTTTTCTTTACTTTTTATTTGTGGCTCAAGCCACAAACCTATAACTCACTTTGTCGGTCGGTCGGTCGGTCTGTCGTTCCATAATTGTCGCACATTTGGACAAAATTGTCGCACTTCAAACCGAGGCTACACTTCAAAATTAATTGAGGCCGCTCTTTAAAATGATGTATTTTTTCCTCGCGTACAAAATAATAAACATACGTAATACAGACACTACAACAGACACGACGAGTATGCTGTGCTTCTTTTGATGAGTATAAGTAGGATACATAGTTTTAAATGTTTTCCAAAAGATATAAAAAGTTACAAAAGGGTGCAGAGATAACATTCTGGTTTACAGATTAAAATTATTGAAAAGCCAGGGGAGATGACTCATGATTGGAGTGGTAAAAATAGACCGCGCGCCACAAACTATTGCGATTTTGCGCTTGTTTTCTATACGCTCTCTCTCTCTCTCTCTCTCTCTCTCTGTGTGCGTGTGTGTGTGTGTGTCAAGTGAAGTCAAAATGATCTTTATTGAGGATAAAAGGAATAAGCTTGACAGCTTTTTTGTTTGTGGCTCAAGCCACAAACCTATAACTCACTTTGTCGGTCTGTCGGTTCCAAAATTGTCGCACATTTGGACAAAATTGTCGCACTTCAAATCGAGGCTACACTTCAAAATTAATTGAGGCCGCTCTTTAAAATAATGTATTTTAAAAGCGTACAAAATAATAAACATACGTAATACAGACACTACAACAGACACGACGAGTATGCGGTGCTTCTTTCGATGAGTATAAGTAGGATACATAGTTTTAAATGTTTTCCAAAAGATATAAAAAGTTACGAAATGGTGCAGAGATAACATTCTGGTTTACAGATTAAAATTATTGAAAAGGCCAGGGGAGGTGACTCATGATTGGAGTGGTAAAAATAGACCCCGTGCCACAAACTATTGCGATTTCGCGCTTGTTTTTAATATGTCGTTCTTATGCATGCTATTTTACCCCAAAAAATGTTTGCATGCTGTCTAAAATCACGATCTATGTAAAAAGACATTAAATTAAAGATTCATTCATTCACTCACTTACACTCACACATATACCGTGCATACATACACACCGTCTCCCTATCACACACACACGCTCGCGCGCGCGCGCGCACACGCACACACACGCACGCACGCACGCACGCGCACGCACACGCACACACACACACACGCACACGCACACGCACACACACGCGCACGCGCGCACGCACACACACACACACACACACACACACACAAGCACACCTGCGTAATGTTTGTTTCTTTAAGTTCTAAGTTGTTGCTCTGTTCTTTTGCAGCAGTTTTGTTGTGGTTGTGGGTTTTTGTGTGTGTGTGGGTTGGGGGTGGGGGTGGGGAGTTCTTATCCAGAATTTAACCCCATGTCTTCTTTATATGGCCACAGATAGCTGCGCAGAACAACAAAGCACCGCTTGCTTCAATACCGCTAATGGAATGTGAGAAAGGGCATAAAAGGGTGCAACGTTGCTTAAATCTTAAGGAAACCGTGGGAGTGGGAGAAGAAAAAAGGTATAAAAAAAAAGTATGAAAAAATAATGAAAGAAGGGATGCCCTTAAACAGAAATAAAACGGAGAACAAAATTTGTTGTGCAGATTTCAGAACTTTTTGGGAGAGGAATGATTTACAAGAGAGAGAGAGAATGAGAGAGAGAGAGAGAGAGAGAGAGAGAGAGAGAGAGAGAGAGAGAGAGAGAGAGAGAGAGAGAGAGAGAGAGAGAGAGAGAGAGAGAGAGAGAGAGAGAGAGAGAGAGAGAGAGAGAGAGAGATGGGGGGGGGGCAACAAAGAAAAAGTAAAAGAAAGGATTGTTGGGGTTCAAAAATATTAAAAATTGAAGATAGGTATATAGATCTACCAATAGTCTTCCCATCATAACATATTATGAAGGCCTCTCTCTCTCTCTGTCTGGCTGTCTACCTCTCTGTCTGTCTGTCTCTCTCCGCCCCTCTCTCTCTCTCTCTCTCTCTCACACACACACACACACACACACACACACACACACACACACACACACACACACACACACACACACACACACACACACACACACACACACACACACACACACACACACACACACACACACACACACACACACACACACACGCACTAACGTACATGTGTACGTACGCATACACAATACCAAACAATATATTTGTGAATAGGCCCTAATGAGTGTACATTAGGCCTATATTGATAAAATAACTAGTTAGAAACGGATCATTATTACTAGCTTACTGACTTTACTAACTTTATTCATAAAAGGGGTGAATCTTTTGAGAATAGAAAATAAAGGTTTAGCTGGCGCTATGCACATTTCGTAGAGCTGGAGGGTTATAAAGCTGAGGCGATGGAGGGGGTAGGGTCCATTGAGCCTAATCTTACTTTGCCTAACGGTGATTTTCGTAGGCAAGATGGGAAAATGATATTGCGGGTTTCATTGTGCCTAATCGCAGGAAGCCTAAAAAGAAAGCAGTTTTACTGAGCCTAATAAATTTTGACCTGAGGTGTCAAATTGCCTGATCCCAGGTAGTCTAAAGAAAAGAGAGTACTATTCAACCTAATAAAATTAATGTTAGTTGTTTATGTCTGTTTATGACAAGTACAATTCAAATGATCACATGTGGGGGTTTTCATGTGTTTTGTTCAAATGATCACATGTGGGTTTTTTTTCCAAAAACGAGTGTTAGCGATGGGCATTGTCAAATTTTAATATGTATATGATAAAAATGATGTTTTACGTCCTCTCGGTCATAGACACATATGGGACATTTGTAAATACAAAGATGGTGGGAACAATGCTGACTGCAATGAAGGCAGTCGCACCAGTAAAGTCCCGAAAGACATGTGTAGCGGTAACCACGCCTCGGTTAAACCTCATAAGCTATGGTACCGCCACATTGTCTAAGAATACTGCTATTAAAAATTTTAATATGTATGAGTGATATGTGCTTTTATTGTTAATTTGTATTTGTGAAATCGCCTGAAAGACATGGTGTAGTTCATATTTAATCCATTGATTTAAACTGTGGTGTGGTTCCTATTTCACCCATTTTTGAATGATGTGTGCTGTTATTGTTAATTTGTATTGTCGAAGAAAGAAAGAATGTTGACGTACACATTCCCTTACAGAGTGAGCATGAAAGTGAATGAGTATAAATACCCGTTAGGCTGTTTGAGAAAATGTCCCAAAAAATTTATATTTAGGCAATCTTGGAAATAGGCACAGTAGGATGCGATAGCTTTAGGTATTAGGCAGTTTCAGACAAAATCTGAAAAAAGTTTATCTTTAGGCAATGTGGGATTAGGCCAGTAGGATTAGGCACGATAGGATTAGGCAATGAGGAATTAGGCAAATTAGGGTTAGGCTCAATGGGGCGCACCCGATGGAGGCGGTTACTATACCTGCTATGAGGACCTAACATGTTACCTCATCCATTCGCCTTTCGTTCATTTGTCTCTCGACACGCAGCAAACGCCCGTTCCTTCCCTTTCTAACCGAGAGCAGGCACTGACCCGATCCAAAGTATCGTCTATTTTACCACAGTAAAATATTATAATCCACACTTTGATTCCTTGCATGCACAGGGTAAGACGGGGTAAAAAGCCCATGGGCGGGTAAGACGCACATGCCAATAATCTCATGAAATGAAGCAAATTTCAGTCACATTTTGCCCATGAGACGAGTGTTAATGTTTAGCGTTCGTCTCATGGGCAACATTTTACTGAAATTTTCTTTGCGCTGTGCGCGCGTGTGTTTGCGTTGTGTGTAGACCTACGTGTGTGTATATGGAATACGTGCATGGTAGGGTTAGACGGGGCAAAAAGCCCATGGGCGGGTAAGAAGCCCATGCCAATTATATCATGAACTAAAGCAAATTTCAGTCAAATTTGCCCATGAGACGAACGCTAAACATTAACACTCGTCTCATGGGCAACATTTGACTGAAATTTGCTTTATTTCATGAGATATTTGGCATGGGCTTCTTACCCGCCCATGGGCTTTTTACCCCGTCTTACCCTACATGGTGGATTGTTGGGTTAATGTCCCATTCCCTTTTTCAGTAGGCCTATGTGCATGACGTATATCATATGTACATAATGTGTGTGTCTACAAATATTACAGACGACCTGTACAATTGCCCAAATCGAATCCACAGCAATCGGTCAGTGGACAAATATGTTTTTTCACCCGCGCTAATTCACTCATTAGCAGTCATTTTTCGCAATCCCTGTTATTAATTTATTCATTCATCTTCGTTTTGCTCTCAAGTTTTGTTCGAAAGATTTCTAAACAGGTCGTCTGTGTGCACAGTTTGCGCTCTTGTCATCCATTTTCGCACGAGCACGATGATCTATGAGTGCTTCGGGTAGACCAACGGGGGTTAATTCTAGTGGCTTATTATGTTTCCAATGGTCAAATAAACGTTCACTCACTCAATCCGCTCTGTGCCGTCCGGCGTGTGAGGCGACAATGGATGTCCATCTGACTCTGTCCGTTTCTACGTTGGGGGCTGTCGCCAACTTCTTCTTCCTCTGTGTTCCCAGGTCATATGGCCATAATGGTTAAGGTACGTATGTGTCCGGTTTTCAGTTTTCACTGGTCTCCCCGCTGCGCACAGCCGACACATTCTGATTTTGGAGCTGAAAGGAGAAACATTATTTGGAAGATTGTTTTTTTTAAAGGCATGAGAATGGGCCAAAAAGTCAGAAAGATAGTAAATGATAGAAGGCAAAGGGAAAAGGCAGAGTCAAAGAGAGTGGCGGGTTAGAGGAATTACAAGCACAGAACTTCCAGAAGTTGGGGGAACTATTTTTACAAAAGACCCCCCGGTATCCCCACGGGACTGTCGCCAACGATAGTCCTTTGCCCCTCAGGTCTTTTTCCTTTGTT
>CM065684.1:46318721-46323721 GCA_017654935.2 Phymorhynchus buccinoides | reverse complement strand
AGAACGAAAAAAAAAAGTGAACAAGAAGAACAGAAAGTAATACAATTAACAGGGGAAAAAATGCACAAAGTCGATACTTGTTATGTGAAACTGGCATTGTTATGGTTTCGGGTTCAGAATGCATGCCAGTATCCAGCGCCTATAATGAATGCGCACATGCATAGACAAAATCATAGACGTTACCACGCACACTAACTTGGCCTTTCATTACTCCCCGCCCCCAACCCCACCACCTTTCTTATTCCTTCTCAACAGAGAGAGAGAGAGAGAGAGATAGAGAGAGAGAGAGAGAGAGAGAGAGAGAGAGAGAGAGNAGAGAGAGAGAGAGAGAGAGAGAGAGAGAGAGAGAGAGAGAGAGAGAGAGAGAGAGAGAGATTCGTCTCTATCTCCCACAACGTCATAGGCCACAAACAAACACGCATAACGGAGAGGGGGAGAGAGAGAGAGAGAGAGAGAGAGAGAGAGAAGAGAGAGAGAGAGAGAGAGAGAGAGAGAGAGAGAGAGAAGAGAGAGAGAGAGAGAGAGAGAGAGATTCGTCTCTATCTCCCACAACGTCATAGGCCACAAAAACACGCATAACACAGAGAGAGAGAGAGAGAGAGAGAGAGAGAGAGAGAGAGAGAGAGAGAGAGAGAGAGAGAGAGAGAGAGAGAGAGAGAGAGAGAGAGAGAGAGAGAGAGAGAGATTCGTCTCTATCTCCCACAAAGTCATAGACCACAAAAAACACGCATAACAGGCGCGAACGAGCGAACGAATGACCGTGAAGACATGAAAAACTTGTATATGAACAAACAAAGCACACAAGTTCACTACAAAACAAGATATCGGTGATGATAACAACAATTAAATAATATGATAGAAGCCTAATCACCATTATCATCATCATCATCATCATCAACATCATCACCACCACCACCATCATCATCATCATCATCATCACCACCACCACAACCACCACCATCATCATCGTCATCGTCGTCATCATCATCATCATGATGAATATGTTTGGGATCACGATCACAGAAAGTAGAGAAACAATCTCACAGACGCTCAACAATAACAAAATACATGTAAAGATTTATAAAATACAAGCGCGAAATCGCAATAGTTTGTGGCACGCGGTCTATTTTTACCACTCCAATCATGAGTCACCTCCCCTGGCTTTTCAATAATTTTAATCTGTAAACCAGAATGTTATCTCTGCACCATTTCGTAACTTTTTATATCTTTTGGAAAACATTTAAAACTATGTATCCTACTTATACTCATCAAAAGAAGCACCGCATACTCGTCGTGTCTGTTGTAGTGTCTGTATTATTATTTTGTACGCTTTTAAAATACATCATTTTAAAGAGCGGCCTCAATTTGAAGAGTGGCCTCGATTTGAAACAAGACCTGTGGCTGTACCATAGCCAATGAGGTTTAACCGAGGCGTGGTTGCTGCTACACATATCTGTATTGTTGACAAAAATCGGGACTCTACTGGTGTTGCACTGCCTCTGGGCATTGCCTCCAGTATTGTTCCCACCATCTTTGTATTTACAAATGTCCCATATGTGTCTATGACCGAGAGGACGTAAAACACCATTGTTCATTCGCCTCGATTTGAAGTGCGACAATTGTGGACCGACCGACAGACCGACCGACCGACCGACAAAGTGAGTTATAGGTTTGTGGCTTGAGCCACAAACAAAAATGGAGGTAGTTTGTGTTCAATTTAATTCCCTTATGTACTGTCCCAAAAAGAAACGTAACTACCCATTGCTTTGAACTTATCTATGTGCATACAAAACAAAAATGGTAGTAGAAAATTATGGAGAAAAAACGAAAATATCTAAATTTGTTAAAGACACACCAGATCACGTGTCAACATCACGGGTTTCACGTGATTTCCCTCTAATCGCCGGTAAAAAAAATTGTTTTGACCAGGTTTGACTCCCATACAAATCCCCCGAATTCAAAGCGAAACATTATTTTAAAGAGCAGCCTCAATTTGAAGTTGGGGGCATTTGTATGTGGGTCACAGCTACCCCCCAAAAAAACAAGGGACATAACCGTGGTGGGTCAGTGGGTCTTTAAAACCCTTCCATCGCCACTGTCGCCTCTTGGCACCACAATGATTTGACACCCATGTCACTGAAAGGCATCAAATGAGGGTATGGTATTCAATGACCTTATGTTCTTCATTTTGGGAGGAAAGGATAGGCCCTTTTTTTTTGCATGTCACAGAGGAATCTCCGATATTGCAAACAAAATATTCCTTTTGCTATATAGTACCTTCTGGTTTTCCCCCGAGAAGAATGATCGTGCCTTCTGGCATATACCCCTCGCTAAAGTCTCCTACCGCGACACAGATGCTGACTCCACTCTAGCATCCTAAGGCAGAAAGACTTCGACTCGGACTCCGTCCGAATGTTCCAGTTACAGGCAGCGTTACAAGACCCGCGAGTCCAGGGTGCGCAACGTGTTCCGGAATCATCAAATTTGCCCGTGAGACGAATGCTGCCACGTCAAGACTCCTGTCCCATCATCATCTACTTCATCTTCATCTTCGACCGGGAAGACCAAGTCTTCAGGAACATTGTCTATAAGAGGCAACGCCTAATTAGACGTAAACCCAACCTTTTCATCATCGTCGATGTTCTGTCGTGTTATGGTAGAATAACATATAACAATTGTTCATTTTCAACATCAGTTACATGTAACTGTGTAAGAAGAGAAAAGTGAAGTCAAGTCACAACAGTTTATTGTCCTTAAAAGGATATACAGCTGAAAGAATGAAAATGGGGGGAAATATAGAGCTTGGAAGTGGACGAGGGAGAGGAGGGGGGGGGGGGGGGGGGGCGGGGGTCTTTACAATTCGTGTCATCTGAAACTAAATGATAAAGACAACAACAATGAGGGACATAGGGGCTAGAGTCGAATGCTAAATACCAGCATAACAAAGAACAGTTGTGTGCCAACAATACGAATATAGCCAGCCACCAATGTGGGCGATATCATGAATATTTATTCACTTAGAATAATGCAAGGAGAAAAAGACATTACACAATGGAATAAAATAGTTCTAAAAGAAGCAATATTCATGTGCTCATCTTTATTTTTTAAACTAAGTCGTTGTCTGTTTCTTTCCCCAGTACATAACCTAACACAGCAGATTGACGCAATGGGCAGATTTTCTACAGGTAAAAGAGAAATAAAATGAATTCTGCATTACGTGACATAAAACTTTATGAGAACATTTTCAAAACTTAAAAAACAAAACTCAGCAGCCCCGATGTTTCCAACGTCCATGCATATAGTGTTATGTGATAGAACAACAAAAACAGATAGGGTAAATAAAATGACTTGCTTATTTTGAAATGTTTCTAGGGTTATGAAAAAAACACCACAACGCACTTCCCTCATTTGTTTTTGTTTTGTTTGTTTCTCTGAATGAGCGTTTCTACCTACCTACCTATCTATTTATCTATCTATCTATTTATTTATATATCTATCCATATATCTATCCATATATCTATCTATCCATCTATCTATCTATCTATATATCTATCAGAACATTAAAAAAGAAAACACACAAGCAGAAATAACTGTAAAAGGAACATTAATTTTATTAAAAGCAGACATTTCGAGCTGCGACTGCTCTTTGTCCATGCTAGTCTCCAAATGCAGCCTCCAACAACACCCTCCTCAAGGTTCTCTCTCTCTCTCTCTCTCTCTCTCTCTCTCTCTCTCTCTCTCTATATATATATATATATATATATATATATATATATATATATATATATATATATATATATATATATATATATATATATATATCCATCTATCTATTTATCTATCTATCTATCCATTTATCTATCTGAACACAATAACGTTTTGAACGGAGGGACCTGGGAGGCTCAAACGTTTGCATGGTGATAGGTATTTAGGATATCTAGGCCAGGTTCGACAATGAAGGTCATTGGTCAAAGGTCAAGGTCACTGCAACCAAAAATGTGCCACATACTGCTTGTTATTAATAATGTTGCAAGGCATGTAGCAGCCCAACGGAAGCAACTCATGCCTCTGAACCAGCCACCGTGACCAATTGTAGCTTGTTACTTCCCTTTGTTCCTGACTATGCGTATGCCAGTCAGTCGTTTCCGACCATGATTGCCAGATAGCAGAGGGGGCAAATGCTATTCCGGCGGGCTGGGCTAGGATTTTTTTAAATTTTGGAGATGAATTGCACAGAGTACAACCCCACTCTCTCGGCACAAAGATGATGAGTGTTACGTCCTATTGGCGGAGTCCTTAATTAACCCTTTCAACGCTAGCCATTCCTCAGGCAAAATGTACCATTAAACTTACCTGGGTAGAGAAAATATTTCGTCTGCAATATTGGGGATTCCTCTGTGACCTGCATAAAATAAGGCCTAGCCTTACCTCCCAAAATGAAGAACATAAGGTCACTGGATACCAGACCCTCATTTGATTCCTTTCAGTGACATGGGTGTTGAATCATTGTGGTGCCAAGAGGCGACAGTGGCGATGAAAGGTTTTTTTTAAGGACAAAGTTCTTGAAGACTGGGTCTTCCTATGGATTAAAAGTGATGAGATGAGGTGAGACAGTGTCCCTGGACGTGGTAGACTGCTGTGGATGATTCCAATAAAGCGGACCCTTGAACATAGGGGTTCGCAGTCAAGTAGGCCTACTGGATAATTGCGGACGAGAGCCCGAGTCTTGTTCTTGTCTTGATGCCTAGGGTGTAATCAGTATCGACGTCGTGGGGAGAGATGGTAGAGCATTGTGAGACAGTCGTTGGTTGTCGTTCCCTGTGCCCGCTTTACTTGCCGCTTGCTTAGTCGTTGACCTCCCTCCTCAAGGTCATCATCAGGGTCACCAGGCAGCCTTCCCCGTACCTAAGGGGTGGCGTTGTCAACACTCGGGCAGGAGATACACAACCGAGTGGAACAGTCTCTGCAGGCGGATGATTCTCCCCAGCAGACGAGTGGGG
>CM065684.1:46291221-46313721 GCA_017654935.2 Phymorhynchus buccinoides | reverse complement strand
TGATGGGTTTATTGATGATTCCCTTGCACCATTGACACACTGGGGGTGACAGTGAAGGAGCAGAGGTCGTCCTGCTGCAGATCATTCCAAATTTTCACTCGATGGTCCTTGGGAGGAATCGTTGGATCAATATTTACTAATTTAGTATGGCATTGTAATCTTTTGAATTGAAGGCTGTGGCCACATCGTTGCCGAGGAGGAAGAGACTCTAGCTTGGATTGGAGGCCGGGGTAGTGCATAGTGTCAGTGTTTATCTTGTGCAGCATGGACTGATGGAGAGCCTGGTCCGCTGCCGTCTGCTCTCCAGTGAGTCCCAGCCCTGATTTTCCAGCATGGTGTTCACACTGGTCGTTGGCCTGAACTGGTTGAGCACAACGCGCGCTGCTCTGCGCTGGACTGCTTCCAGCTTTCCAATGTTCTCCATGTAAAGATCCTAGACGGAGCACGCATACTCGAGCAACGGACGTACAGAGGCTTTGTAAGCTCGTTCCTTGATGCTGGTGCTGCCGATCTTTAAGTTCCGCCTGAGGAATCCTTAGGTCTTATTTGCCTTGGCGCAGATATTGTTTATGTGGCTGTCCCAGGTGATCTCAGTGGTGATGTTCACGCCGAGATATTTGACCTCCCTGACGTCCTCAAGGGTGTGTCCATGCAGGACATAAATGAGAACTGTACCTAGGGGGCTACTGCTCCTGGTGACTTTCAGGGCCTGGCACTTGGCATGATGAAACTCCATGTTCCAGCTCTTCTCCCAGTTCACTAGGCGATGGAGGTCTTCTTCAAGTTCTTGCAGCTTGTCCTGATCTTGAATGGAGGAGACCATCCTATAGTATATGCGCATACGCCATGTCGTCAGCAAACAGCCTTGCGGTTGCAGTCAGATTGTCCGGTATGCTAGGAACAAACATGGTCCTAGCACTGACGCCTGGGAAACTCCTGATGTTACATCCGCAAAAGAACGACATTGCATGCTGAACCAGCACAGCCTGGCAGCGAGCCTTGAGAAAGCTGGTGATCCATGCGTGGGTAGAGTTTCTGACACCGTAGCTTTGGAGCTTGTGTAGCAGCAAGCTGTGGTTCACTTTATCGAACGCCTTTGAAAAGTCCATGATATTGATTTAAGGACAATTGTACCATGTTCCAGTACTAGTAGAGGTCTGACTAGAGCCAGAAAGGCGTTTTACACAGTGGTGGCACTGGCAGCGACAGAGATTTTGTTGGAGGAATCCAAGGGTGCAGCTTGCTTTCTTTGTATTACAGTAATTTACTATTAATGTTGGATATATGTGGTCCCCATTTTAGGTCCTTAGATTGTGGGATGCCCAGGTGGAACATGCTGGAGGATGTGTTATTTAGTTGGTAATAAAAGTTGGATTTGCTGTGTAATGATAAAATATAGCACTTGGAAGCATTGAAGCGCATGCCCCAGGTATTCACCCAGGTGTCAAGCTGTTGCAGATCATCTTGCAGGGTCTGATGGTCCTTGAAGTTATTAATTTCCCTATAGAGAAAGCCGTCAGTAAATAATCAGACTTCAGATGTTGGATTGATAGCTTTTGGTGTCATTGATGTGGCAGAGAAATAGGAGGGTGCCAGGGGGCAAGTCTAGATTTAGATAGTATTAGTACTACAAAATAGTAGATCTATTGATTCGCATCATAGCATTTTTTGCAAATGATCATGGAGGTGTACCGTGTAGTGTCCACATTGACTGCAGCCAGTGCATGGCGAGCGGAAGTATTAATTAAGTGCTTTGGCATTGACGATTCTGGCAAGCAAAATGCACTATTTATTTTTCTTAATTTAAATTTTTTGTTGACACAGAATACAAACTGGTCACAATGCGGAAATCTTCGTTCGGCCAATTTGGCAGCCGACTGTCCAGCGGTCCGCTGCGAGTGAAGAACGATGGTGGCGCTCCTCGCAAATCAGTTGGCAGCCACACGCCGCAGAGCAAACGCTATTCGGGAGTATCCACTTACTCCAGTGCTGCCACATCCAGAACACGGTGAGTTTTACTGCAGTTACTGCTCTTTAACTGTCTCTTTGTAAAGCTTTGGGGGGGCAGGCAATATCTACGTTTATTCCCATAAAAAATGTTCAAGAGATATATATATTGACAAACACTAAACTGACGCTCAAGAACTAATTTCAGTCAATTAAATAGGGGGGCTTTTTTCCAACATACTCCAGGTTTCCGTTTTTTGGAGTTGCTGAAAAATGTGGCTTCCGGTTTGCTGAGCTTCAGATTGTTTTCAAACTTCATGGATCATATGACCCCTGATTACAGAAAATTATGGATCAATTTCCAAAATAATGTGTCTGTAGTACTACCGTTACATTTTATCGCAGACTTCATGGGTCAGATGACCCCTGGCTGCACAAAATGAGGGGTCAAATCACCATCAGTATGGGTCAATGGCCCGGGCCCGCCAACAATGTGAAGCTCTGGTTTGTGGAGTGACAAATTATTCTTAGTAATTATATATAAATAATATAGTTAATACTAATAATAGCGGTAACTACAATAGTCGGGCACATATTCCTGACCAGTATGAGAGACTTAAGGAAAACGTTGATCAACTTGGAAGTTTTGTAAGCAGTGGCATAATTTTGCACGTGCCGAAACTTGGATAGTTCTGTTTGTGAATGTGCCGCGTTGGGGTTTTTGTCAATTTTCTTGCGAAGCTTTAACGTAAAAAAAAGTGTCCCCACTCACCCCTCCCACACACCCCTCCCCCCTCATCAAGTAGAGACCTAATTAATCCCCATGTGCTGCACTAAGAATACAAGAGGTAATATCATCTTCGCATAGGGCTGACGGCCGTTGCATGCATGCACCTTACGTATAGTGAAAAAGGGATTGGTCACACATGCTTTAGTTTAATTTTTTTTCTTTCTCAACTGACTTTCAAGGCAAATGGCACTGAATCTGATCAAAATATTTGTTTGGCTTCACGCCCCAAGCCTAAGTTGAGTTTTTAGTACATTGCTGAATGCATCATCAACAGTTTTATTGCGTTGGTCTACCTCTTTTTTAGAGGTTTGTTGCGTTCATTATTATGAACAAGCGCACACTGTAACTTGTGTATGGGAGATGAATTTATCATCAATTGTGAGAGAGCAATTTTTATAGCAAACTTTTGTTAACTTATGATTATTTTTGTCCACCATTTATTTTAATCTTACAGATCTGTTTTGGGTCATGGCTCTGGAATGGGTCAGCGGAGCAATGCTGCAGGGGGCATGCGCTCCAGCAGCATTGGAATCGGAGCCGGCACCAGCGGCTTGGGCTTCCGGGGGAGCGGCATCGGAGCACGAAGCCGAACCGACGTCCCCAAGGACCCCCGGCCTGTCTCCGATAAAGGTTTCCAGCATCGGTGCATCCGCACCCTACTTGATGTGAGTACATAGAGCCTCAAGATTGTTGGTGCGCCCGCGGCCATTCACACATATTTTTTTCAAAATGACGCATGCTTACACTTTGTAATGCACCTGTCTGGTGCATGCCAATTATTAAGCTTGAATGGAATGAATGAGTTCATTTCATGAATGGAGAGAGAGAGAATGTCATTTCAACGAGATTTTTTCTCTTTCTTTTTCTATCATGTCACAAATACGTCATGACATATACATCATTTAGGCATCATAAAGAAGGTTTTGTAAGCACAAAAATAAACTTGCATGGTCTTTGTTTTCTTTTTCTAGATCTACAACAACATGACTGTAAACTTGTGGGCTAAGCTTCTATGCTTTCCCTCTGTCTCTTGTGTATGTGTGTGTCTGTCTCCCCCCCTCTCATATGTTTACAAGCTTATAATTACCGTAATTTTCGGACTATAAGGCGATATTTTTTTCTCCAATTTCGACCTATGCGCCTAATAAACGAGGGCGCCCTATTAGTAACAAAATCGTGAGAAGAGAGGCAACAATTGCCGTGTTCAGTACAGTCTACTGTGAGTCACAACATCGAAAGTGGTAACGAGTCGCCGATACGATGAATACTCACGTTGAAATACTTCAAAATCCCTGTTATCATCCGAGATACCGTCCAACAGATACCATAGCCCTTCATTGGATGTAAAGAGCACCATTGCAGAGCTTAAAATGCCATAATTCTACCAGTTTTCGTGAAGTCGCAAAAACGGGAAGTTCGATTATTTGAGATGGGAGCCAACTCTCGAAACTTATGACAGCAGTAATGGCGGTCGGTAAGCGTTTACAGGAAATGTACAGGCTTCAAACTTCGACTTTCTTTTGCGAGGTATTGCCTTATAAACGAGGGCGCCTTTTACTTTACTTTTTTCAGATTTTTCTTGAAAATTGCCCTATTCGCCTTATGCACAGCAGCGCCTAATGATCCGAAAAGTACGGTATGTGCCAACTACTACATTAACTAAAGTTTTAGTAACATATTAGTGGCCCATCACTTTAGAAAAAATGACCCATCATTTTCTGTAGTTAGGGGTTACTCATATGACCCATTAAGCTGAAAACAAATCTGAAGCTCTGAGTGCAAGTTGCACTTTTTTATATAAGTGCAACATGAGTACATCCACACCTTGTTGTTTAATGGATTAATCTACAGCTGTCTCTTTGTCTGTCTCCTTGTCTGTCTGTCTCTCTGTCTCTGTCTCTCTCTCTCTCTCTCTCTTCAAGGTTTAGTCGTCAGCAACGTCAATGGATTGGGACTATCAATCATATGCAAAAATGTTATGACATGAACCTTTTGTCTTTGGTAAAGATGCCTTGTTTTTTTGTGTTTTTTAAATTTTGGGGGTTTGGGCTTTGTTGTTGTTTTGGTTATGTGGTGATGATTATTCCAAAACAATTCCATAAGTGTTTGAATTTTATTTTTTTTCAGTTTCTGCTGGAAGCCAAGTACCCTCACCCCATTTCGCAGAAAGTGCTGCAGTCACCCCCTTCCAAGGAGTTCTTCAGGATCTTTGAGGTATGTGCAGGGGGTTGACTTCTGAGTGTTGTGCCCCAACATGTGGCTTTGCGAAGAATTCCTGAGCACTGCTGAAATATTTTGAAGGTTACATTGACAGCGATGTTCCGAGGCCCACGCTTTGTTATAGTACCTCTCGGCAAACACCCATGCTTTGTTATAGTACCTCTCGGCAAACACCCATGCTTTGTTATAGTACCTCTCGGCAAACACCCATGCTTTGTTATAGTACCTCTCGGCAAACACCCATGCTTTGTTATAGTACCTCTCGGCAAACACCCATGCTTTGTTATAGTACATCTCGGCAAACACCCATGCTTTGTTATAGTACATCTCGGCAAACACCCATGCTTTGTTATAGTACCTGTGTAACCTCGGCAAACACCCATGCTTTGTTATAGTACCTCTTGGCAAACACTCATGCTTTGTTATAGTACATCTCGGCAAACACCCATGCTTTGTTATAGTACCTCTCGGCAAACACTCATGCTTTGTTATAGTACATCTCGGCAAACACCCATGCTTTGTTATAGTACCTCTCGGCAAACACTCATGCTTTGTTATAGTACCTCTCGGCAAACACTCATGCTTTGTTATAGTACCTCTCGGCAAACACTCATGCTTTGTTATAGTACCTCTCGGCAAACACTCATGCTTTGTTATAGTACCTCTCGGCAAACACTCATGCTTTGTTCATAAAATGATCTGTCTTAAACAAAGTTCCTTTTTCTGTCTTTTTTCTCTCAGTTTGTCTACTGCATAATGGACCCGAACTTCAAACTGGGCGGTAAGATGGAGGAGGAGGTTCCTCGGGTGTTCAAGACGCTGGGCTACCCATTCAGCATCTCCAAGAGCTCCATGCACGCCGTGGGCACCCCCCACACTTGGCCAACCCTGCTGGCCGCCCTCGTCTGGATGATCGATTTGGTCAAGGTCAGTTCTTCACAGTTTCAGGTTTGACCGCTGACATATATTCGAAAATTTGCACTTCATATCTAGAGGAGATTTCTTATCTCGGTTTCATTGGAAATCTGATCGACTTGGTCAAGGTCAGTTCACACAATTTCTAACTTTACCGTAACCAGGCATGGGAATTGTCAGTCTTTGGGCTGATTTCAGCTTTTTTGATGGTCCTCTTCAGTCTTTTTTTTGCAAGTTTCAGCTTTTTTGATGGTCCAAGAGGACATTTATAAGATAAAAAAAGAAGCCCAATGAGTAAAACTTAAGTTATTGGTTATAAATGAATGCAAAATGAACTAAATATATCTCAGTCTAATACTGTTTTTAAGGCTTAAATAACAGAAGAAGCTTCATTTTCTGGGGTCCCTATCCCAACACACACGGTTTTCAGTTTTTTTTTTATTCCTTGTTCCTATGCCTGCTTCCAGACCCCAATTTTCAGTCTTTTTTGTCTTCTCTAATTCCCATGCCTGGTAACACAGATATACACATATATATGCACACGCTTGTACTTTATTCAAATAGATTAACGTGGTAGTTGCTCTGGGCTGTGCACACTCTGGGCGGTCCAGATAATTGATTTAGTGAAGGTACAGTAGTAAAGGGCTTTTAAGTGAGCATCCATACAGACTTACAAACTGATAACCCATGCACAGACATTTGTGCTTTTTGCATATGATTGATTTGGTGAAGTCAATTTTGGGAGTTTCAAGTTTTACCACAGACATACACTGATACAGACACAAAGGTAGGCAAACACCCGCACAGACCAAAAATATGTTTAACAAAATTTCAGACTTCCAAAATAAAGTTTAGAAATCTACTTTTTAATAATGCACATTTAAAAATGAGTGAAATATATGTTACAGTAAATTTACAAAACCAGTAAATTTGCTAATTTCCTGGCCTTCAAAAACTAGGAAATTTGCAAAATCCCTGAGTGAAACAGTAAGTTTGAAAATTTCAGGAAATTTGCAAATTTACTGGTTTTGTAAATTTATTTTACTGTAGCATACAGACCTGCCAACCTTTCTGCTTTGAGCAGAATTTCTTCCGCTCAAACTACATTTCTTCTGCTCAACTGCCTCAAGTCAATAAAATTCCAAGGTTTTTTTAACACAAAAATTCATCGTCTTATTTACAGAGCAGCACAGCTGCTGTGCGTATAACCGACTTTCTAGTTTCTGTTTGCGCACTTCCGTCAAGATGGCGATTGACACATCGATGTGTGTGAGACTCTGGGGAGAAAAGAAAGAATAGACCAATATTTCTGTCAAGATTACATGGAAAAGTATCTGTGCATTCAGAGATCAAGAAAGTGTGCATCATCATGCTAGATGCATCAAATGCCACATTACTTCTCATCGTCTTATCGAAACTGCAAACTCCCAGACTTTGTCTTCCACCATTACTGTGCCAACGGAAGGAAAGGAGAACAAAGATGAACTTAAATTGATTCATTATCTTCCTTCCAAGTCATATTATTTAAGTCATCTATGGCACCAACCGTCTTGGTCTGCCCAAATATAAAGGGCAGAGGAACAAACCAAAACCTTCTATTGTGCTATGAATAGTTGTGACACTTCCAGACAAGACTAGTTTTAAACAAGACAAGTTCACAAAGATGAAAATTGCTTGCTTCAAATGATGTTTATGCGCGAAAGGTAAGATGCCGTGTCAAAATTCCTCTTAGCTCCCAAAAATTCCTCTTTCCTGCTACAAATATTCCTGTTTGGTCTGTTAGGGGGTTGGCAGGTCTGAACATATATGCTTGTGTTCGGTTCTCAGTTTTCACTAGTCTCCTCGATGCGTTCAGCCAACACATTCCGATTTCGGAGCTCAAGGGAGAACATTATTTGGAAGATTTTTAATGTTTTTTTAAAGGCAAGAGAAGGGTCTATTAAGGCAGAAAAATAAGTAGATAAAGCAAGAAAAAGAAAAGGCAGAGTACAGAGAGTGATAGATGAGAGGAAGTTGTTTGCACAGAACTTCCATAAGGGTGCAGTAACTATTGTACTGAAAGATGCCCCGGTGTCCCCAGGGGGGAGACAGAATCGATCAATGATCTATGGCTGTTTCTGTCACTGTTGTCTCACAGATGACGCACAGCTTGGGCACCTCCCAACTGGACCAGCTCATCTTCCCTCCCGACGACGAGAATTTCACCATGCCAGACGACAAGGTAAGACAGCTCTGATCGCACCCTTTCTCCTCATAATGACGTTTACCAGACTATTAGGTGATAACCCCCCCCCCCCCCCCAGAATGTGCCTTATAATATGAGTAACATTGAAATCTGAATTTTGTGTAAAAATGTTTTGGGGGTCCTTAATATTAGAATTTCTGAAAGAAGATGTGCTATATTTATAGTCCGAAGAATATGGCAATCTGTTTGTCGGCAAGTATATAATATAAGAGATTGGACAAGCAAAATTTACTTTAATTTTGGCCAAAAGAAATCCAGTCTTCACGAGTGATTTCCTTGAAATCTAATCTCCCAGTTTCTAATTTTCTTTGTTTCTACAGGATGTTGACTTGAGTTCTATCACATTTTAATAAAACTATAATTACATCACTATTGTAACATTAGCTGTCCATATTACATAGATTGTTGTAGTAAGCCTTTGAAAATTGTTAGCAGCCCCCTAGATGACAAAAAAATGTAAATCTTAAATCTGGTGGGAAACTTGAATGGTGTGTGTGTGTGTGCTTGCTTGCTTGCATGTGCGCGTTGTGTTTGTGTGTGTGTGTAAGCAAACATATGTGCATGTACGCGTGTGGGCGTCTTTGCATTCATGCTGTGCGTGCTTACTTTTTGCGTGTGTGCAGATCAAGTTCCAGTACGTTTCTCAAGCCTACGATGCATACCTGGCTGGAGCGGATGAATTTGATCAGTTGCAAGAGGAACTAGGAACAGTGCTGGGTAAATCTTTATTTTAGTGAATGAAAATCCGTTTAACGTCCTCTGGTCTGAAACAGACACATATGGGATATTATTAGATATAAAGATGGTGGGAACTATCCTGGAGGCAGTGCAACTCCAGGAATGTCCCGAATTTTTAACGATACAGATGTATATAATAATATTTCTAATTTTAGAAAGTTTGTTATTTTAGTACTTTACTTTGAAATATATAATTATGTTCCATTCAGTCGTGTCCGACCAAGGCATCATTGTAGCAGAGGAGACAACTGTAATTCTGAAAAGCTGGCCTGAAATTGTTTAACCCCTTCGCTGCCGCCTACTACTTGCGCATGTGCCGCCAGTTTGTTGCGCAATTTTTTACCGCGACAATATCGCTGCTTAGCGGCGACGTATATATATATATGTCGGTGGCACGTACTGAAGCGCTATAGAGGACGTGTATATATACGTCGTCGGCAGCAAAGAGGTTAATATGATGTGCTGCCTAGGTGACATGACAACTGCCTTGGCCAAAAGGACTTCCATTTGAGGATGGGGTTGGGTCCCAAGAGGATTAGTCCCCAAGGCTGCAGCGTTGAGAGCCAGTGCGATGCCTCCCACCATAGTTTCAAAGTGTATAGACACACAGATTTTACAGACAGGGGATTTCTATTTCAGTAAAACCCTGTTTGATACACGTGCTATGATTGCAAGTTCTTTTATGCAGGAATGAAGACGATTTGCTTGTTATAGGTACAGTGGAACCTCCCTTATAAGACCTTCAAAAATCATCCATAATAAGGTCTTATAAGGGAGGTAATTTTGATACTTACAAAGAAGGGCAATGTCTCAGAGATATAGGTCTTATGTGGGAGGGAGTCTTATAAGGGAGGTTCCACTGTATAACCATTTAGGTATGCATGTAGCGGCTACCGAGTTCCAGTTGAGAGATATCAAAGACAGGAAATTGTTGTTCAGAAAAAATGCATCTCGAGTAAATTGTGGTGTAAAGTTAATAAACATTTTTGTTCTTCTTTGTCAGTCACTCAGACAGTTTCCTCTCAATTATGAATGCAAATGTGTCATGCTGTCGTTATGCGCCTAACTAAGAACCAGTTAGGCCCAGCATGTCCGTCTTCCGCTGGAGAAAATCTTTGTAAGAGTTTCTTGAAAAAAGGCAGGAGAGACTCGAAGAATTTTGTTTGGAGGGTAAACAGATAAGCATGACATGCTTTTTTTTTCCATTGTACCCTCATGAACAAAAATAAATACAAAAGCAAACAAACTGAACTGTTACGTACAAACAAATACAAAAACCTAGTCAAAAAAGAAATAAAGCAAATGAACCAACCAGTCAGGCAGAAAGATAGAAGATGACGGTAAGCAAAGGGAAAAGGCTGAGTCAAAGAGAAATACAGATTGGAGGAAGTTACAAGCACAGAACTTCCAGAAGGTGGAGGAACTGTTTGTACGAAAGCCCCCCCCCCGGTATCCCCCACAGGGGGTATTGTTATCATTACTGCTATTGTCCTATTGCTTGTGTACTGCAGAGGACAAGTACCTGGGTCAGTCTGGGGGTGTGGATGCCGTCAGGGCAGAGAACGCTCGAATGGCCGAGGAGATGGAACTGCTCGATCAGGAAATGGTGAGATGCCTATTAATGCAAAAAATAATAGTATTATAGTTATAATTAATTCCAGGGATGTGATAGCTGTGCGTAAGCACATACATGCACGTTTTCTATTTGACTGCGGGGTGGGGGGGGGATGTACAGAGAGAAAGAAGATCGTCAAGTTCGATAGTCTTCCTTCTCTCACACTCGATGAAAATGACGTTTGTTGTTTGAAAACATTCCCTTGACTGGATTTTGTAAGCTTCTCTGCGGTTGGCCAGTTACGTCCAATGGCAATGCACCATTTTTTCATGCGTTCGGCGACTTCCTCAGTGTCATTTCAAAGGAGGATTTGGGTGTTTTCAAAGCTATTGAATGACTTGTTTCATTTTCAACCATGAAAATTATGCATTGCACCATAGATGTGGAGAAAGAGGAGATCGATAAAGGATGCAACACAAAATTGACAGGGCTTGGCTGGGTGAAACTATCGGACAGTAATATCTGTGTAGAATAGCCGCGAAAAATGTATGTTGCGGGCAAAGTTTCATTTGAGTACCATATTTTTCCTACTATGCGGCGCACCTTTGTGTAAGTCCCCACCCCCACCCCCCCAAATGTTACCCACATTTCAGATTTTGTTACTATATTTTCTTACTCGTTTATTAGTCATATTTTAAGGCGCAGGGCCTGAGTCGGGGGAAAAGACAATGCCGTATAGTCAGAATAATATGGTACTTCAATGATATCATAGGCTACGCTTTTTTGTTTTGGGCCCTCTCACATCCCTGTAATTCCTTGGCGGCGCCTTCTAACTTCTACACAGCTGCAGTGCTATTTCCCAGCCCCATTGCTTCTAGCTGTAGCCGACAGCAGGATTTTGTCACTCACTGTTTCTGTCTCTCTCTCTCATCTTAAGAACTGGGAGTACATTTGAATAGCTTGCCATCTTGGTTTTTCTTTTTCTTCTGTTGCAGAGTCGAGTGGACAAGCTTCAGGAGCAGCAGGAAATCATGCTTCTGGACGAGAGAAAGTTCCGGGACTATCTCAACGAGCTGGACAACGTCAACCGAAAACATCAGCACATGCTGGGCCAGGCTGAGGAAGAGCATAATTCATTGGGTGTGTTGTGTGTGAGGGTGTGTGTTGGTGGTGGGGGGAGGATAGAGACAGGTTGGGGGGGGGGGGGGGAGGGGGGTAGTCAGAGGATGTCATCTGAGCAGCAATGTGTCATAACGGGCAGAGTAAGGATATACCTGTTCAGGTGAGATGGGGGTGGGGGGTGGGGTGGGGATAGGGAATGTTAGGGTTCATACTTGAGTCTTTCAAAATGATGGTGACTGTGATATGCTGATATTGATAATGACGTTAATTATGATGATGATGATGATGGCGAAACTTATCAAGACGATGATGCTGAAGTGGTGGTGGGTTGCATGATGAGTGAGCAAGAGAGCGGTTGAATGATTGGGTGTGGTGTGAGAATTACATATTTGTTAATGTAAATTTATGTTTCATACTTTATTTAATATTTGTATTTTCCACGGTAGAAGACAAGTTTCCATGTGCGTTGTACAATGCCAGTGGACAATAAAGAAACTTATGACTTATAATAACCATGATGATGATGATTGTTCAGACCAAGAGCTGAAGTCAGTGAAGGCCAAGAACCAGCACATGCAGGTCATGTACGACCAGCAGGAGCTGACCTTGGCCGACGTGGAGCGGCTGCGAGCGGCCAAACAAGAACTGCAGCGCACGGAGGAAGGGCTGGAGAAAGAAGTGGAGGCCATCGATAACGACATCTGGAAGAACGAGATGAGCCTGGCCAGACGAAGGGAACAGGTGAGTGAGAAGGAAACAAGAGAAAGAGGCGGATGAGGAAGAGGATGACAGATTATGGGACTGACAAGATGTAGGGAACAAGCTAATGAGAGAGAAAGACAGAAGGTGGAAGAAACTCGAAACTCAAAACTCAATTTGTTGTTGTTGAGAATAAACAGATAAGCATGGGTGCAACTGTTCCTGGTATACAAGGATTTCCTGTTTTTGAATTTTACCAGAAAAGGAAGTTCCTTTTTTTTAAATTTGTCAAACAAGATCTTTGTGTGTGTCTACTGTGTTTTTTAAACACTTTAAAATAAGCATTTGTATAAATTGTGGAAAAATCAAACTAAAATACCTTCATAAATCAATGTTTGCTTCAGCTGCAGGGGGACATTACCCCTGGACCCCGGCCTTCCAGTTTTTTTCATTTTGTGTACATGCAGCCATGGATAAGCATGACATGCCTTTTTACACAAGACAGAGGGTGAAGGAGGGAGAAAGAGTAAGGGGAAGAGAGAGAATGGGTTTGAGAAAGAAGTGAAGGCAGTAGATGATGATTATTTGGAAGAAGGGCACCAGACTGGCTAGACACAGGGAACAGGGGAAAAAGAGAAAGAAGTGAAGGCAGTAGATGATGATTATTTGGAAGAAGGGCACGAGACTGGCTAGACACAGGGAACAGGGGAAAAAGAGAAAGAAGTGAAGGCAGTAGATGATGATTATTTGGAAGAAGGGCACGAGACTGGCTAGACACAGGGAACAGGGGAAAAAGAGAAAGAAGTGAAGGCAGTAGATGATGATTATTTGGAAAGAAGGGCACCAGACTGGCTAGACACAGGGAACAGGGGGAAAAGAGAAAGAAGTGAAGGCAGTAGATGATGATTATTTGGAAGAAGGGCACCAGACTGGCTAGACACAGGGAACAGGGGAAAGAGAGAGAGTGAAGGCAGTAGATGATGATTATTTGGAAGAAGGGCACGAGACTGGCTAGACACAGGGAACAGGGGGAAAGAGAGAGAGTGAAGGCAGTAGATGATGATTATTTGGAAGAAGGGCACGAGACTGGCTAGACACAGGGAACAGGGGGAAAGAGAGAGAGTGAAGGCAGTAGATGATGATTATTTGGAAGAAGGGCACCAGACTGGCTAGACACAGGGAACAGGGGGAAAGAGAGAGAGTGAAGGCAGTAGATGATGATTATTTGGAAGAAGGGCACCAGACTGGCTAGACACAGGGAACAGGGGGAAAGAGAGAGAGTGAAGGCAGTAGATGATGATTATTTGGAAGAAGGGCACCAGACTGGCTAGACACAGGGAACAGGGGGAAAGAGAGAGAGTGGAGGCCAAAGACTGGGCCTGGCTGGACTCAGTTTTATATTGTATTTCTTCAATACACAGACTGCTTTAACAATATCAATTCAGTAAAATGCAAACAGGAAAAGAAAAGAAAACCCCCATGTTTGGAAGCAAAATGCATAATTTGAAGTGTTTGGGTGTTTTGCGGCAGATTGACATACCTCATTTGAAATGTTTGGGTATTCCGTGGCAGACTTGTTTTGTTTGTTTTTTAATGTAAACACCGTAGCTGATGCCGCTTGTAATTTCTCTTACTAGAGATCATAAAGTTGGTTGAGTTGAGTTGAGATTGACGTACCTATTTTGAAATGTTTCGGTGTTTTATGGCAGACTTTTACAGTATGTAAATTGAAAAAAAAAAAAATTGGGTGTTTTACAGCAGATTGACGTACCTAATTTGAAATATTTTAGTTATTCCATGGCAGACTTGTGTTTAAATTTTGAAATATGTGTGTGTTTTGCGGCAGATTGACGCCAGCTTTGGGGAGTACTCTCGCCTGGCGCGGGCATTCCACCTCATTCCTTCCACCTCCGAGGTCGCCAACGGCATCAACTTTGACATTCGACCTTCCGACCCCGACGTTGTGAACAAGTTGGAGTCTATCACAGTATGTATAACAGTTTTGTGTTAGAAAATTAGCTCGTAATCCATGCGTTTTGGGCAGAATTCTATCTTAACTGTATTTTACCATTAGGCATGTGTGTGTATACAGGGCAAATCCAGCGAAATTCAAAAAAAATCTTTCGTCCTGGAACCTAGCAAAAGATAATCAAAATTTTAAGGCTGTAAAATGTTCGGTAAACAAAAACAAAAAAGCAGTCTTTTTTTTTTTACAGCAACGAGTGTAGACTTCCCTGTCAAATAAGCGAAAGTCAAATAGCTGGCATTGCAGATGGACCCCAGAAGCCAACTGATTTCCAAGGCAGCAGCACACATTGTAAGTGCCTCCTATTTTGAGCGTCATTTTGATTCACGTGCTACAACCTGTCAATGTTGGTGTTTGCACTTGCAGCCAGCACTGATGGCCATGAAGGGCAAGGGCTGGGAGAACCTGCAGCAGCTGGAAGGGAACAAGCTGCGCGAGCAGAACCGCCTTGAGCACAAGAAGGAGCACATCTCCGGCATCCAGGAGGAGATAACCAGCCTGGAAAAGGTCATCAAGGGCAACGACAGGGAGCTGGAATGTCGCAGAGAGGTAAAGGAGATTTATGCTCATCAAATAGCAATGATGATGATAATGACGGCGATGATAATGATGATGATGATTAAAAGGTCATCAAGGGCAACGACAGGGAGCTGGAGTGTCGCAGAGAGGTAAAGGAGATTTATGCTCATCAAATAGCAATGATGATGATAATGACGGCGATAATGATGGTGATGATGATGATTAAAAGGTCATCAAGGGCAACGACAGGGAGCTGGAGTGTCGCAGAGAGGTAATGGAGATTTATGCTCATCAAATAGCAATGATGATGATGATGATGACGGCGATAATGATGATGATGATTAAAAGGTCATTAAGGGCAACGACAGGGAGCTGGAGTGTCGCAAAGAGGTAATGGAGATTTATGCTCATCAAATAGCAATGATTATGATGATGATGAAAAGTCTTCAAGGACAAAGATAGAGAACTAGAATGTCATTGAGAGGTAACAGTTTTGTGCTAATAATATGATGATGATGATAATAGGAAAAGGCATCAAGGGTAACATTAACAATAAAGAACTGGAATGTGGCAGAAACTGACAGGTAATATTGATTTGTTTGACTAAAAAATGTATGGTACATTTTGCATTGTGTTATGTTGTATTGCTTTTATTATCACAGAATCATCCCTGAAATGTAGAAAGCTTGTGCTGCTAGTGCAGTGCGATAGCTCTCGTTTCTCATCATTAAGCTTGCTTTTTTAACTCTTCTGCTCATTCATCAGTGTGTATATAGTTTTTCTGCATGTTGATTTGATTATACAATGAATGTGTGTACACATGTATGTGTCTGTGAAAAGGGAGGTGATGATCCTCTTCAGTTTTATTGTTGTTACAGTTATGCCATTCTGTCTGCGAGTCGTAAAGCAAGACCTGATGTCGTCTAACATCAGTGTGCAGGACGCAGAGCGAGAGCTGATTGTTATTATTATGTTATTATGACAGTTATACCAGCGTGACATCGACAACCTCCAAGGGGAGATAGACACCCTACAGGAGGAGGTTCGCACTCAGCAGACGTCACACATCAGTCTGCAGGACGCAGTCTGCGGCAGAGCGAGAGCTGATTGTTATTATTATGTTATTATGACAGTTATACCAGCGTGACATCGACAACCTCCAAGGGGAGATAGACACCCTACAGGAGGAGGTTCGCACTCAGCAGACGTCATCACACATCAGTCTGCAGAGGAGGTTCGCACTCAGCAGACGTCATCACACATCAGTCTGCAGGACGCAGAGCGGGAGCTTCGCCAGGCCGAAACAAGGTCAGTCAATGCGCATCCTCTTTTCCCTTTCTTTGTTGCTATCTATACCTAAACTCATAGCTACTTCCCATGGGGCTTGCTGTATGGGGAGGAGGGGGAGGGTTGGTGGTGGTTGTGCAAGGGCCCAGCTTGTCGTACCAGCAGAGCTGCTACCAATTAAGTTCTGTCCCTGGAAGCTGCAAAAGGGTGGGGGTGGGGGTGGGGTGAGTGGTGGTGATGGTAACGGTGTGTGTGTGCGTGTGTGTGTGTGTGTGTGTGTATGTGCGTATGTGCGTGTATGTGTGGGTGGGGTGTGTATGTGTATGCCTATTTGCATGTGCGTGAGCGATTATTTCGTTTTGTTGTTGAATTTGTTGCTTTTTAATTTTTGTTGTTGTTAAGCACATAGAGCTCCACATTGGTGGAGGAATGCGCTATATAAATGATTCACTATTATTATTATTATTATTAAAAGGGGGTAGGCAGCTCTGTAATATTATTACAGCATCAAATGTGTGGTGGTTTCTTGCACACTGTTAATTCTTTTGCGCAGATGTCTGTGACACTCAAATGCCATCTGATTTCAGACCAGTGTGTCACAAAACGTAGCAAATTTTCACCTGACGCACAGTTAATCATAAAGAGAGACCCCCTACAAATCTAGAGGCATATTTTGTGCGCTGACGCACAGTTAATCATAAAGAGAGACCCCCTACAAATCTAGAGGCATATTTTGTGCGCTGACACACAGTTAATCATAAAGAGAGACCCCCTACAAATCTAGAGGCATATTTTGTGCGCTGACGCACAGTTAATCATAAAGAGAGACCCCCTACAAATCTAGAGGCATATTTTGTGCGCTGACACACAGTTAATCATAAAGAGAGACCCCCTACAAATCTAGAGGCATATTTTGTGCGCTGATTCTGACCCCTTGATTTCGAGGCTAGAATATAATGTTACATGTCATTTTCCCCAACCCTGTTTGGCTCACTCGTGTTAACATGAAGTGAGTCTATAGTATGATGGTTGTGTATGTGTGTGTTGCGTCCATGGTCTAATCTCCAAGCTTTAGTGTTGGCATTTTCTTGGGAAATAGAAGGCATACATTGTCCAAACTTTGCACACATATATAGATGTCTATGCAAGCTTTCAAACAATAATGATTTGAATAATTAAATACTTAAAACAACACTGTACACAGATAACAAACAGATAACATTTGAGATTAGTGGGTTAGACTTAGAGAGTATTCAACAGGCAACATGAGTTAAGAAACTCATCAACACTGAAAGTGAAAGCTCGATTGCTCATTGGTAGAGTGTCTGTCTGTCATGCCAATGGTTCCGGGTCCGATTCTCGGCACGGGCACTTTAAACAAATTTTAATTATTTTTAGTTGTATCCATTAACGATAGTTTCATTTGTACTTTAAAATTTATTTGCTATCTTGTACTTTAGACACCCCCCTCAATCTTTGTTGTTGTCCCACAAGTGCCTGTTTGAGTGCGCTCTTTTGCTGTCTCAGGACCGACATCTTGGAACAAACTTCCTCTTTCCCTCCGTCAGCGACCGACCCTCTCAGCCTTCAAATGTAACCTCAAAACCCACCTGTTCCCCCGTCATTGAGGCTCCACTCTCTTTCTCTTCTTCTCTCCCTTGCCTTTAGCTCTGTTTCTGCTGTATACCATTTATGTCAAACGTGTGTGTTCGCTTTCTATTGCATTTTTGTTTGAATGCGTTATGGATGCTAACGTGTGTGTGCGCTTTGATTTGATTTCTATCAAGATTCAGCGCTGTATAAATACTGTATGTTGTTGTTGTTGTTGAGCTTTGAAGGCTTTGCCTCTTTTTCTTGCTTTTACTGGGCACATTCAAGCAATGGCTTGTGGGTGAGAAAAGACCTGATGGCTGTTGTGGTTCATCGCAGGGCCAAGGGCAAGGAGGCGGAGGAGCTGAAGAGGGAACAAGAGTACGCCAACTTCTTCCGCACCTTCTGCACAATGGTCATCGACCACAAGGACCACGTCCAGGTAAACTGACCACCTGGGATAAATAACCAAAGATGCATTACAGGGTTCGCACAGTCTTTGAAGGTCTTTGAGAAATAGAGTGTCATTTTCAAGTCTTTAAAGACCCTGCACGTCACGTGTCACATTCCCTCTTATACTAGGAAGATTTCTTAAGATTCCTTACTAGCTATAAGAGGGAAAACACGTGGAAACCGTGATTTTGACGCGTGACGTGCAGGGTCTTTAAAAGTGTTTGAAAATTGGCTTTGTTCTGTGATAATGTCAGAATATAGCTTATGATAATGATGACGGTAACGATGATGATGATGATCATATGAATGATGGTGATGATGATGTTGCAGCAACAGCTTCTAATAATTGTGATGATAATAATGATGATGATTATTTCTTTGTGACTAAAACAGCTCTCTTCTTTAAAAAAGGACACAATCCAAGCCCTGAAAATGGAGGAATGGGTATTATCATTGTTATAATGATGATTGTGAAAACTTGATGATGATGATGATGACAATGATGATGGTGACAGTGATAATGATGATGGAGATGACGAATGTGATGATAACGACGATTTTTATTATTTTTATTTTTGTATGTACAGTGGAGAACTCATAACTCAAAAACTCTGGATAACTCAAAATAATTTTTGGGTCCCAGTATAATAATCTATGTTAAAAAGTCTTTTTAACTCAAAATATTGGCTATCTCAAAATAAAATTTCAGTCCCCTCAATTTTGACTTTTACCAAAGAGGGGAAGATAAACATCCGGTCTCTTTTCCCTATATGAGTAGTGAGGACAGAAACACTGGTTATGTCCCTTTGAAACGTGACACCTTTTACACATCGATAGGCCAGTTGAATTCTCCGTTCAAGTTCAAGTCCGAGTTTTTGGATAGCCTCCACTGTGAATAGTGTACACGTCCGCACTAACGATAACTCTATCAGCCCGGTTCGCCGAGCTTTTAACTTTTAAGTAATCCATCTTACCCTTTTAGAATATTTTTGCTTTTACTGTATGTGGTGTATTCTAGTCAATTCTGGCTGCTCTTCCCCAGGAGAGCACGTCGCCGCAAGTGCAGCACCTACCCTTTTGATTATTACTGTGTTACAGCAACAGCTCTCCTCCTTGGAAAAAGACGTGGCCCAGACCCTGAAAACGGAGCAGGAGAGATGCCAGAGAATGAAGCTGATCAGCCGCAACATCAGAGAACAGCAGTGAATGCATACATCACCCTTCACTCAGTGTGGTGACCACTGTCAGGCAAAGTTGTGTGAGAAACCCAGACATGGTGCAGTTTTTGCTGCCGACAGGATTTTTAAAAAGATGTCTTAATGTTAAGTTCTTTTACTTCATGCCTATCTCAGCGTATTAGGGACCTGTTGGCTGGATTTTGCGGAAACCTCTTAACCCTTTCACTGCCAGCCATTTATCAGAGAAAAAAATCCATTAAATTTACCTGGGTAGAAAAAAAAGTGTCTGCAACATTGGGGATTCCTCTGGGACACGTATAAAATAAGGCTAATCCTTACCTCCCAAAATAAAGATAATAGGATCTTTGGATGACGGACCCAGGTTTGATGCCTTTTAGTGACATGGGTGTTAAATCATTGTGGTGCAAAAATGCGGCGTCGGCGGTGAAAGGGTTAATGGTTGGTTGGTTGTATAAATAAAAAGTATCCTTTGCATAACAGGCCCTTAAAACTCTGTAATCAACTGGGTGTTGATTCCATCTTCGAAATCAGGGTGTCAGAACCAGCGCGCAAAATATAGATTTTTACATGGAAGCATCCTTGCCTCGGATACCAGGCGGCGCCTGTTTTCCAAAATTTTGACACAAAAAAAAACCTGATTCAAAGTTCAAGGGGGAACAAACTTTACAAGCCTGGAATAAGCTTCAAATTGAGTATGATTTTGCTTTTTCTTCAGCTTCAGGGGGGTGGACCCTGGACCCCTGCCTTGCCTGTTTTTAGATTTTCTCCAGTTGCATCCATGTTTTTAGGAGGTCACCTGGATATGTTAGGGGGTGTCTCTAACTGAGTTTTGAACACTGTTTTGAAAAACTATGCATGAAGTGAAAATCTGCTGTATCTTAGCCTGAAACCCAGTGCGTCAGATGGGAATTTTGAATGGCGGAGGTGCACATCTGTGCATCAGAATTAACGCTGGTAATGTATTGTGTCTTATAATTGTTATGTGTCTCTATTGGAGAAACCTTTTGAAGATATAGCCCACAAGCTGCTCACTGAGTGGTAGGGAAAAGCACACTGGGGCAGAAGTTAGCAACATTTTAACAAAGAGTACACATTGAGGATCATTAGTCTCCCCATGAGGAAAATATACACAAATGCACTCGTTTAAAGTAACTAGATACTCAAGCATGGATAATGAACGTGTTCAGTCGGCGAATTAGGGAACGGCAGTGAATGAATGATTTATCATTGATTATTTTATCAATACCTCACTTCAATCCGGCATTGTGTGTTCGGGTCCTTTGATGATGATAAGTCAACGATTTATCAAAATACGCAATGAAAATAAGGCATGGTGCATGCAAGAACATTAATTTATTAATTTTATGTTTTGAAAAAAACCCCAATATTCATGGAAAGTACTCGTAATTTAAAATTCAAGCCTGTGGCTTATCTTTTTCTGTTTACCCACCCCACCCTCCCTGCTCCCCCTACTTTCTAAAACGTGCTGTGTTGCACTGTTTTATTGCTCTTTTTCTTCACAACTGTTTATAGGTTTATAGTTTGCATAACTAATGGTCAATTACAAAACACAATGCACACACACACACACACACACACACACACACACACACACACACACAGAGACAGAGAAACATGATATGTGAAGAAAAAACCGGGGGGGGGGGGGGGGGGGGGGGCAATTAGGCATAAAACTGCTCAGTCACTATGACAATGATTTTGGATTGACTAAGAGCAGTACGAAAAGTGAAGTTCTGAGTGCAAATGCACCTCGTTTTCTTGTAAAATTGTGTACAAAATATTTCATATTCCATTTTTTGTGTAATTTTGTCATGGCATAGAATTCAGAATGTTTGTAAAATTGCTTATCTGTTTCTTTGATCTGTTGGTTTGTCTTTCTTACTCTCAGTCTCTGTCACATCGTCTGTGTGCGTCTCTCTTTCTCTGTCTTCATGTATTGCTTTCTGTTTCTCCATCTTTGTCTGTCTGTCTCTCTCTCTTTGTGTTGTTCTGTCTCTCTGTCTCTCTCAGTTATTGCTTGTGTAATTAACTCACTCGGCACTGGCCGGTTGCTTCCCCTTACAACCGTTTAGGACGGGCCATTCGACTAGGTTCGAAAACCCATCACCACAAAAAAGTTATGAAAAGTTATGGACTGATATTTTCAGACAAGATTACTAACACCATGCACTAAACGATCGTAAAATATCAGATTCCATACCTTCGTCGTTTGTCTCCTATTGACGAAAACAGCTAACACATAGAAAGAAGGAAAATCTCACATTCCGATCTTTGACCCCCGTCTACAACCAAAGCTGAAAATAAAGTCTGATGGTTGATTTCAAGAGAGGCAAGGTCAAAGCAAACTGAAAATAGGTTATGACTTCCTACCGGAAAGCTGGTTACAGTTACACGCCAGAAATCAAAACCTCTTGAAAACTCTTATGAGCCAAATCCGGCTCATTCGTCCTAAACGGTTGTGCGAGCCATGAGCTGGCTCCGGCTCATTCGTCCCGAGTGAGCTAATAAGGTGCTAAATAAACGCCTGTTTTCTGTTGTGGGAAGTTAGTACTCATACTATTCCTTTTTGTACATTGCATTTCCCCCCTGTTTGACTCGTTGCTTTCCTATGTCCATCATGCAAAGTGCAAATCATTTGCTTTGAGTTTGAATTCTTTAACAAAAAGTTATGGACATTGTTGCATTGCAATGCTATGTATAATATGTACACTATTTGTTGTGGTATCATTTTTTTCTTTAGCAATAGTTTTTTCGCATTAACATTTTGTTGTCATTTTTGTGTGTGAGTAAAACGATATGTCAAAAAGTTGTGTTTTATGTTGTTTTCCGAATGTTCTTGTAACAAACCTCTCCCCCCCCCCCTCTCTCTCTCTCTCTCTCTCTCTCTCTCTCTCTCTCTCTCTCTCTCTTTCTCTTGGACAGATTTTGAAAGAATACACACTGGAACCTCCCTATTAGACCTACCCTATCAAGACTCCCTCTTTTTCTCTAAATGTGCCACATAATGAGACTGTGTGTACATGCGTGGGTATGTGTCTGTGTGCATATATAATAATATATATGGATGTGTGTGTGTGTGTGTACCTAATTTGTGTGCGTGTGCTCGAGTATGAGTGTACGTGCGCCCACGGCCGCGCATGTGAGCATGTGTGTGTGTATGTTTGTTGTATGTGA
>CM065684.1:46283721-46286221 GCA_017654935.2 Phymorhynchus buccinoides | reverse complement strand
TCTCTCTCTCTCTCTCTCTCTCTCTCTCTCTCTCTCTCTCTCTCTCTCTCTCTCTCCCTCTCTCAGGCTTTATGATCTGCATAGATAAGCGAGGCTTGGTGTAATTATGTATGAGGATATCTAATACTTGCTTAATATCTTGTGTTATGGATTTCCCCCTTTTTTGGGGTTTGATTTAACAATTTCCCCTTCCCACTGTTCCCTTTGACATGGGCAGATGGCCTGGTTCATTAAAACCTCTCTCTCTCTCTCTCTCTCTCTCTCTCTCTCTCTCTCTCTCTCTCTCTCTCTCTCTCTCTCTCTCTCTCTCTCTCTCTCTCTCTCCTCTCTCTCAGGCTTTATGATCTGCATAGATAAGCGAGGCTTGGTGTAATTATGTATGAGGATATCTAATACTTGCTTAATATCTTGTGTTATGGATTTTCCCCTTTTTGGGGTTTGATTTAACAATTTCCCCTTCCCACTGTTCCCTTTGACGTCACATGGGCAGATGGCCTGGTTCATTAAAACCTCTCTCTCTCTCTCTCTCTCTCTCTCTCTCTCTCTCTCTCTCTCTCTCTCTCTCAGGCTTTATGATCTGCATAGATAAGCGAGGCTTGGTGTAATTATGTATGAGGATATCTAATACTTGCTTAATATCTTGTGTTATGGATTTTCCCCTTTTTGGGGTTTGATTTAACAATTTCCCCTTCCCACTGTTCCCTTTGACATGGGCAGATGGCCTGGTTCATTAAAACCTTGTTCTCTCTCTCTCTCTCTCTCTCTCTCTCTCTCTCTCTCTCTCTCTCTCTCTCTCTCTCTCTCTCTCTCTCTCTCTCTCTCTCTCTCTCTCTCTCTCTCTCTCTCTCTCTCTCTCTCTCTCTCTCTCTCTCTCTCTCAGGGTTGGCCAATAAGCAATGCTGAAAAGGTTTCAATTTCTGTCCAAAGTTGAGGCCTTGTTTGTTTTTTGTTTGTTTGTTCAAACCTGCTTGGTGTTTCTTTGCCTTCCCCTATGTTTCCTTTTCTTTCCATCTTTCTATTCATTTGTTGTATCGTATTTCAAGTGTTGTGCTTCTACATTTCTCACATCTTTTTTCCCCTGTTCTTCCCTTTCTAGAGAGAATGATGTGAACAGTAACACGTTTCCTTCATTCTTTTTCTCTTTCTTTCTTTCTAACTTACTATTGAATTGTTCTGTATGAGGTAGTTTTCTACAACATTTCTTCAATAGACAAACCAACAAGCAAAAGTTTTTGCCTACTACGTTCTTTTTTCCCATTGCGGTTTCCTTTTCTTGTCCGTTGCATTGTTTCTGTGATTATTTTCCTTGTGCCTTTGTGTATGTGTGTGTGTATGTATGTATGTGTGTGTGTGTGTCAAAGTCAAAAGTCAAAAATACTTTATTATCACGTTAGGTGAAATTACAGCGTGGTCTCGTACAAGCACAATACAATCAAAGAAACACATAGTGTATCAAAGTCAAAGTCAAAAATACTTTATTATCACGTTAGGTGAAATTACAGCGTGGTCTCGTACAAGCACAATACAATCAAAGAAACACATTTGCATGCATGAAAAATGGAAACAAAACTAAGGAAAAATGAATGACAAATCATGCTTCACAAAAAACATTTGAACATAGGGTCGATAGAATCTCATTTGTTCACCCCCACCCTACCCCAAACCCCCACCCTCTCCAAGTCACCTCAAGCTTTCACATATTTTTTGTCCCTTCCCGTTCCCAACGTATGTGTGTGTGTGTGTGTGCTTGACATTCCAGTATATTTCCAGTGGCATAGACTTTCTCTGCTTACCGAGTTTTGCATTCATCTGTTTTGTACCTCTTTTTTTTTCAGTTCTGTCATTTCTTTCTTTTTAAACCATTGGTGCATGTAGATGTATAGATTGACATTTTTTGTTAGATACATAAATACATATTTGGTACTTTATAGTCACAGAAGCGTCTGTGAAATTCGGGTTGCTCCCACCTGGAGAGCGTGTCGCAGCCAGAGGCGCGCCACCCATTGTTTTTTTTATTTGCATGCACTTTTTGTGTGACTGATGAAGAAGGAAGGAAGAGGGGGGGGGGGGGGAATTTTGACCAAATGACAACTTTTTCGTTGGCACTGGGCTTAGCGTGTGCTAAGTGCATGGGCACACGGGATCTCGGTTTATCGTCTCCTCGGAAAGACTCCACGATCAAGCTGTAAGACCTAGTGCAGAGTGAGAGGAAAAATTCCCTGTACCCAGGTTCGAACTCGGGTTTACTGTATATGTCTTTATTATGAGGCGAACGCGTTGCCTCTGTGCCACTCTACATATATGTAGGTAAATCAACAAAGACAAATAGAATAGTAAATAGATAAAAGTTAATTGATTTTGATTTTGATGTTCACATTCATAGACATTTGGAACGTTTTATTAAATTTATCTATCAAATGCACCAACGTTTAGTCCTTCAGACCAGGGGCCGGCACGGTGCGCAATATTGATCTGGGATTTTTTTCCTGCCTTAATTCAA
>CM065684.1:46276221-46278721 GCA_017654935.2 Phymorhynchus buccinoides | reverse complement strand
TACTAGCGCAACGCCGAGTACCAGTAACGCCTAGTCACGGTAACGCCTTGTAACGGTAACGCCAAGTACTGGTAACGCTGAGTACAGCAAATTTGAAGCGATTCGGTTAAGAAACGGTGGAGTTATAAGGCCCCGTTTCCCATTGACGCTGCTCTGAGAGTGATGCGCTCTCCCTAGTAACGGTAACGTCTAGTAACGGTAACGCCAAGTACTGGTAACGCTGAGTACAGCAAATTTGAAACGATTCGGATAAGAAAAGGCGGAGTTATAAGGCCCCGTTTCGCATTGGCGCTGCTCTGAGAGTGATGCCCTCTCCCTAGTAACGGTAACGCCTAGTAACGGTAGCGCCAAGTACTGGTAACGCTGAGTACAGCAAATTTGAAGCGATTCCGTTAAGAAACGGCAGAGTTATAAGGCCCCGTTTCCCGTTGGCGCTGCTCTGAGAGTGACGCCCTCTCCCGATTTTCTTCAAATTTGCTGCCAGGCTTTGACCCGGCAACAGCAAGCCTGACAGCAAATTTGACGCGATTCAGTTGAAAACTGGCGGAGTTATAAGGCCTGTTTTGCATCATGCTGTTATGCGCCTAAGTAATCGATTCGCTTCCGGTTTGGCCTATCGATAGTCACCGTCCCCGGTCATCTACCTGCCCGATTTGAAGGCAATCGGTCTAGAAATACCGGAGATACGGGCGCCGAAAGGCCGGCGGATGCGCGTTTCACGCATTTGCCAAACCGCGCAAATTATACGGCCGCCTCGGTTGCCGTTGCCATCGCCCCATTAGGGCTCACAGCAAATTTGAAGCGATTCGGTTGAAAAACGGCGGAATGAATCTTTAATTTAATGTCTTTTCACATAGATCGTGATTTTAGACAGCATGCACCAAAAAACAAAAAACAAACAGGTAAAATAACATGCATAAGAACGACATATTAAAAAATAAAAAAAAGTAAAGAAAACCTCTACAGTAGTCTTCCAATAGTTGAGGACAGCATTGCTTTTGCAATTACAGTAATGTCAATTTCTGCGTCATTTAAAATATCCTTGGTATTATCATACTTACGAAAAAAGTCCATATTGATCATTCGATATTTAGAGATCAATACTGGGCATTCTAATAGTAAGTGATGAATTGATAATTTATCACTACAAAGACAGTTAGTATCCAAGTATTTAGTTTTCCATGAATTGAGTCGTATCTTGTACACTAAGCTAACGGCGGAGTTATAAGGCCCGTTTCGTGTTTCAGACACACACACACACACACACACACACACACACACACACACACACACACACACGGACACTTGCTAAATTACTATATGATGGCTGAATCAAGTTGGCCTACATATTGAAAAATACCCTGTAGAAAAGATTTTTTTTTAAAGTTGGGTGCATTCTGTAAAAAAAAAAGAGAGAGAGGTAGGCCTACCTACAATGTAATTCGATCTCAAACACACATTTCTTTGCAGGGGGGCAGCCATGGATATTATAATACAAAAAATACATAATGTAGGGTCCATGATTCAGCTGAGGAACATTACGACAATGGAAGGCGCAACATTGGCTTTGCATTCCATGAAATCATGATCCCTAAAGTAGGTAAACGGCCAATATCTAGGCCCACATGCATGTATTCACAAGATGAACTCTCTCTCTCTCTCTCTCTCTCTCTCTCTCTCTCTCTCTCTCTCTCTCTCTCTCTCTCTCTCTCTCTCTCTCTCTCTCTCTCTCTCTCTCATACACACACCACCACCACCTTCCCCACCCCAACTGCCCAAGCACACGCACGGCATATTTCTTTTCCAGTGTAATATACCACCCAATATTTGTTTTAAATTCAAAACTTTCTAACTTGTACTCATGAAAAGTATATGAACTCTGCGATTCCTATTTGTTTAATAAGAATTATTTAAGCTACAAAAAAAGAGTATACACATCACATTTAAATTTAAAAAATTTGACCCATTACGTCCATTTTAGTGTGTGTGTGCTGAGAGTAAGACGGATGGAGCCTGAGGGGCAGGGACAGTAGACTGTGTGTGCATGCATGTAAGGGTATTTTTAATATATCATTTTGGTGACGTTGTAAAGCGCTCAGAGTGTAAAGGACACGCGCTATAGAAATGTTCTTAATAAATATATAAATCGATCAATAAATAAATAAATAAAGTCGTACCAAGGACCTGTGCTGGTTGTTTCACGTCATCCCAACAGGAAACTTATCATGAACTGACCTGACTACAGTTTATAAAAGGAGTCCCGTGACAAAACTTTGACGCACTTAGTTAAGCAGTACTTCACCTGTGTATGTGTATGTGTGTGTGAGTAAGTGAGTGATAGAAGAGACAATCTATCCGGGTTTGACACACCCCCCTTGCTTCGGCTGCCTGGGTTGCAGACTCAACTGAAGAGAAAGCAAAGCATTGCTTGAAATCATGACGACAATCACTCCGGTAAGTGTTTGGTGTTCAATTAGATTAGTGTTTATTGTGGGGTAGG
>CM065684.1:46258721-46266221 GCA_017654935.2 Phymorhynchus buccinoides | reverse complement strand
CCCTACGGTACGTCACACCCCTCTGTGCTGATGTGTAGATCCTTTAATGATACCCTACGGTACGTCACACCCCTCTGTGCTGATGTGTAGATCCTTTTATGATACCCTACGGTACGTCACACCCCTCTGTGCTGATGTGTAGATCCTTTAATGATACCCTACGGTACGTCACACCCCTCTGTGCTGATGTGTAGATCCTTTTATGATACCCTACGGTACGTCACACCCCTCTGTGCTGATGTGTAGATCCTTTTATGATACCCTACGGTACGTCACACCCCTCTGTGCTGATGTGTAGATCCTTTTATGATATCCTACATTACGTCACACCCCTCTGTGCTGGTGTGTAGATCCTTTTATGATATCCTACATTACGTCACACCCTTCTGTGCTGGTGTGTAGATCCTTTTATGATATCCTACATTATGTCACACCATTCTGTGCTGATTTGTAGATCATTTTATGATATCCTACATTAGGTCACACCCTTCTGAGCTGGTTTGTAGATCCTTTTATGATATCCTACATTACGTCACACCCTACTGTTCTGGTTTTTAGATCCTTTTATGATATCCTACATTATATCACACCCTTCTGTGCTGGTGTGTAGATCCTTTTCCTACAATATGCCACACATTTCTGGAGTTTTACAGCTCCCTTATCGTGACCCACAGTAGGCCATAGGTCATATTATAGCGATATTTTGTGGTTCCCTTACTACCCTTCAATATGTCACACTACGTACAGTTCCCCATTCTACGTTATGTCAGTCATGCACTACTGTGCCGCTTTGCATTTCCTTTACCCTACTGTAGACCTACCCCTTTCACATTTTGGTGTTGCTTTACAGGGTTTTTTTTTATCCTGCGGTATGTCACAAACTACTGCACTGATTTATTATCCCTTTCCCTATTTATTATTGTCCCATTAACGTCGCACACTACTGTGTCGTTTTATGTTGTTGTTGTTGGTTTACCCTGGCTAAAAGACGCCAGGGATCATCCCAACAGCGGAAGCACTTGAACACTATGGTACAAGTGCTCCAGCTAGGGATGAGAACGTTACGTGTGTGACCGGTTTTTTTTATTACCCCGCCACGTGGGCAGCCACAATCCATCTTCGGGGGATGTCGTTTTATAATTTCCTTACTGTAGGTTAGTTCTTTAAAGTTCCTTAACCTTACAGCACGTCATACGTCATTGTACGTTATAAATTCTATATATGAGAAGTACACATCCAGCACTGGTTTCGGCCAATTTTTGCATTGTTTCTAGCTTCAAGTTCACTTCAATCTTTAAGTTCCATCTAATTTGAACTGTTAATCAATCACACGATAATGATTCTGTTGAATTATGCTTTGTCATGTAAGCCTACATTTAGAAACATTGTCTCAATTAATGATTGCTAAAGACTAATCAAAAGTAGTAGGATTTACTAGGACTTCAGAAGGACTTCTAAGACGTCATGATGATAAGTCTCGTGCTATCTCAATGTGAATACAGGCCCTGCTGCAATGGCGAACTTTGGTCCGAATTTGTGGACTAGGGTTTCCCCCCTTGACAGAGCCACGTCTGGGGTCTAGTCCTTTTATGATGTTTGCTTTACTAGAATTTACATTGCAGAATTATCTAGCATTTGTTGCTGGTAAATGTTCCCCCATATCTAAGTGTACCCACGGTTCATTGTTTTCCATGTCAACAGGGAGTCGTGCCTGCCCCGCAACCCGCCTACGGCCCTCAGCCAATCTACAACCCAGTAAGTATCACGTGACGATCTTTGCTTCTCTATGTCATTACAAGACTGAAGAAATAGTAGGCCTAAAAATACCGACGTGTTCTGATAAACAAAAATGTACATGATTCAGAAATGTTTAAACGCAATTTCTTTTATTATGTGATTATTATATCAAGCATGGTCTTTCGCTATGCTTTGCAATCGCTTTGCTTTGTTTTCTTAGAGATTGTGTCCCAATAGTCTAAACTGTCCTTCTGAAGTAAATTATTGCACTCCCATTGTATGATTTTGCGCACGTTTTAGTTTGTCAGCTGGCGTCTCTCTCTCTCTCTCTCTCTCTCTCTCTCTCTCTCTCTCTCTCTCTCTCTCTCTCTCTCTCTCTCTCTCTCTCTCTCTCTCTCTCTCTCTCTCTCTCGTCTAGTTTTCGTTCCAAGGACAGATTGGAAGAATGGGCCCGGCCCAAAACCTTAATCCTTATGTAATCACGTTTTTCAGTCTTCAGTCTTCAGTCTCTCTCTCTCTCTCTCTCTCTCTCTCTCTCTCTCTCTCTCTCTCTCTCTCTCTCTCTCTCTCTCTCTCTCTCTCTCTCTCTCTCTCTCTCTCTCTCTCTCTCTCTCTCGTCTAGTTTTCGTTCCAAGGACAGATTGGAAGAATGGGCCCGGCCCAAAATACTTAATCCTTATGTAATAACGTTTTTTTCAGTCTTCAGTCTTCAGTCTCTCTCTCTCTCTCTCTCTCTCTCTCTCTCTCTCTCTCTCTCTCTCTCTCTCTCTCTCTCTCTCTCTCTCTCTTTCTCTCTCTCTCTTCTCTCTCTCCCCCCTTCTCTCTCTCCCCCCCCACCCCATTGACTCCTGTCAGTTGAGTCATCTTCTTCTCCTTGCAGCCGGTGCCCTTCGTGAGCGGCATTCCTGGGGGATTGTCTACTGGTCGCATGGTCAACATCAGTGGTATCCCCTTCCCCAACGCAACCAGGTAGGCTAGGGCGATGTGCCACCCCCCATGCATTTCTCGGTTAATTGTATTTTTCCGTTTTTGCCTTTCTTACCATACATAAAGCTGTATTTTAGGAACATTTTTAGCTAATTACCTTTTTGGAATACTAACCCTAACCCTACCCCTACCCCTAAACCTAACCCTACCCCCCCCCCCCCCCCACTATGTACTGCAGTACACCGCGATTTGTCACAGTTGTGGTTCGTTGCGTTTTTCCGTCTTATACGGTGGGGGGTAGGGTTAGGGTTAGGGCTAGGGTTAGGGTTAGGGTTAGTATTCCAAAAAGGTTATTAGCTACAAATGTTCCTAAAATACAGCTTTATGTATGGTAAGAAAGGCAATAACGGAAAAATACAATTAACCGAGATAGGTAGGGGGGGTGGCACATCTTGACCTTTACCGCTAGGGCATGTGTCTGTTCCTGCCAAGACTTGGAACCCAACTAAAAAATAACACATCGTTACTGGTCAAAATTTACTAAGGATAGGGGAAGACGGGGTAAAAAGCCCATGGGCGGGTAAGAAGCCCATGCCAATTATCTCATGAAATAAAGCAAATTTCAGTCAAATTGGCCTCTTACCCACCCATGGGCTTTTGACCCCGTCTTACCCTACACTGTTATAATATTGGTTGCTAAAAGGTGGTGTCATTGTAAGCAATAAACATTTGATCATAGGGGAAGACGGGGTAAAATCTCATGAAATGAAGCAAATTTCAGTCTCATTTTGCCCATGAGACGAGCGTTAATGTCTAGCATTCGTCTCATGGGCAAATTTGACTGAAATTTTCTTTATTTCATGAGATAATTGGGGTGGGCTTCTTACCCGCCCATGCGCTTTTTACCCCGTCTTCCCCTACAATGAAAACACCCGAACGCCCTCTTAAAACCGTAGCTTTTTCGAATGTTAATATTCTTTATCGCACACACCCAACCACGGACAATAAACATTTTATGACCGGAAAGAGCAATCATCCATGAACACAAGCTCACTCAAACTTTGTTTCATGCAACTTCCTGTTCACGTGCAGCACGTGATTTTCGCATGCCACCCTCCAAAATTGTCATTTCGCTGAAATGGAGTGAAAACGAGTAAAATTGTCAGAATCAACGATATTTCTTGCTCACATCGTTAACGTCGTACAAGAGACAACATTTCATGGCCGAAGTGAGATAATGACGTAATTTGAGTCGCAAAGAGTTGTCTTTCTGTGTTGGCATTTGATAAACTCAAATTTTGCCTTTAAAAAGTTCTTGCGCAGTGCTTTGAATTATCTACACAACCTGTTAAATCTTTACAATTTATGTGTTATTCATTCAAATAGGTTTCTGTTGTATGATTAGTCTTGTTCTTTGTAGCTGTGTTTTTGATCTTCTATTTTAAAACGGGATATTTTCAAAATCGCTGTTAATTAAAAAAACAAACCCAACCCAACACCTGATAGGGGAAGACGGGGTAAAAAGCGCATGGGCGGGTAAGAAGCCCACCCCAATTATCTCATGAAATGAAGCAAATTTCAGTCTCATTTTGCCCATGAGACGAGCGTTAATGTCTAGCATTCGTCTCATGGGCAAATTTGACTGAAATTTTCTTTATTTCATGAGATAATTGGGGTGGGCTTCTTACCCGCCCATGAGCTTTTTACCCCGTCTTCCCCTAGCCATTTTGGATGGGATGGGTGGGGGTCACTCATTGTGGTTGAAGCGTTTTCTTTTTTTTTGTAGTGCAGTTTAAAAAACCCAGTTTATTTCCTTTGTTGTGAGCGAAACTCCTTTAGATAAACTGTATAACACTTTAAAAAGAAAGGAATAAAAAGGCTTACATTGCGAAAATTTCGTGCAAACGATTTGGTCTAATAAACGCAGGCGGTCATTAGAAAAGAGATGGCACACGCCTTCTTTTTGGGTGAAATAATTTGACTTCCAGCTCCTCCGCCAAGGAGGACTCAACGATTTGACGGTTTGATTTCTAGGAAACCAGAGCAAAATGAGTGTTGCAATCTCTGTAAAGGGTGTTTTCCTGGTGATCTCGACGTGATTCCTACCAAAAAACCTCATCCGTCAGGGTGCCCCTTTAAGCCCCTATGTTAAATAATACATGTTGTATTTTGGACGTCCGTTTCCAGGTTCACCATCAACCTTCAGAGCGGCACCTACGACGGCAGCGACGTCGCCTTCCACTTTGACGCGCGCTTCATCGCCAACGACGGCAGCGTCAACACCATCGTGCGCAACCACTGCCAGGGGGGACAGTGGGGGGCGGAGGAGAGGGGCTCCCCTTACTTCCCCTTCATGCCCAACGCCAACTTCGACATGATCATCCTGGTGGAGCACCACGCCTTCAAGGTATGTATGCGATTGTCCACAGGAAAATCGACGCCAACTTCGACATGATCATCCTGGTGGAGCACCACGCTTTCAAGGTATGCATACGATTGTCCACAGGGAAATCGACGCCATCGTTGACATGATCATCCTCCTGGGTCCTGGTAGAGCGTCACGCTTTCAAGGTATACGATTGTCTACAGGAAAATCGACGCCATCGTTGACATGATCATCATCCTGGGTCCTGGTAGAGCGCCACGCTTTCAAGGTATACGATTGTCTACAGGAAAATCGACGCCATCGTTGACATGATCATCCTCCTGGGTCCTGGTAGAGCGCCACGCTTTCAAGGTATGTATACGATTGTCTACAGGAACATCGACGCCATCGTTGACGTGATCATCCTCCCGGGTCCTGGTGGAGCACAACGCTTTCAAGGTATGTATACGATTGTCTACAGGAACATCGACGCCATCATTGACTTGATCATCCTCCCGGGTCCTGGTAGAGCACCACGCTTTCAAGGTATATCTAGGCTTTGAGTCGACTTCAACGAGTTTTAACCAATAAATTATCGATGGCTTGGAGTCAAAACGGACTATCTTTAGATAGTCCATTGACGTATTATAGGATTTATTACAAAAAATAATAACTTGTATCAAATAATGACTACAGAAATATAAAAAGGGGGTTTTGCTTTTTATATTTCAGCAGTCTTTTTTTTTATACAAGTTATTAGTTTCGTAATAAGTTCAATAATATGTCAATGGACTATCTAAAGATAGTAAAGATAGTCCGTATTGACTCCAAGCCATCACCATATACAGTATGATTTTAAAAGGTGGTCCTGAAAAGTTTAATATGACAGAATAAAAAACAAATAGGTGGTATGCTAACAAATAAGTTTTAACGTAACGTTTACACAATTTTCAGCCTTCTTTGGCACTATTAGGCAACTGCTTGGTACTGAGCCCAAACCTTACACATTATTAAAATAACAATTTTTATTCCTAGGTCCCTTCCCAATCACCCCCCCCCCCCCCCCCCCCCCCATCTGTATTCATAGCAATGTCCCATATGTCTCGCGACAGAGGACGTAAAACATAAACTTTCCTTATGCATTAAATCTGTATTGTTAAAAGTTCGGGACTTTACTGGTGTTGCACTACCTCCGGGCATTGCTTTCAGGATCGTTCCCACCATCTTTATATCTATTAATGTCCCATAATGTGTCTGTTCCCGTGTGACCGGAGGACGTTAAACAGATTTTAATTCATTCGTTCGGCCATCGGGCCAATAGTAAAATTAGAGCTCTGCAATTATAATTTTCTAGTTAATGGAAAAATCGACGCCATCTTGAAATGATCTTCCTATCGTGGTGGAGCATCACGGGTTTCAGGTACAGTGGAACCTCCCTTATAAGACCTTCAAAAATCATCCAAAATTAGGGAGGGGTCTTATAAGGGAGGTAATTTTAATACTTACAAAGAAGGGAAATGTCTCAGAGTAGGTCGTATATGGGAGGGAGTCTTATAATGAGGGGGTCTTATAAGGGAGGTTCCACTGTATTATTAAGTTGACATTAATTAGCTGGTAGTAGGTAGAGGGGCCAGCAGCAAAATGAGAGCTGTGCAATGGGCTGAGACTCGATCTCAAGAGTTGGGGTGTTTTTTGTTGCATTTCATTAGTTTCTTAAGAGTCATTGTTCTTTGAAAATGTTCTTTGTTATTGTTCTTAGGGATGTCTAGGATGGGATTTCCAGAGTTATTGTTCTTTGCGTGTCCCTAATGGTCAACTTAGGACGATGATTTGAGACGAGTCCCTCTCTCTCTCTCTCTCTCTCACTACGCCCAACTAAGAATATCACGCGCTAAGCCCCTACTGGTTTGATTGCCCCATGGCGGTAAAATGAGCGTCCTAAGTTGACCGTTTCTCCAGAGTTAGGCTATTGCTCTTTGAAGTGGCACGGGCACCAATGGAGCAACCACCAGACATTGGGGAGTCGCAAAGGGATGTAATCACAGTCGTGTCGTCAGATCCCGCTGTTTTGCTTGTCGCCAGGTGGCGGTGAACAACCAGCATCTGCTGGAGTTCCGTCAGCGTCTGCCCATCCAGGCTGCCACCACGCTCCGCGTCACCGGTGACGTCAGACTCACCCAGGTCCGCTTCCAGTGAGCACCCAGTGACGTCATATCGAATCCAGCGGCGTCAACATTATCGACTCACGGTCTTTGTTTTATTATTCTGTGGTCGAATTTTGAAAATCGAAGTAGTTCTTTTTAAAAAATGAGTTTCATTGTTGATGTGATGGTGTATATGAATCATTTACTGGTGTCTAATCACAGCCATTACAAAAACCCTTTTACCACCAACCGGTCACTATAGTAGCACAGTTTGTTATGCTTCAAATTCAATGGAATGAACAGCGTTTGTTCAAAGAGTGCAATAAC
>CM065684.1:46246221-46253721 GCA_017654935.2 Phymorhynchus buccinoides | reverse complement strand
AGCAACAAATCAAGGACATAATCTTGAACCAATTGAATGTTCTCACCGTTGTTCTCCAACGAACCCCATAGAGCCTCATGACACCTGGAAATGGGTGTATTTAACCAAAGACTGTATAGGGGAAGATAAGCATCCGGTCTCTTTTCCCTATATGAGTAGTGAGGACAGAAACACTGGTTGTGTCCCTTTTAAACAGGACACATTTTACACGTCGATAGGCCAGTTGAATTCTCCGTTCAAGTTCAAGTCTGAGTTTTTGGATAGCCTCCACTGTGAATGGTGTACGGTCGAGACTAACGATAACTCTATCAGCCCGGTTCGCCGAGCTCCTAAGTAGTCCATCTTACCCTTTTAGAATATCTTTGATTTAACACCCAAAAAATCTGAAACATTTACCTGCAAAACACACAAAAATATATAAAAGCTATGCCATTTGCACTCTCAAATTCCCAGTAATTAATGCTTGGATTTTTTTCTCTCAGTCGTACAACAAAAAAAGAAAAAAGCAAAGAATAACAGTTTACAGGCAGTATGTGATATGAAAGACTCTACGGGCTTACAGGCTTTGAGATATTAGAAAAAAGCAGATGTTTGTTACCTAAAAACAAGATTACAAGAAACGGCATGAGCATCATAAGCTGAGAGCGAAAGAAAATAAGCATTTCTAGTGCAGACGCGGGAGAATGGAGCATAAAGGAAGAAGAAAATAAAAATAAAACCGATACCAAAGAAACACTTTAAAAAATGCTGGGTCGCTAGAGGAGGAAGTGACAGATCAGAAGTAACTGGCGCACAGCTTTCATTAGTTGGGAGAACTGTTGACACAGAGACAGACCTTCTGTAGGCCTAGTACCGATGGGATTCATTTCTTAGAGGCACAGACACAGGTCATCTTACGAGAAGGAAATTGGACTAGATTTTGGGATTTGTTTTCTCAACTACACACGTTTCGGCGTTGATACATTCTCTTTAAAGGCACGGCTGGACTATAACAGAGGGGGGGCGCTGAGCGCGTGCTGCATTTGAATCACAGCTGGCGAGAGAGACGGTTCACCCTTCTTTGTTCTCTGTTGTGCGAGCCACCGCGAGGCAAAGCTTTCCTGGCGAGAATGACCCGATCCCTGGGATCGGTTGTTTTCCCCTTAAAGTCTCAATAACATAATCCTTTCCCCTGTGGGGGTACCGGGGGATCTTTCAGTACAAAAAGTTCCCCCACCTTCTGGAAGTTCTGTGCAAGCAACTTCCTCTAATCTATCACTCTCTCTGACTCTGCCTTGACCTATTCTTACTGTCATCTACTGTTTTTTAGCCCATTCTCCTGCCTTTCTTTTCATTCAGACAATCTTCCAAACAAGTTTTTCCTTTGAGATCCTCCAAAATCGGAATGTGTTGGCTGAATCAGAATGCGGCGTGGAGAGCAGTAGAAACTGAAAACCGAACACATATTATACGTATTGAACCCATTATGGCCATATGGCCTGGGATCGCAGAAGAAGAAGAAGAAGACAGTAAACTATCCGAGGAAAGGGTATCTACATTTGGAAACCTGCTCCAGTCTGCAAAGTGAGAAAACTAAAGCTGTAGGTCACGGTTTCACAGACAGCATGCTTTTCCTGCTTCCTTCATCGCTCGTATACCCCCACTGTGACTTTACGAATGAAAAAGAAACACCCAAAGGTGCTGATGGGACCCAGAGATGCACCAGCCACGCCTGCACTATCAACTCGAGAGCAGCCCTGCTCAATACAAACTTGGTGTTACAGTTTGTTTTTCGTTTTGGCTTAATTTCAGCAAATCATAATAATTATATCAAATGATACATCAACGCAGGCAAAGTGAATGGAAGATTGTTGTTGCTCTCTTCACTCATTAACAGGTAAAACAACCGATCCCAGGGATCGGGTCTTGCTAGTCAGAAACGTGCTGCCATGGCCCATGCAGTGGCTCGCACAACAGGGACAAAATTAGGAGATGAAGCGTTGCTGCAGCGAGCAGCGAGACAAATGAGACCATGCAGCTCGTGAGAATGCTTATATATACCAGCTGTGGCTTTAAAACTCCCAGTGTTACGACGTTGACGTATGACCATGCAATGGACTTGCTGAAAAAGTGCATGTACAACATCCGCATGTAAATAACATTAATGATGTAAATATTGATGTAAAATAATAACGTAAAATGCAGTGTAATATAGTGTAAAATGTAATCTAATAATGTATAACGTCAAAAAGCAAGCTTAAATGATTATGATAGCAAATTCAGCACAGGATGCTTCTTTAGAACATACGGTAAATATCAAAAACAGAGAAAAACAAACTATTTCTGTACAAAATGTTAAAAAAGCACAATGAACTTAATAACAAAAAACTCTTATTGATAGAGCATATTAAAAGAGAATAAAGCACAAGAAAAATATTTCTGACACACAACCTCTGATAAACACACATCCTTTTCAAAACAGGGCAGAAAATCCTAGAGTCAATGAAGTTAAGCAAATTGAAATAAATCACGCAAATGCATTTTAAAGCATGTGTTTCATCTTGAACATCTGCATTCCCGAATGCCTTTGAAAATAAAAGAGACATCCTGAGCATAGAGTGAAGAGCTTGGGCATAGAGAGAATAAAATCCCCCCCCCCCAAAACCCCAACAACAACAAAAAATACAAAAAACATACACACACACACACACACAAAACGATAGCAAAGTATAACACATACACACCCATATGCTCATCCACAAGTGTATGGGCGCGCATGCACACATAACAGTCAGGCTTTTTTATTTATTACCTAAACGATTGTGACCGTTAAGGCACAATAATAATTAGTTCTGCAAATGTGCAAAAACCATAAGCAAATTGGATTTTCTGCCTTTCCCTGTTGCACCACCCCCAAACCCCATTTGTCCTGACAACCATTAGCTGGCTGGAGGACTGGGCTAGACCTGGTCAAGGGGGGGGGGGGGGGGCAGGTACGATGGCAGGGGAAAGACAGGCACAGAGAAGGCAAGGAGAGGGGAATATGTTGCAGGGCCTACTTACTAACAGGCAACACGTTATCACAAATAAGTACTTTCCGAAACTGCTGGAAATTTGAAGCCAGTCTTTTTCTCCCCTTTACTGCCTGCGCCCTGGTCAGAGGGGAAGACCCGCGCGGGGCTAGGGCTGCCGTGGTCTACATTGCCCTCACTCGGCCCTGCAGGACTGCCGTTGTCCTGCTTCCCTAATATCTGCAAGTCCACACCGGAGGGGTTTTCCCCTGTCACGCTTTTACCAGTTCTGCCAGAGAGTGTACCACCGGGCAGCTCTTTGCCTTTGAGCATGTTTGTCTCTGGAGTAGACGTGAACTGGCTGCTGGGCTCGGCTTCAGACAACATGCTTGTCTCTGGAGTAGACGTGAACTGGCTGCTCGGCTCAGTACTTTTCTTAGACGTCCTGAAGTCAACATCACTGGTGCTGTCAACCGCCGCCGAAGACGCACTCACCTCAACCTGGAAGCCGTGGAAGGCACCACCACCACCACCACCAGCACCAGCATCACGGTCTTGCCTGCTGGTGCGGGCGGAATTAAGGCTGTTCTCGGACACGGAGAAGGAGACGGACTTGGAGTTGCGCTCGTTCTCCTCCACCACGGGGTGGCCCTTCTTGGTGTAGAGGAAGTAGGCCAGGGAGAGCAGCAGCAGGCCCGAACACTTGACCACCACCCACAGGAGGAAGAGGCGCAGGCTCATGTCCCTGTCGTGGTACACCCAGCAGTTGCCCCGCCCGTTGCACGTGCTCTGCCACAGCTGGCAGGACGTGTCCAGCACCGCCCCCAGCAGGATGGGGCCCGGGATGGAGGCTGCCGGAAAGTGGGCACACGTCAATATGTCATCATCATTGTATCATACTACTCTTGGTTAGCTTAAGCGGGCGACAGACTATGTGACTGCCTCATGTGACTCGATCAGGTCGTGACGTTTCACCTCATTTGCATACCATCCTGCTTGATCAGTCTGACTCAGTCTGGCCCAGTCAGGTGACAGGGCCGAATAGGGCGGGTTCTAAATTTCACTGATCGAGTCTGATCGAGTCAGACGGCTTGTGACCTCTTCTGTGCGGGAAACAAAATTTGGTCAACGTCACGACCTGATCGAGTCATATGAGGCAGTTGCATAGTCTGTCTCCAGCTTTAGTCGTATTAAAAAAAAAAAATGTCAATAGCAATTCTGTTGTATCAGATGGACCTTGCCGGAAAATGGGGACACACATAGCATCATCAACATTTCAGACTACTCTTGGTTAGCTTAGTTGCAATGGTCAACCTATGGCGATATTTTTCACGCCAGAGGGCAGTCAATGCACTAGGGGCTTATCACGCGATTTTCTTACTTGGTCGTAGTGAGAGAGAGAGTGATGGTAGGACCACTCACTGTCTCTCTCTCTTTCTTTATCCCCAACTAATAATAGAGAGAGGATTAGCCCCACACGAGCGTCATGCCCTCTGGTGTGAGAAAAATCGCATTAAGTCTCTCATTACCAATAGCAAGTCTGTTGTATCAGTTGGGGCCTGCCTTGAAATTGGGACACACACATAACATCGTCATTAGTTCATACTACTCTCGGTAAGTCTAGTCATAATTATCAATAGCAGTTCTGCTGTTGCATCAGATGGGGCCTGCCGGAAAATGGGGACACACATAGCATCATCAATATTTCATACTACTCTTGGTTAGCTTAGTCGTAATTATCAACAGCAGTTCTGTTGTTGCACAGTTGGAGCCTGCCTTGAAATGGGCACACACAATATTTCATACTACTCTTGGTTAGTTTAGTCGTAATTATCAACAGCAGTTCTGTTGTTGCATCAGATGGAGCCAGCCTTGAAATGGGCACACACAATATTTCATACTACTCTTGGTTAGTTTAGTCGTAATTATCAACAACAGTTCTGTTGTTGCATCAGATGGAGCCAGCCAGAAAATGGGCACACACAATATTTCATACTACTCTTGGTTAGTTTAGTCGTAATTATCAACAACAGTTCTGTTGTTGCATCAGATGGAGCCAGCCAGAAAATGGGCACACACAATATTTCATACTACTCTTGGTTAGTTTAGTCGTAATTATCAACAACAGTTCTGTTGTTGCATCAGATGGAGCCAGCCAGAAAATGGGCACACACAATATTTCATACTACTCTTGGTTAGTTTAGTCGTAATTATCAACAACAGTTCTGTTGTTGCATCAGATGGAGCCAGCCAGAAAATGGGCACACACAATATTTCATACTACTCTTGGTTAGTTTAGTCGTAATTATCAACAACAGTTCTGTTGTTGCATCAGATGGAGCCAGCCAGAAAATGGGCACACACAATATTTCATACTACTCTTGGTTAGTTTAGTCGTAATTATCAACAACAGTTCTGTTGTTGCATCAGATGGAGCCAGCCAGAAAATGGGCACACACAATATTTCATACTACTCTTGGTTAGTTTAGTCGTAATTATCAACAACAGTTCAGTTGTTGCATCAGATGGAGCCAGCCAGAAAATGGGCACACACAATATTTCATACTACTCTTGGTTAGTTTAGTCGTAATTATCAACAACAGTTCTGTTGTTGCATCAGATGGAGCCAGCCAGAAAATGGGCACACACAATATTTCATACTACTCTTGGTTAGTTTAGTCGTAATTATCAACAACAGTTCTGTTGTTGCATCAGATGGAGCCAGCCAGAAAATGGGCACACACAATATTTCATACTACTCTTGGTTAGTTTAGTCGTAATTATCAACAACAGTTCTGTTGTTGCATCAGATGGAGCCAGCCAGAAAATGGGCACACACAATATTTCATACTACTCTTGGTTAGTTTAGTCGTAATTATCAACAACAGTTCTGTTGTTGCATCAGATGGAGCCAGCCAGAAAATGGGCACACACAATATTTCATACTACTCTTGGTTAGTTTAGTCGTAATTATCAACAACAGTTCTGTTGTTGCATCAGATGGAGCCAGCCAGAAAATGGGCACACACAATATTTCATACTACTCTTGGTTAGTTTAGTCGTAATTATCAACAACAGTTCTGTTGTTGCATCAGATGGAGCCAGCCAGAAAATGGGCACACACAATATTTCATACTACTCTTGGTTAGTTTAGTCGTAATTATCAACAACAGTTCAGTTGTTGCATCAGATGGAGCCAGCCAGAAAATGGGCACACACAATATTTCATACTACTCTTGGTTAGTTTAGTCGTAATTATCAACAACAGTTCAGTTGTTGCATCAGATGGAGCCAGCCAGAAAATGGGCACACACAATATTTCATACTACTCTTGGTTAGTTTAGTCGTAATTATCAACAACAGTTCTGTTGTTGCATCAGATGGAGCCAGCCAGAAAATGGGCACACACAATATTTCATACTACTCTTGGTTAGTTTAGTCGTAATTATCAACAACAGTTCTGTTGTTGCATCAGATGGAGCCAGCCAGAAAATGGGCACACACAATATTTCATACTACTCTTGGTTAGTTTAGTCGTAATTATCAACAACAGTTCTGTTGTTGCATCAGATGGAGCCAGCCAGAAAATGGGCACACACAATATTTCATACTACTCTTGGTTAGTTTAGTCGTAATTATCAACAACAGTTCTGTTGTTGCATCAGATGGAGCCAGCCAGAAAATGGGCACACACAATATTTCATACTACTCTTGGTTAGTTTAGTCGTAATTATCAACAACAGTTCTGTTGTTGCATCAGATGGAGCCAGCCAGAAAATGGGCACACACAATATTTCATACTACTCTTGGTTAGTTTAGTCGTAATTATCAACAACAGTTCAGTTGTTGCATCAGATGGAGCCAGCCAGAAAATGGGCACACACAATATTTCATACTACTCTTGGTTAGTTTAGTCGTAATTATCAACAACAGTTCAGTTGTTGCATCAGATGGAGCCAGCCAGAAAATGGGCACACACAATATTTCATACTACTCTTGGTTAGTTTAGTCGTAATTATCAACAACAGTTCTGTTGTTGCATCAGATGGAGCCAGCCAGAAAATGGGCACACACACAGAGTGCTTTCTGACAGCGTTCTCATTTCTGTTATGAGGTTTGTTAGTTTATAGGCTACTCTTTAATGGATATTGATATAGCGGGACAGGGACTTTGGTGGTTGTCATCTTCTGCGCTGCCCTTACCACCATCATCAACAGCTAGGCAAGTAACAAACCACAACGATGTAAACAAAGTAGGAATCAAATAATTCAACAAACAGGAGGAAGAACAAAAGAATGAGAGACAGACACACAATGATAAAGAGAGAGGGGTTAGGGAGAGAGAGAGAGAGAGAGAGAGAGAGAGAGAGAGAGAGAGAGAGAGAGAGAGAGAGAGAGAGAGAGAGAGAGAGAGAGAGAGAGAGAGAGAGAAGAGAGACACAGATAAGCAGAGATGTAATATAGAGGAGAGACAGAGACACAGAGACAGAGAGAGACAGAGAGGGGGGGGG
>CM065684.1:46226221-46243721 GCA_017654935.2 Phymorhynchus buccinoides | reverse complement strand
ATACCAACACTCAAAACAACTGCAGATTACCACCGTGGTGGAGGGTGATGCGTGCCAACTGACACACCAACAACCCCAAAAGCATATCAGTAAAAGAGGGAAAACACTCCTAAGAGAATCCCCCGAAAGATGTACAACATCCCTGAAAATATGCAAATAAATACCCCCAAACAGTCATGTCAATGATATACCAAAGAACACAGAGAAAAAACAGAGGCACAAAAAACACCGGAACTCACACTACAAGGAGACCGGGACCTGCGAAACGACCACCTTCTAGATGGAAAAGGAGTCGTCTTCGCCCTGAGCAGAGATATCCCTCAGGTAAAACTGAAGAAAGGTGTTCTGCGACTTCCAGAACGCTGAGGCCATAACCTTCACAAGAGGGACACCCTTGACTACCGCCAGGGAAGAGCTGATGGCCCGCAACTCGTGGGCGCGAATGGGGTTATCAGGTAACCTAACCAGCGAGCGGGCATAGGCCAACTTAATGAGGTCGAGGAACCAACGGGACACAGTACCCTTAGCCACATCGCTGCAGTACTAGGGATTAAAGGAGACGAACAGGCGACGTTTTAGCCCTTCTGAAGGACTTGGTACGAGCCAGAAGAACGAAGAGCCCTAACGGGGCAGAGGAAGATATCACGATCATCAGGACCCAGAACGGAGCGAAGACTCGAAAAAGAGGCCAAGGGAGAGGAAACATCACCAGACTGGTTCTTGCACGGAACTCCGGGAGAAAAGAAAGGGAGACAGACGAGAAGTCCTCCTCGAACTGACATCCTTGGTGAGACCTCTCAGAGCATGAAAACCACTGAGGCGACGGGAGAGGCGAAAGAAATGAGAAAAAAACTGTCTTGAGAGTCAGAAGCTTAAGAGACAACGACTCCAGGGGTTCAAATTTGTCCCAGAGAAAAGCCAGAACCAAAAAGATGTCCCACTGAGGACACTGGACCGTTCTGGACGGGGCTTGGAGGCGCACAGCGTCCAGGAAGTGAGAAACTGGCAAAGCCGAGAGATTCCCCGTAAACTTGGAACCTAAAGACAACGAGATCGTGCTAATCAAGACCGCCCTATAACCTGACAAGGTTTGAGAGGAAGAGTTCCTAGTTCTAAGCAAGTGAGAGAGGAACTCCACGAACTGAACCGTTGGGGGACGAAGCGGGTCAAACTTTCTCTCCTGACAAAACGCAAACCAGGTGGCCCAGCGAAGATCATACAGATCGTTTGTAGACTTACGCCGAGAGGCGACCAACAGATCCACGGTGCGCGTGGAAAACCCCTGAGAGCGAAGGCCTAGACGGACAGCCGCCATGCGACCAGGTTTAGCCTTGAAGGGCAAGGGTGTCCGACCCCGCTTCTTGACTGAAGAAGAGTGGCGGGAGTGAGATTGAGCGGAAGAGGACCGTCTTGCGCCATGTCGAGGAGCTCTGGGAACCAATGGCTCGTGGGCCACATTGGTGTGACGAGAATCAAGTCCGGGTGCTCCCGGAGGACTTCTTCAACACCCGGGGGATTAGTGCCATCAGAGGGGAGGAATACAACGGCATGCACTTCAGCAAGAAGTGCGAGACAGTGGTGGCGTACAGCTTAGCGGTACGGTAGCACCTAAGGCCATGGAACTCATACTGAAGATGGCTGCTCTGTACCCAAAAAGGGTATGGGCAGAGATTTCTAGACCTGAGAAGAAAAGCTAAGAATTCGACGAATGAACCGAAGAAGGCTTAACGGATAGAACTTCCTGTCACCACAGAAGGCGAACCAAGAGAAAGAGTCCTGAAAAAGTCCGGGAAGGCATCTCTGGAAAGCACATGGCTGACTATCAAAGCAGTCAGGAGAAGACAAACTCCGCATCGAGTCACCTAGAGCAGCCAAGGCCTGATACATTACGGACTATGAGTGGCCGGACCGGGCCACTACACACTGCTACGCCCTTTCGAACTGGAAAATATCGATCGAAGGGGCGAGCCTGGGTCAGAAAACAAACTGGACAAGACTAGTTCAGAATGTCGGGCAAGCAAAGGACCGATGGCGGGATAGAGACAGCTAGTACTAGGATGAGAATCCGCAAGAGCAGCAGATTCAGCCTCTGACCTAGCAAACTGAGAAACCACGGTACGAATGTGCGACTGCACTTCGTAACCAACTCTACATGATAAGACCGACGAAAGGGACCCCCGTTGACTGGGTGAAAAACCAGCGGAGACAATTCGATCGGTTAGGGAGGTAAAATAAAAATAAAAAACTGCCTATGAAGTAGGAACAGACAGCAACAGCAACATAGTTGCTATCGCATGACGTCAAATCGAACCAGATGACGCGGAAAAGTCCCCACCGAAAAGGAAAACATGTAGACAAAAAGCGAAACAGTGTGCAAACGTGACGATGACACACCTCGACCTAAACCATAAAAAACGGTCGGAACGAGACGCCGAAGACCAAAAGGGGGGGGGCCTGAAGGAAGGCAAAAATCACCCCGTCGAACAACTTTAGGTTGAAAGCTGTGCCGTTCGGTGATCTGACGGCTGAGAAGGGAAGATCATGCTAGCCGGACAGTTAAAGCCAGATCGGGACGGAACCAGTCCGAAACAGGATGACTGGAACGGCCGAACGAGTCAACAGGTTGAACAACTCATGGTTGAAACCGTGAAAGAAGGAGTGCGCACTCTGACTTCTCTCTGCAAGGGCCTTTGTATACCCAGGCCAGAGGAAGGAGCTCCGAAATCGACCCCATCAGACTAAGAAAACCGAGGGGACAGAAACGGTAGAGAACAGAAGAACAAAAAACCCTTTAAACGGCCTAAGAGATCGCCGGCCAATTAGAGTCAGAATGGGCCGAAAACGGTCGGAAATTTTTGATAAAACCGGTTGACAGGACCGGTTGAAAAAGTCGGGAATAGAAACCCGGACTGGGATCGTTCACCCGCGCCCGCGCCCTTCAAGAGAAGGTCCTCCACTTCCTCTGGAGGATCTCCAACGGACAGGATCGCCGTTTCTTGGAAGGCTCGGCCTCCTGTTGCCACGAGAAGACTGGGAAGGGGGGCCTCAAGGCCTTGAACTGGGGAGGAGGCCTAGAGGAGTATCTCACACTCTTAGAGCGGGACGCGAAGTACCCAGCTCTAAAGGACTTCCTGAAGCCAAAACGAGGGCGAGAGGCCTGTTGCGGACGAAATGGTTGGGACGGGGCTGGTTCAACAGGGCCCGATAGATAGCCTTCTGGCTATCAGCTGACTTCCTCTTTGAAGAGGACTCGAGAACTGGGGGAACCGATTCTTCCCCGAACAAGCCCGACTCCGGAAGGGGAAGAGAGCGCAAAACGCTCCTTTTCCCTGGACGAAAGAGACCTGTTCTGCGCCAGAAAAGAATCCCGGGCCAAGGCACAGGTTTGAACCTTCAAACCAGCCGTGACATCAGAAAGAACTGAAAAACCGCCGGTGAATCAGAGGCTGATTTGCCTAGAGACTCCGCCAAGGTTTGCACGAGAGAGGTGGCCATGCCACAAGCCCTGAGAGAACCAGACAGAGATTCCTCGAGAGACTTGAAGGCCGAAGGCTTGAACGTGACGGGAGGAACAGCAGCAGGACCCCAAGGACTCCACCTCCTCAGCAGAAGGTTTGGAGACGGAGGGGAAGGGCAGGTATTCCGTCGGTAGGGGGACGAAAGGTCTGAATCTAGGTACCAAAAAGGAACCGAACTGAGACGAGGCCGGCTGAGAACGCCCCAGATTAGCCTCAGCGATCTGTTTCAACGAAAGGACCTTGCCGGTCCTCAACGTGAACTCCGCTTTAACCACCAAATCCTCCGGGAAGGAGGGGGCTTGGAGAGTCAAGGAGCTCTTGGCCTGCAGAAGAGAGCCAACCGCGTGATCAGTGGCGGACTCCTGATGGGAGGAACGCACAGGTACCACGTAAGGGCACGATCGAGACAAAATCTTGAGAAGATTCTGAACCGAGGACTCAGTGAGAGAGTGAGGGACCTCCGACTGAGGGTCCAGTTCCAAGTCTGACTCAAAGTCGGACTGAAACTCAGAGAATTCCCTGGAGGGGTCTGGCCGTTGAAGCTTCTGATAAGGGCGGCCCAAGAGTCAAACACCACCGGAGGCCATGCCTGGCAGAGGGCTCTGCCGGTAGGGAGTGAGAGGATCACTGAACACCGGCCGGAACCGGGAGAACGTGGCGTCCTCCGTGCGAGCGGGACATTCCCGGTTGACCCAAACCGGAGGAACGAACCGGAAATTCATCATCGGAATTTTCCGGTTCTAGGCGAACCCTTTCCCGGTATGTCCGCGTTGGCCAAGCAACCGGGAGACAACCGGATGATTACCGGGTAAACACCGGGAGAACCGGAGGAAACGGTCTCGCAACCGGGAAAGGCAAATAACCGGTTGCGGTGGGAAAGCCAAGAGGCTCCAACCGTGCCATCCCCCGGTATGTCCGCGTTGGCCAAGCAACCGGGAGACAACCGGGAGAAACCGGATGAATACCGGGTGAAACCGGGTAAGCACCGGGAGAACCGGAGGAAACCGTCTCACAACCGTGAGAAGCGAATTTCCGGTTGCGGTGGGACTGCCCAGAGGCCCCAACCGCGCCAGTGCCAGGATCACTGGAGAGCCATCCCCCGGGAGGGGGGTATGGACTCTTATCGGTATTGAAGGTGCCCCGCACCGACCGATTTGACTGTCCTGGTAACCTCTCCCTCGAACTGAGTGGAGGATTTGAGCCCGGACTCAGGAAAGGGAACAGGCCGTTCCCGATCCTGGAGGTACCTCCCAGGTACCACCGGATGATTGCCTGACAGACTGGCCAGTCTGGTGACAGAGGAGTCACCTCTGTCACTAGGCAAGCTCCCCGGAGGGGAGCCTCTCTGTTCCGTAAACATCAAGCCCACAGGACGGAAACCAGAGGTGGAAAGGGATTGCCTATCCCTGTTGAGGTCGACGCTGGCCTAGCGGACAAGGGCCTCCTGGAGGCAAGCCTGTGAACAGAAGAAGGAGAGAGGGCTGCGCCAGTGACAGTCTCACGTTAGAAGAGACAACTGGCGGCACCCTCTCTGACCTAAACATAGAACCGAAAAAGGAAGATTCTGTCGATGCGAAAGGGAGAACCCTGAAACCCGAAGAGTCCAAGTGACGTAGTACAAAGCCTGCGAGTCCAACGGAAAAGGAGAAGGAGCAGAAACCTCCGAAGGGAGAGAAACTGGAATGGGCTCCGAAACCGGTTAGGCCGGTGTAACCGAAACGGACTGTGACTGGACGTTAGGAGTAGGATTTGTGAGAGGATTAGACGAAAACTTCTTGAGAAGATTAAGAGAACCTGCCCAAAGGGTCCCTAGTGAGAGAAGAAGAGTCAACTGACTTGGAAAACAGAAAAACAACCGAAGAGAAACTGCTTTCCCCGAAGTGGAAACCGAGGGGTGCAAGAAGCCATAATGGCTGACGCCACCCCGAAAACGAACAACAGAGTGAACGAAATAATTTTTCAACTAAAACGAACACCAAGAAATGACAATGAAATAATATCGATAGGATGACTAACAGCCTTCCCAAGAAACTGAATAGAACAAAGCTAAACACGGAACGAACCCACCAGATAGACAAGAGTCAGAAAAGGCGGAGCAGGGTAGGCCCAGGTGTGGATGAAAGGCTGGAAAATTTAAGAATGACATATCCGGTGCCCCAAGGGTGCGCGTCATACCCGGAAGTAAGGGGAGTCACTCCCGCTACTCCCTGCGGTATGGGTGCAGTCCCTTGGGGCCACTTTCGTTTTAGTTATGTGCTAGGGTAAGGTTCCAGGTTGTTTTAGGCTAATGCAGTTGTTTTGAGTGTTGGTATAGTATGATTAAATTAGATTGCTAGATTTTCACTCAAGGGCGATTTTATTTATGCTTGTGACACTAAGTGAATTATGTAAGAACATTTTCTACTAAACGTGTTCCATGATACTGCTCAACAAAGAAAGTTTTTACAATTAATCTCATGGAAGGTTTATATTTAAAATACTTTGTAGAACATACAGCCACAATATGTTATAGGGGTATGCTTGGTCAATTTTTTTTGTATCTAAGATTTCTAGATTCAGTCTTTAACTAAATAGCTTGGCTTTGTGTGCCACAGAACAGCTGTGCATGGCGGAGTGTCGTTGATGACCAACGGATGAAAGGCAATGGGACAAAATTGGGCAATGGGCCAATGGATGAAAGTAAGTAGGGCAATGGGCCAATGGATGAAAGTAAGTAGGGCAATGGGCCAATGGATGAAAGTAAGTAGGGCAATGGGCCAATGGATGAAAGTAAGTAGGGCAATGGGCCAATGGATGAAAGTAAGTAGGGCAATGGGCCAATGGATCAAAGTAAGTAGGGCAATGGGCCAATGGATGAAAGTAAGTAGGGCAATGGGCCAATGGATCAAAGTAAGTAGGGCAATGGGCCAATGGATCAAAGTAAGTAGGGCAATGGGCCAATGGATCAAAGTAAGTAGGGCAATGGGCCAATGGATCAAAGTAAGTAGGGCAATGGGCCAATGGATCAAAGTAAGTAGGGCAATGGGCCAATGGATCAAAGGATGTTGGGCAATGGGCCAATGGATCAAAGTAAGTTGGGCAATGGGCCAATGGATCAAAGTAAGTAGGGCAATGGGCCAATGGATCAAAGTAAGAAGGGCAATGGGCCAATGGATCAAAGTGAGTTGGGCAAAGGGCCAATGGATCAAAGTAAGTAGGGCAATGGGCCAATGGATCAAAGGATGTTGGGCAATGGGCCAATGGATCAAAGTAGGGCAATGGGCCAATGGATCAAAGAAGTTGGGCAATGGGCCAATGGATCAAAGAAGTTGGGCAATGGGCCAATGGATCAAAGTAAGTAGGGCAATGGGCCAATGGATCAAAGTGAGTTGGTCAAAGGGCCAATGGATCAAAGTAAGTAGGGCAATGGGCCAATGGATCAAAGTAAGTTGGGCAATGGGCCAATGGATCAAAGTAAGTTGGGCAATGGGCCAGTGAATTAGTAAGTTGGGCAATGGGCCAATGGATCAAAGTAAGTTGGGCAATGGATCACAGGATCAAAGAACATTGGGCAATGGGCCAATGGATCAAAGTAAGTTGGGCAATGGGCCAGTGGATTAGTAAGTTGGGCAATGGGCCAATGGATCAAAGTAAGTTGGTCAATGGGCCAATGGATCAAAGTAAGTTGAACAATGGGCCACAGGATCAAAGTAAGTTGGGCAATGGGCCAATGGATCAAAGTAAGTTGGGCAATGGGCCAATGGATTAGAGTAAGTTGGGCAATGGGCCAATGGATCAAAGTAAGTTGGGCAATGGGCCAATGGATCAAAGTAAGTAGGGCAATGGGCCAATGGATCAAAGTAAGTTGGGCAAAGGGCCAATGGATCAAAGTAGGTCAAAGGATGAAAGTAAGTAGGGCAATGAGGCCAATGGATCAAAGTAGGCCAATGGATGAGCCAAAAAATGAAAATAGGGCAAGCAAGTAGGGCAAAGTGCAATGGATGAAAGTAAGTAGGGCAATGGATGAAAGTAAGTAGGGCAAAGTGCAATGGATGAAAGTAAGTAGGGCAATGGATGAAAGTAAGTAGGGCAATGGATGAAAGTAAGTAGGGCAATGGATGAAAGTAAGTAGGGCAATGGATGAAAGTAAGTAGGGCAATGGATGAAAGTAAGTAGGGCAATGGATGAAAGTAAGTAGGGCAATGGATGAAAGTAAGTAGGGCAATGGATCAAAGTAAGTAGGGCAATGGATGAAAGTAAGTAGGGCAATGGATGAAAGTAAGTAGGGCAATGGATGAAAGTAAGTAGGGCAATGGATGAAAGCAAGTAGGGCAAAGTGCAATGGATGAAAGTAAGTAGGGCAATGGATGAAAGTAAGTAGGGCAATGGATGAAAGCAAGTAGGGCAAAGTGCAATGGATGAAAGTAAGTAGGGCAATGGATGAAAGTAAGTAGGGCAATGGATGAAAGTAAGTAGGGCAATGGATGAAAGTAAGTAGGGCAATGGATGAAAGTAAGTAGGGCAATGGATGAAAGTAAGTAGGGCAATGGATGAAAGCAAGTAGGGCAATGGATGAAAGTAAGTAGGGCAATGGATGAAAGCAAGTAGGGCAATGGATGAAAGCAAGTAGGGCAAAGTGCAATGGATGAAAGTAAGTAGGGCAATGGATGAAAGCAAGTAGGGCAATGGATGAAAGCAAGTAGGGCAAAGTGCAATGGATGAAAGTAAGTAGGGCAATGGATGAAAGCAAGTAGGGCAAAGTGCAATGGATGAAAGTAAGTAGGGCAATGGATGAAAGTAAGTAGGGCAAAGTGCAATGGATGAAAGTAAGTAGGGCAATGGATGAAAGCAAGTAGGGCAAAGTGCAATGGATGAAAGCAAGTAGGGCAATGGATGAAAGTAAGTAGGGCAATGGATGAAAGTAAGTAGGGCAATGGATGAAAGTAAGTAGGGCAATGGATGAAAGTAAGTAGGGCAATGGATGAAAGTAAGTAGGGCAATGGATGAAAGCAAGTAGGGCAAAGTGCAATGGATGAAAGCAAGTAGGGCAATGGATGAAAGTAAGTAGGGCAATGGATGAAAGTAAGTAGGGCAATGGATGAAAGTAAGTAGGGCAATGGATGAAAGCAAGTAGGGCAATGGATGAAAGTAAGTAGGGCAAAGTGCAATGGATGAAAGTAAGTAGGGCAATGGATGAAAGTAAGTAGGGCAAAGTGCAATGGATGAAAGTAAGTAGGGCAATGGATGAAAGTAAGTAGGGCAATGGATGAAAGTAAGTAGGGCAAAGTGCAATGGATGAAAGTAAGTAGGGCAATGGATGAAAGCAAGTAGGGCAATGGATGAAAGCAAGTAGGGCAATGGATGAAAGTAAGTAGGGCAATGGATGAAAGTAAGTAGGGCAATGGATGAAAGTAAGTAGGGCAATGGATGAAAGTAAGTAGGGCAAAGTGCAATGGATGAAAGTAAGTAGGGCAATGGATGAAAGTAAGTAGGGCAATGGATGAAAGTAAGTAGGGCAAAGTGCAATGGATGAAAGCAAGTAGGGCAATGGATGAAAGCAAGTAGGGCAATGGATGAAAGCAAGTAGGGCAAAGTGCAATGGATGAAAGTAAGTAGGGCAATGGATGAAAGTAAGTAGGGCAATGGATGAAAGCAAGTAGGGCAATGGATGAAAGTAAGTAGGGCAATGGATGAAAGCAAGTAGGGCAATGGATGAAAGTAAGTAGGGCAATGGATGAAAGCAAGTAGGGCAATGGATGAAAGTAAGTAGGGCAATGGATGAAAGCAAGTAGGGCAATGGATGAAAGCAAGTAGGGCAATGGATGAAAGTAAGTAGGGCAATGGATGAAAGTAAGTAGGGCAATGGATGAAAGCAAGTAGGGCAATGGATGAAAGTAAGTAGGGCAATGGATGAAAGCAAGTAGGGCAATGGATGAAAGCAAGTAGGGCAATGGATGAAAGCAAGTAGGGCAAAGTGCAATGGATGAAAGTAAGTAGGGCAATGGATGAAAGTAAGTAGGGCAATGGATGAAAGCAAGTAGGGCAATGGATGAAAGTAAGTAGGGCAATGGATGAAAGTAAGTAGGGCAATGGATGAAAGTAAGTAGGGCAATGGATGAAAGCAAGTAGGGCAATGGATGAAAGCAAGTAGGGCAATGGATGAAAGCAAGTAGGGCAAAGTGCAATGGATGAAAGTAAGTAGGGCAATGGATGAAAGTAAGTAGGGCAATGGATGAAAGCAAGTAGGGCAATGGATGAAAGTAAGTAGGGCAATGGATGAAAGTAAGTAGGGCAATGGATGAAAGTAAGTAGGGCAATGGATGAAAGTAAGTAGGGCAATGGATGAAAGTAAGTAGGGCAATGGATGAAAGTAAGTAGGGCAATGGATGAAAGCAAGTAGGGCAATGGATGAAAGTAAGTAGGGCAATGGATGAAAGTAAGTAGGGCAATGGATGAAAGTAAGTAGGGCAATGGATGAAAGTAAGTAGGGCAATGGATGAAAGTAAGTAGGGCAATGGATGAAAGTAAGTAGGGCAATGGATGAAAGTAAGTAGGGCAATGGATGAAAGTAAGTAGGGCAATGGATGAAAGCAAGTAGGGCAATGGATGAAAGTAAGTAGGGCAATGGATGAAAGTAAGTAGGGCAATGGATGAAAGTAAGTAGGGCAATGGATGAAAGCAAGTAGGGCAATGGATGAAAGTAAGTAGGGTGCAATGGATGAAAGCAAGTAGGGCAATGGATGAAAGTAAGTAGGGCAATGGATGAAAGTAAGTAGGGCAATGGATGAAAGTAAGTAGGGCAATGGATGAAAGTAAGTAGGGCAATGGATGAAAGTAAGTAGGGCAATGGATGAAAGTAAGTAGGGCAATGGATGAAAGTAAGTAGGGCAATGGATGAAAGTAAGTAGGGCAATGGATGAAAGTAAGTAGGGCAATGGATGAAAGTAAGTAGGGCAATGGATGAAAGCAAGTAGGGCAACGGATGAAAGTAAGTAGGGCAATGGATGAAAGCAAGTAGGGCAAAGTGCAATGGATGAAAGTAAGTAGGGCAATGGATGAAAGTAAGTAGGGCAATGGATGAAAGCAAGTAGGGCAATGGATGAAAGTAAGTAGGGCAAAGTGCAATGGATGAAAGTAAGTAGGGCAATGGATGAAAGTAAGTAGGGCAATGGATGAAAGTAAGTAGTGCAAAGTGCAATGGATGAAAGTAAGTAGGGCAATGGATGAAAGTAAGTAGGGCAATGGATGAAAGCAAGTAGGGCAATGGATGAAAGCAAGTAGGGCAATGGATGAAAGCAAGTAGGGCAATGGATGAAAGCAAGTAGGGCAAAGTGCAATGGATGAAAGTAAGTAGGGCAATGGATGAAAGCAAGTAGGGCAATGGATGAAAGTAAGTAGGGCAATGGATGAAAGTAAGTAGGGCAATGGATGAAAGCAAGTAGGGCAATGGATGAAAGCAAGTAGGGCAAAGTGCAATGGATGAAAGTAAGTAGGGCAATGGATGAAAGTAAGTAGGGCAAAGTGCAATGGATGAAAGTAAGTAGGGCAATGGATGAAAGCAAGTAGGGCAATGGATGAAAGCAAGTAGGGCAATGGATGAAAGTAAGTAGGGCAATGGATGAAAGTAAGTAGGGCAATGGATGAAAGCAAGTAGGGCAAAGTGCAATGGATGAAAGTAAGTAGGGCAATGGATGAAAGTAAGTAGGGCAAAGTGCAATGGATGAAAGTAAGTAGGGCAATGGATGAAAGCAAGTAGGGCAATGGATGAAAGCAAGTAGGGCAAAGTGCAATGGATGAAAGTAAGTAGGGCAATGGATGAAAGTAAGTAGGGCAATGGATGAAAGTAAGTAGTGCAAAGTGCAATGGATGAAAGTAAGTAGGGCAATGGATGAAAGTAAGTAGGGCAATGGATGAAAGCAAGTAGGGCAATGGATGAAAGCAAGTAGGGCAATGGATGAAAGTAAGTAGGGCAATGGATGAAAGCAAGTAGGGCAAAGTGCAATGGATGAAAGTAAGTAGGGCAATGGATGAAAGCAAGTAGGGCAATGGATGAAAGTAAGTAGGGCAATGGATGAAAGTAAGTAGGGCAATGGATGAAAGCAAGTAGGGCAATGGATGAAAGCAAGTAGGGCAAAGTGCAATGGATGAAAGTAAGTAGGGCAATGGATGAAAGCAAGTAGGGCAATGGATGAAAGCAAGTAGGGCAAAGTGCAATGGATGAAAGTAAGTAGGGCAATGGATGAAAGTAAGTAGGGCAATGGATGAAAGCAAGTAGGGCAAAGTGCAATGGATGAAAGTAAGTAGGGCAATGGATGAAAGTAAGTAGGGCAATGGATGAAAGTAAGTAGGGCAAAGTGCAATGGATGAAAGTAAGTAGGGCAATGGATGAAAGTAAGTAGGGCAATGGATGAAAGTAAGTAGGGCAAAGTGCAATGGATGAAAGTAAGTAGGGCAATGGATGAAAGTAAGTAGGGCAATGGATGAAAGTAAGTAGGGCAATGGATGAAAGTAAGTAGGGCAATGGATGAAAGTAAGTAGGGCAAAGTGCAATGGATGAAAGTAAGTAGGGCAATGGATGAAAGCAAGTAGGGCAATGGATGAAAGCAAGTAGGGCAAAATGCAATGGATGAAACTAAGTAAGCAAGGGAACCAGGCCAATGGTTACAAATAAGCAGTACAATGGGGGGCGATGGACGGAGGAAAGTGAACAGGGCAATGAGGGCCAAACGGATGAGAAAGCAGGGTGCCACAGCTAGCCCACCTGAGGATGCCCATGGAGATGGGGGTGACGTTGAGGCAGGTGAACAGGATGGCCAGGAAGAGCACCACCACGAAGGGCCACACCTGGGGGCAGGCCCCAGCGCACTGCCCGCTCAGCGCGCTGCCCCTCGTCCCGTTCCCCCCGTCCCCGCCGTCCAGCAAGGCGTCCGACACGCACGCACAGCTGTTGAACATCTGTCCACAAGGCATTGGTTGGCTTGGGTTTGTTTTTTTTGGTTGAAGTTGGTTTTTGTTTGTGGCACAAGCCACAAACCTATAACTCACTTTGTCGGTCTGTCGGTCTGTCCAAAATTGTCGCACATATTGTAAAAGAGAAAGAAAAGTACAGACAGAAAAAAATACTTGGGCATAAAGTAACATTTCAGTTGTCATATCTACAGTCCTTAGGGATGGAAAGAATTGTATACTGAACAGAGCACATGAATCTTCAGGAGGGGGGTGCGGGGGCGGGATGGTTGGGGGGTGCGGGGGGTGTGTGTTCAGGGGGGAGGCTGGGGGGGGGGGGGGGCTGGAAGGGGGGGACAGGGGATGGTTGGGGGGGGGTGCGGTGGGGGGTGTTCACAGAGAAGAATGAATGTTTTTGTTGTGGGTCCTGAGATTTACCAAAACGGACCTACAATGGTTGAACCACAGATTAAGAACCTCACTGGTTGAACTAAGTAGGCTTTCAGTTCGTTTTTCTTTTTTTTTCTTTGCCGATCTACGACGGCAAAGGAGTATGTTTTCGTTTGGGTTTTTTTCCTTTTTTTGTTTGTTTGTTTGTTCTTTTCTGTCTGTCCCAAGGATCTCCCGAACCGCTTGACCGAATCGCTTCAAAGTTTGTGTGGTGGTGTGTCCCCATGAGAGGAAGGCATCCGCGCAAAACGTTTCGCCGTCCTGACCTTCACCTTGGCGTATGACCTTGAAAACCGAAAATCGTTAAGGGGCCATAACTTCCACACCATAGATCCTAGAGTCTTGAAACTTGGCATGGATGTACTTTCGCCTATGGCCGTTCTGATGATTGCATACTGATGAAGGTCAAGGTCAAGGTCAGGGAGATCGGTACGCCTTGAAAGTGGTAGGAGTCTAACAATTGTGTTTTTCTGTCCCAAGGATATCTCCCGAACCGCATAAACGCGCATAAATTATCGCCGTCGTGACCTTGACCTTGGCGTATGACCTTGAAAACCGAAAATCTTTAAGGGGCTATAACGTCCACACCGTTGGTCTTAGAGACTTCAAACTTGGCATGTAGGTACTTTGGCGTATGTCCGTTCTGATGATTGCATACTGATCAAGGTCAAGGTCAAGGTCAGGGAAATCGGTAGGCCTTGAAAGTGGTAGGGGTCTAAAAATGGGGTTTTCAGACACAAAAGTACAAATATATTTCGCGGACCCGGTGAAACCGCTACTCAGCGTTACCTGTACTTGGCGTTACCTGTACTAGGCGTTACTGGTACTAGGTGTTACCGGTACTCGGCGTTGCGCTAGTGAATAATCAAATGAATACAGATAGAAAGACAAAGACATTCACACAGAGAGAGTAAGAAAAGGAGAATGAGAGAAAGAGAGAGAGAAAGAGAGAGAGAGAGAAAGAGAGAGAGAGAGAGAGAGAGAGAGAGAGAGAGAGAGAGAGAGAGAGAGAGAGAGAGAGAGAGAGAGAGAGAGAGAGATAAAAGAGGAAGTTAAGAGTACGAACACAAAAAGAAAACCAGACTATAGTGTAAACTTGTTTCTCCGGTCAAACAGGCAATCATCAAGAGAACCCTTTGAAGGGGAAATGACCGACTTGAAAGAAGCAAACGTGAAGAAAATGGAAAGAGCTGCGCCGGAAAGCCTTCAGACCTTGGTGTGCCCGTCCCCGTCCCCGTCCCCTACAAGGGGCATGACAGCGGCCAGCTGACTGGGGCAGCCCGCATGGCAGCTGGAGAAGTAGGTCACGCCGTCCTGCCCGCACACCGGGTCAAAGCGGTACGTGTTGCACGAGCAGTTGCTGTTGCACTGTGCTGTCAGGTTCTCTGCTTCGGGCACCTTGTGTCTGCAACCAGGCACAGCCAGTGCACTTCACAACAAAGCACAGAGCAGTATGGTGCAGCAGAGGGCAGTGCAGCGGAGTAGAGTACAATGCAGTGCAGTGCAGTACAGTACAGTGCAGTGCAACAGAGTAGAATACAGTACAGTACAGTACAGTACAGTACCGCATAGTACAGTACAGTGCAGTGCAGTTCAGTACATTGCTGTACAGTGCTGTGCAGTTCAGTACATTGCTGTACAGTACAGTGCAGTGCAGTTCAGTACAGTACAGTGCAGTTCAGTACATTGCTGCACAGTGCAGTGCAGTACAGTACACTTCAGTACAGTACAATGCAGTACGGTACAGTGCAGTACAAAACAGTACATTTCAGTACAGTACAGTACAGTGCAGTGCCGTACAGTACAATATCATCAGATGAGACAGAAAAGTGCACAGTGATTAACTAATATCTTTTTTAATTTAGCCACTTTGATGATCGATCATCAAACCAACAGCACTACCGTTGATGATAAACATGACAAGGTGTGATGGTATAATACTACAAGAACACATCTGATATTAAGGAAACATGACGATCACTGGTGACAAATAACACCACTACAAAAACATTGTGATACACTTACAAAAGATACCTTTTTAACAATTTTCTTTAGTCATTACATAAAGTAACTTATTGCATATTATATGTAGTTAACAGATTTGATTCTACACTCAAAACCACAAGCGTTCAGCAGATTAACAGATGGACAAACATCTACATGTTACATCCTGCTACAAGTAAGAGTCACACGTCTCCACCTACTAAACCACTCTTTCAATTCTCTCTCCAAAATGTTCCACCCTCTCCACAGAAGTTTTGCACTCATTTATTCTCCTTTCGTGCCCTAAGCAGCCATCAACCCGCGCTCTCACTCTCATTTTTTCCTTTTATAAAAACAAACAAAACAAAACAAGAACAGTAAAAACAAGTGTGGGCAGGATAACTAAGACAGCCACATAAAAAAGAGACGGGATGTTTGATGAATAATTAGGTATTAGGTATTTTATAGTCACAGATGCATCTCTGTGAAATTCGGGTTGCTCCCACCTGGAGAACGCGTCGCAGCCAGAGGCGCGCCACCCTTTTTAATTTACTTGCATGCGATTTTTTGTGTGACTAGTGATGAGAAAGGAAACGGTGGGTGGGGGTGGCTGGGTAAATTTTGATTAAATGACAACTTTTTCGTTGCCACTGGGTTTAACGTGTGCTAAGTGCATGGGCACACAGGACCTCGGTTTATCGTCTCATCCAAAAGACTCCACATTCAGACCTTAAGGCCTAGTGCAAAATGAGAGGAAAAATCCCCTGTACCTAGGTTCAAACTCGGGTTTACTTGACACGAGGCGAACGCGTTACCACTGTGCCACCCTACACTTAAGTTATACGACTTCAGCTACACGCAAGAACAGCATACGCTACCAGTGGAAAAGGAGGCTAAAAGAGGGTCCCAGTACTAACTTTGCCAAGCTGTAAACGGAGTTGATGCCGGCGAAGCGCTGCTGGGGGCAGTGGATGAAGAAGCAGCCCCCTCCCAGGATGGCGCCCACCAGCAGGAACATGAAGCACATGCGCATGATGCCCCGCAGCTTCAGGCTGAACTTCTGGATCAGGAAGCCCCCCAAGGCCATGCCGCCAGCCCCGCCCATCAGAGTTACCGTACCTGAAAAGTTGAAAATCAGAGAACACAACATAATAATAATAATAATAATAATAATAATAATGGATATTTGTGGCGTTCTTTCTCCGAAGAGCTCAGAGCGCTTACAAAGTTAAATTTTAGATAATAAAACAACACAACAATTAATATATATGTGGTGTGTTAATGGTGTGTTTGTTTTTTTCTTCTTCTATTCTTGTACGTACATATATATATAGATATTAAACCCAATACTACGCACAAAACAGCATACAGTGGAACCCCGCTTAACGGGCACCTCAGTAGAGCGCGGATACCTCGGTAATCCGGGCAGTTTTTACTCAGTCTCTTCTCTTCTTAGTCATTACTGAAAGAGTTTTCATTATAACGGCCCCCTCGCAAGTACGGACAGTTTGGGCCAGTCTGTAGGGTGGTCGCTATACCGAGGTTCCACTGTATTGCAGGGATTCAGGATGGAGTGAGAGAAGCGTGACTGCGATAGGGAGAGATGATGTGATAAACAACACTGAAACAATAGCATGATGTCAAGTGACATAAAGTACCTCAGTTTAGCAGTCATCCAACGATATGGACTGTCACGGGCAATGTCAAATCTCACTGAAGGTATTTTTACTTTTGAGTGATCTGAGGAAATGGGCATCATTTTCGCAGCATTTGAGACAATTTCTATGAACGCTTTGAGTATGATTGGTTCAGGAGTTTAAAACTGAAATACATTTTTGATGACAAACGGACTTTTCTTTTTGATTCTAAGGTACAAAAAATAATAGACATAAATATTGATTTAGGAACAAAGACTGGCAAGTAACAACAATAAAGAATAATCAAAAAGCACTTAAAAATAGAGAAGAAGAAATAATCAGCATATAATGGCAGCTTGGAAGCAAACATAGGCCAAACATGATGTGAAGAGGGGGAACTTAAAGATTTGGGTGTTGTTTTTTTAAAGAAAGAATTGACAGGAGAAACATGGCAATGGAACATAACCATTAGATAGTCTTGGTTGTTTTGTCTGCTTGTTTTATCAAAAGGGATAGCATTTTGTTGTTTAAATAGTCACAAAGATAAATGACTCGCAGCTTACCCATAATCAGTCCAGACTCTGTGGGCTTGACGTTGAACTTCTCTTCGATGATTTTAGGGGCGAACCCCGCGATGCCAGACACCAGAAGAGAGTCCCCTAACCCCACCAGAACCAGCAGAATGTACAGGTAGTTGCGTATCTTCACACACAAACACAACCAGAGTGTACAGGTCTGTTCAGCTTATTGTCGGGTAAAAGCCACAAGGTACCATCATGAACTGTAATGGTTGGTTTGTTCAGCCCGTCGTACATGGCGAAAGCCGATACGCGATGTTAAACTGAACTTCCATCCATGAACTGTACAAAAGAATTCTGATAATACTTTCTGGGTTTTACCCAACCTTATCATCTTCTTCATCATGTCATATTATTCTTTTGTGCTGTTTTTGTGTGTGTTATGAGTTCATGGATATAAATCAATCAA
>CM065684.1:46211221-46223721 GCA_017654935.2 Phymorhynchus buccinoides | reverse complement strand
GAAAAAAAATTCTGTTACTTTCTTACTATCCCTAACCTATCCCTAACCCTATCCCTAACCTATCCCTAACCCTATCCCTAACTTTCTGAGTTTTATGCGACTCTCTGAAATTCGCTCTTTTTGTCATTACTGTTCGCTCTTTTCGGCATCTTGTAGTTCGCGCATTTCGTATCGACTTTTCGAATGCTCCATGAGCAACACATCATATAATGGTCGAGGGAGAACTTCGTAACATCGGCAGCACAGCATACAATGACTGAGTGAGAAGTTTGCAACATGAGCAACACAGCATGATTATAATGTTCGAGGGAGAAGTTCGCAACATGAGCAACACAGCATGATTATAATGTTCCAGGGAGAAGTTCGCAACATGAGCAACACAGCATGATTACAATGTTCGAGGGAGAAGTTCACAACATGAGCAACACACTAGTATGGCCAGGTGAGAAGTTCTGGGTCAGCTGTCAATGGATGGACGTGGTGGCGCCCTCGGAGGATGACCTCACTCACGCTGGCTGCAGGACTGATACATTATTGTCGTCAGTAGAGGGCTTAGCAGTGTGGTGTCCTGCGTATGTTAAGCCAGAACAGGCTCCACCGAGGTGACTCAGCAGCAGTGCAGTGTCTCCTCTGATGGTTGCCTCCTGGCGGTCTAAAGGCGGCGACAGACTATGTGGCTGCCTCATATGACTCGATCAGGTCGTGACGTAGACCAAATTTTGTTTCCAGCACAGAAGAGGTCACAAGCCACCTGACTCGATCAGACTCGATCAGTGAAATTTAGAACCCGCCCTATTCGGCCCTGTCACCTGACTGGGCCCGACTGAGTCAGATTGATCGAGTTAGATGGTATGCAAATGAGGTGAAACGTCACGACCTGATCGAGTCACATGAATTCGCTCCCCCTGGGCTGCTGATTTCGGATTCTGCAATCTGATAAACCAGGGTGTGGCTGCGAGTCGCGACACGGAATAAGCGGCGTGGGAGAAACGCCGCTGTACGGCCCAGAAGATGGGACAGCAACAACAACAAAAGAGATAAAGATAGCAGACAGACGAACACAAAAAAAACACCAAAGACAATGTGACCCCACTGCACTGTATTGGTCACTCACTTGCTGACGTCGGTTCGGCCAATGTCCACCCAGAGGGACAGCAAGTTACCACCAACTGCGTACCCCACACCCACACCCAGGGCAGTGATAGCGTAGGTCACACCTGCAATGCATGATACACACCAATAAGCATGCCCGCATGACACACACACATAAACATACAAGTAAGTGCGCAAGCGCAGACACACACACATACACAAGCACGTAAGTGCAAACATTCGTGCGAGCGCATTATGTACACACACACACACACACACACACACACACACACACACACACACACACACACACACACACACACACACACATGCATGCGCATATACACGCTTGCTCAAAACATACGTATACAGTCGAATACTTAGTATTACTTACCCACCCATCTCTCTCTCTCTCTCTCTCTCTCTCTCTCTCTCTCTCTCTCTCTCTCTCTCTCTCTCTCTCCTCCCTCTCTCCCCCCCCCCCCCCCCCCCCCCTTTTATAGCGCCTAATCTTTAAGCTCTAAGCGCTTTACAGAAATCACTAAAATGAATAGTAAACACAATGAACAAAAAGTATACATTAAACATTGACCAACACCCCCCTTCCCTGATCCCTCAGTCAATTTCTCAATCACGCCCAAATAATGAATGACATAATCTACAGTACACTTTCGCAACCAACTTGAAACACTCACACTGATGGACACTTAAAGACGCCCAGGCCACACTATTAACAAATCACACCCACACCCACACTTATAATGATAGAGAGAGAAAGAGAACGAGAGAGAGAAAGAGAGAGACAGACATACAGACAGACAGACAGAGAAAGACAGAGACGGAGACACAGAGAGCCAGACAGAGGGACAGACAGAGAAAGAGAGAAGAGAGAGACACACAAACAGAGACAGAGATATATAGGACTGAAATACAGTTGCATGCATCATAAAATAACAACTTACTATAATTTGTACATACAATAGTCACAAAAAAGGCACATAATATTCAATATTAATAAACATTCACACACACACACACACAACACACACACACACACACACACACACACACACACACACACACACACACACACACACACACACACACACACACACACACACACACACACACACACACACACACACACACACACACACACGCACGCACGCACGCGCACACACACGATTAGTGGAGAAAAAAACATTAAATGAATGACACTCACACACATACTAATAAAATAGCATTTTAAAACACTTATAACGTAAAATCATTTTAAAACAGTGAGACAAAATGGATAAAGAAATAAAAATACACAAGTACATAAAATGTTCACAATATTAAAATACACCCATCCAGCCCATCCTTTCACAAAAACACACACACACACACACACACACACACACACACACACACACACACACACACACACACACACACACACACGTACGCACGCACGCACACACTGACGCACGCACACACGCACACGCACGCACGCACACACACACACACACACACACGCACACATGTGCGCATGTACACACGCGCACGCGCTCACATGCACTCATCCATTGTGCATCACTGACCGTAGCGGCAGAGAGCAGAAGCAGAAAGAAGAAAATGGACAAAATGGAAAGTAATGCAGAAAAGCAGAAGAGGGAGCGTAAAAGAAGGAAGGAGTTGGGGATAGAGACGGGGATAGAGAGGAGCAGAGAGTAAGACAGATAGAACACGGAGAGACAAAGAGTGAGAGACGAGTAGACAAAGTGGGGAGGGGGGGGGGGGGGAGAAGTTAAGAAAAAGAGCAAGGGGGTGGGGAGGGGGGACAGATGGACAGGCATACAGAGTGACAGACACGTTGACACAGAGAGAGAGAGAGAGAGAGAGAGAGAGAGAGAGAGAGAGGGGGGGGGGGGCAGACAGACAAACAGACCAACAGACGGAAAAACATAAGGGAGACAGCAGACAGATTTTAATCGAGGTTGTGGTACTGGCGGAAATAGTGGGTTTTTAGAGCGGTTTTGAAGCGTGGAAGTGTTTCCGAGTTGCGAGTGGTGAATGGGAGCTGATTCCATGTTTTCGGTGCGGTAAAAGAGAAAGTGCGGTTGCCATAGGTCTTTGTTTTGGGTCGAGGAAGAGTGAAAGTTCGATTGTCTGAAGAGGAGCGGAGTAGTCTGGTAGGAGAGTAGATGTGCAGAAGACAGTAGAAGTGCACTTCATCCTCATTACACATTTCAAGTTCAAGTTCATGTTATGATTATTAGTAGTGTGTTAGTATTCTTTGATCATTGTGTTATGTTATGATTATTAGCATAAAGTGATGAAAATCCGTTTAACGTCCTCCGGTCTGAAACAGACCCATATGGGACATTAATAGACATAAAGATGGTGGGAATGATCCTGGAGGCAATGCCTGGAGGCAGTGCAACTCCAGGAAAGTCCCGAATTTTTAAAGATACAGATGTATGAGTTGTTGAAAACCTGTATATAAATATTAGTAAAGTGCGTTAGTATTCTTTGATCATTGTGTTATGTTATGATTATTAGTAAAGTGTGTAAGTATTATTTTAAAAAGAAAGAAAAAAGTAATCGTCAGTCACATTGTTTGTTTAGTGTTATTTGTGTTGAAAGTAAAACATGTTAGTAATGGTCAGTCATCTTGTTTAGTGTTATTTGTGGTTGAAATTAAACATGTTAGTAATGGTCAGTCATATTGTTTAGTGTTATTTGTGGTTGAAATTAAACATGTTAGTAATGGTCAAAAACCAAAAAAAGTTCAAGTTCAAGTTCAAGTTCTCTCCCCCACCCCACCCCACTCCCATCTCTCTCTCTCTCTCTCTCTCTCTCTCTCTCTCTCTCTCTCTCTCTCTCTCTCTCTCTCTCTCTCTCTCTCTCTCTCTCTCACCTTCATTGCCATAATACCCCTTACCGATGTAGACAGCGGTGTGCTCGGCACTGGCGTGGTCGTCGATGTAGGCGAAGCCGCAGGTGAAGGCCGGGGTGAAGCCGATGCCCTGCAGCACCTGGCCCACGATGAACAGGGGGAACAGCCTGGAGGCCGAGCTCTCCTGGGACCCGGAACCGTCGCTGCAGGACTGGTTGCTGCCGCTACCCACGCCACAACCCTCCTCGGCCTTCAGGTCTGACAGTGGGGGGTGGGGGGTGGGGGAGGAAATAAAGGAATTAGTAAGTCTGAACATCAGGGCTCCCAATCGTCCCGCAAAACAAGGGGTCCCAGGGACTCCTTCACTTACAGCATAGAGGGTCCCAGAGCTCCCAGAGACCCCCATTTGGGGGGGTCTATGAAGCACTAAAATTCTAAAGAACCCTGTAAAAGAATGTGCAGGGGGTCCCACGGACGCACTAGAAAAATTCTTTTTAGCATTCGCAATGCCACTGGGACCCTCTATCCCGCCTCTAGGACCCTCTATACTGTAAGCGAAGGAGTCCCTGGGACCCCTTGTTTTGCGGGACGATTGGGAGCCCTGGGTCCTAGAGGAGGGATAGGTCCCAATGACATTGTGAATGCTAAAAATAATTTGCATAGTGCATCCCTGGGACCCCCTGCACATTCTTTAAAAGGGTCCCTTAGAATTCTAGTACTTCATAGACCCCCAAATGGGGGTCCCTGTGAGCCCTGGAACATGGTGACTGCCAGGTCTAGTCGCAAGGATGATGACAAACGAGATGAGAAATGAGTTCTGACCTGTTGTAGGAGACATTGAAGGGAGCTTGCGAACGTGGGTTCCTTCCTCTCATACAACAGGTCAGAACTTCTTTCTCATCTCGTATTTCAAGTTTTCATCCAAAAGAATTATAGGGTCAAGGCATAGCTACACTACATACGATTCGATTCACTGACACCCGATTTTGTGACATTTTCTGTAGGCATGATACATGTGCAATTCTACTGTTTATATAAATCAGACGGAATCCTACTCGTTATGTTCACGCCGTACACGATCTGTTAAAATATCGGTTGTTGTTTTTAAATCAGACATTTTATTTGATTCGTGTATTGGGGTCTACTTGAGTATAGAAAGCGGACATAGGGGAAGACGGGGTAAAAAGCGCATGGGCGGGTAAGAAGCCCACCCCAATTATCTCATGAAATGAAGCAAATTTCAGTCTCATTTTGCCCATGAGACGAGCCTTAATGTCTAGCATTCGTCTCATGGGCAAATTTGACTGACATTTTCTTTATTTCATGAGATAATTGGGGTGGGCTTCTTACCCGCCCATGCGCTTTTTACCCCGTCGGGAGTATTTCACGTGAATCTCGACTTACAGACACCCGTCACAATCCGATCGCATTGGGGTCAAATCGTGTGCAATGTGGCCCCAATAGGAATACCGGGGGTGTATTTCGTACACATTAGTTCCAGAGCTTCATAAAGTGTCAGGTGGGGCCCTGGTCAATCACCCCAAAAGGACCCCTCATTTTATGCAGCCATGGGTCATAATTATGACCCACGAACTCCGAAAAGAATCTTTGACCCCTCTTTGTAATCAAGGGTCACATGACCCAAGAAGTTTGAAAACAATCTGAAGCTCTGTGCTTGTAACTTCCTCAAATCAGATTCTGTCACTCTCTTTGACTCTGCCTTTTTCCTTTACTTACAGTCATCTACTATATTTCCGCCTAACCGCTCCATTCTTCTGCCTTTTTTCCAATGAACACTTACCAAGATTTTCTCCAGCCGAAGACGGACATGCTGGGCCCAACTGTTTCTTAACTAGGCGCATAACAACAGCATGACGCATCTGCGCTCACACGATAGGAAACTGTCTCAGTGGTCGAAGAAGAAGAAGAAGAAGAAGAAGAAGAAGAAGAAGAAGAAGAAGAAGAAGAAGAAGAAGAAGAAGAAGAAGAAGTTATGGGTAAGGTGAGTTACAAGTAAGCATTAATCCCTTGACTGCCAGAGAAAATTAAAGAAAACATTGGACAAATCATGCCATAAAAAAGACAACTGATAGAGCCAATCTGGCAAAATGGTCTGGGGATATAACTCTCTTGACTGTGTTAGAGCAAAAGCCAGCATATCAGGGTTATTCCTCTTCATCTGATGACATCATCAGTGATGTCATCAGGTCAGTACGTAATACGTTGGTGGCAGTCTTAATGGTCATAATGGATGCATTAATGGAGTCAAAGGGATTTTTTTAAGTAATGTTCGTGAAAATCATATACTTTCCCCAAACGCCAGTTGTCAAATCCTTTTGGCCGAAGGAGTGGGGATGTACCCGGTGCATGGCATCTCCACTACAGGGGCGGACCAAATGGTTCGTAAGGGGGGGGGGGGGGGGGGTGTCTGCCGGGGGGGTCCAGGACACTGCATAGGTGAATATCGGCAGCCCCATCTGCCATAGTCGGGTGTGTGTGTGTGTGTGTGTGTGTGTGTGTGGCTTTGTGTGTGTGTTCACCCTGTGTGTGTGTGTGTGTGTGTGAGTGAAGTGGTGTGTGGAAACCCAGTGGTGTGTGTGTGTACAAACAAATTGTGTGTGTGTGTGTGTGTGTGTGTGTGTGTGTGTGTGTGTGTGTGTGTGTGTGTGTGTGTGTGTGTGTGTGTGTGTGTGTGTGTGTGTGTGTGTGTGTGTGTGTGTGTGTGTGTGTGTGTGTGTGTGTGTGTGTGTGTGTGTGTGTGTGTGTGTGTGTGTGTGTGTGTGTGTGTGTGTGTGTGTGTCTGTGTGTGTGTGTAAGTGAGTGTCTGTGCGTGCGTGCGTGCGTGCGTGCGTGCGTGCGCGCGCCCGCGTGTGTGTGTGTGTGTGTGTGTGTGTGTGTGTGTGTGTGTGTGTGTGTGTGTGTGTGTGTGTGTGTATGTGTGTGTGTGTGTGTGTGTGTGTGTGTGTGTGTGTGTGTGTGTGTGTGTGTGTATGCTTGTGTGTGTGTATGTGTGTGTGTGTGTGTGTGTGTGTGTGTGTGTGTGTGTGTGTGTGTGTGTGTGTGTGTGTGTGTGTGTGTGTGTGTGTGTGTATGTGTGTGTGTGTGTGTATGTGTGAGTGTGTGCGTGCGTGAAAATCACGAAAATCACGTGAACACACGTGCGTGTGTGCGTGTGTGCGTGTGTGTGTGTATGTGTGCGCGCGCGTGCCTGTGTGTCTGTCTGTGTATGTGTGCATGTGTGTGCGCGCGCGTGTGTGTGAGTGTGCGCGCGTATGTTTTTGTGTGTGCGCATGTGTATGTTTCAGGTGCAGTTTGCAACTGGGTTTGTCTTTTGTAATTGTTCTCTGCGTAAACTGTTTGCTCCTCTTGTAAATATTTATGCTCTCTATGCTTCTCTCTTTTGTTTACATATGCCCCCAACCCCTATCTCCATCTCTCTTTGTCTATCTCTGTCTCTCTGTCTCTCTCTCTCTCTCTCTCTCTCTCTCTCTCTCTCTCCCTCTCTCTCAGTATCTCTCCCCTGTGCCCTACCATCCTCCCCCCCCCCCATCACCTCCCCCTCTCCGTTTCCTTTCGTTGGGGTGTGGTGTGTATATATTCCACGTGTTTTCTTCTGCCTGTGGAGATTAATGTTCTTGATTTGGTTTATCTTGGGTGCGCCTGCTTCCATTTTGTTCCCTTTGATATTTGATAAAATGCCTGCTTTCTCATGTTGGTACGAGTGTATCTCTCTCTGTGTGTCTCTGTCTCTCTATGCCTCTGTCTGTCTGTCTGTCTGTCTGTCTGTCTGTCTGTCTGTCTGTCTGTCTGTCTGTCTGTCTGTCTTCTGTCTGTCTGTCTGTCTGTCTGTCTGTCTGTCTGTCTGTCTGTCTGTCTCTCTCTCTCTCTCTCTCTCTCTCTCTCTCTCTCTCTCTCTCTCTCTCTCTCTCTCTCTCTCTCTCTCTCCATGGAAAATGAAGTTCCTTTACACGTTCTCTCTCTCTCTCTCTCTCTCTCTCTCCTTGCTCTCTCTCTCTCTCTCTTCTCTCTCTCATCCCCCTCTCTCTCTCTCTCTCTCTCTTGGAAATAAACTTAAGTTTTCAACTTTCTCCTCTCTCTCTCTCTCTCTCTTCTTCTTATTTTTCTTCTCTCTCTCTTGTTTTGTCCTAGATCTCTCTTATTTCTCTCTCTCCACATCCCATTTCTTAAATTTATGAATAATGCTTAATTTATTATCTCTCTCTCTCTCTCTCTCTCTCTCTGATAATCTCTCTTCTCTCTCTTTGCTTTGCATCTCTCTCTCTCTTTCTTGAATTCTCTGCTCTCGAGTTTTGCGACTTGAATAACTTTAGACCAATTGATCTTCTCAAAGTTCAAGATCTAAATATCTTCTGTAGTAGTACTCGAAAATGCCGACAGACAATAGTGCCTGTCAAACGAGGGGACATTTGCACTGGCCCTTCAAGCTGCACCCGGAAGGGTTGGCTGGCCTTCGGGGACCTTCCCCCTAACGGCCAGATGTCCTCAGATATCCTTCTTGGCTGTGAGAGCGGGAATGTTCCCCCTGGGCAAAGCCTCTCCGCTGTAAAGACATTCCAGCCCAGCCGCCCACAATAGCAGCTGCCCCCCTTTGCGACGATCGTGTACTTTAGTCACACCCCCACCCCACCCCACCAGACCAATTTCCTTCACAAGTTCAAGACCCTCAATCTCAAAGTCTGTAGTTTTATTTTCAGCTTTACGAAAGATAATAGTAGCCTGATCAAACGAGGGGACATTATGCCCTGGCCCTCCCAAATCTGGCCCGGAAATAATTGGCTTTTCCGTGGAATTTTCCCCCTAACGGCCAGAAGTCCTCAGATTTCACCGCTTCTTCGCATTGAGAGCACCACAGTTCCCCCTGGGCAACACCTCTGTTACTGTAAAGACATTCAAATTGGGCCGTCCACAATAGCAAAGCCACCCTATTGTCTCAGTTTTTGGGAAGTAAGGGTAGACCTTGTTTTATATCTGTCATAGAAGAATCCCCAATACTGCAGATGGTAAATTTTAATGGTTTTCAATTTTTGCTGAAATATGGGTGGCGGTGAAAGGGTTAAAGTGAAGTAGCAGGAGGGAGGTTCAAGTTGAAGACAGCCGGCCTAGGCGGCATCTCCACTATTTAAAGTCCTTCTTCTTCTTCTGCGTTCCCAGGCCATATGGACATAATAATGGGTACGGTAGGGGAAGACGGGGTAAACAGCCCATGGGCGGGTAAGAAGCCCATGCCAATTATCTCATGAAATAAAGCAAATTTCAGTCAAATTTGCCCATGAGACGAATGCTAAACATTAACACTCGTCTCATGGGCAAAATGTGACTGAAATTTGCTTCATTTCATGAGATAATTGGCATGGGCTTCTTACCCGCCCATGGGCTTTTTACCCCGTCCTACCCTACGTATGTGTCCGGTTTTCAGTTTTCACTGGCCACCCTGCTGCGTTCAGCTAACACATTCCGATTTCAGAGGACGTCAAAGGAGAACATTATTTGGATGGCTTATTTAATAATAATAAAAATAAATAAATAAAAAGGGCAAGAGCCGGAATGTGCCAATAAGACAGAAGGCTAGTAGATAACATAAAGCAAAGGGGAAAGGGCAGAGTCAAAGAAGGTGACAGACTAGAGAGGAAGTTGCTAGCACAGATCTTCCAGAAGATGGGGGAACAAAACACTCCCCGGTACAAAACACTCCCCGGTATGCCCACATAGATGGGGAGGGGTCGTCGAGTTCCCCGTATGGAGGCTCGAGGCATCCACCCACTGCCCCAGTACTGTTTAAACAAACTGTAGACCGGCCGTCCATACCAGAATAGCCGCTAGCTATTGGTCACTGCAACTAGGGTTATTAACACCCTCGGCAGCAAGAGTTAAGCCCCTGTTGGTCAGTATCCAAAAAGGGCATTCACTCGTGCAAAAGGCAGCCATTTAGTGGCCTCAAGTAGGGAGGGTTATTGGCGAGAGTTATTCCCTTGTTTGGTCAGTACTCAAGCATCTACCAAGGGCATTCACTCTAGCAAAAGGTGGTCGTTGGCTTGCAGTGGCCAATAGCTGGCCCCCTTTTGCCATCTGGGCACTAGAAGTCGGAAACAGAAAGACTGGCATAGATACCTAGGCCCACATACACCACGATAGGGGAAGACGGGGGGGAAAGCCCACGGGCGGGTAAGAAGCCCATGCCAATTATCTCATGAAATGAAGCAAAGTTCAGTCACATTTTGCCCATGAGACGAGTGTTAATGTTTAGCATTCGTCTCATGGGGAAATTTGACTGAAACGTTTCTTTATTTCATGAGATAGATAATTGGCATGGGATTCTTACCCGCCCATGGGCTTTTTACCCCGTCTTCACCTACTACTCACCCAGGTCTACTTTGTAAAGGTCCACGAAGACGTGCGGCATGAGGAAGAAGAAGCAGCCGACGGCCAGCAGGAACCCCCCTGCCGCCACCACCCTGGGCCGGTGGGACCGTCCCCCATAGTAGCTGACGAACAGAACGAAGGTGATGGCCCCGATCTCACCCGAGCTCAGGATGAAGCCTGTCTGGCGGCTGTTCAGCTCAAATCTGCACACATAATACAGGATGTCCCTTATGTGTCTGTTCCAGGCCGGAGGACGCTAAACGAACTTTCTTCTAACAACAACAACATACAGTATTTATACGGCGCTAAATCTTGATAGAAATCAAATCGAAGCGCATACACACGTTTTAAAAAACCAGTCATAACGCTTTCAAACAGAAACGCTATTACAAAGACGAACAAGACGATAGATAACACACACGCACACACGTTTGAGAAATAGACCTACCCAAGACAAGAAACACACACATACCCCCCCCCCCCCCCCCCCACACACACACACACACACACACACACACGCACACACACACGCACGCACGTACTCACGCACGCAAAAACGCACACATACACCACACACGTGCGCGCGCCAACACATATATGCATGCAGGGACAAACGTGTGTCCGCCGCGCACACATAAACACACAGGCTCAAACACACGCACATACACATATGCATGCAGGGACAAATGCGAGTGAAAACACACATAAACACAACATATACACGCGCGCGCACGCACACACACATGCATGTAGGGACAAACGCGTGTACACACAGACTCAATAAAACACACACACACACACACACACACACACACAACACAAACACTCACACACACACACACACACACACACACACACACACACACACACACACACACACACACACACACACACACAACACACACACACACACAAAACACCTTCACACACACGCGCGCGCAGTTGCATGAAAACCCATACATGCATGTGAACATTCTAAGAATATCACACATGCTACATGACAGGAAAGCATTACTTTAGATCCTAATAACTTCTTCATCAGCCCACCTGTTTACAATAAATCGTGGGCAATTGAGAGAGACACGGAGAGGGAGAGAGAGAGAGAGAGAGAGAGAGAGAGAGAGAGAGAGAGAGAGAGAGAGAGAGAGAGAGAGAGAGAGAGAGAGAGAGAGAGAGAGAGAGAGAGAGAGAGAGAGAGAGAGAGAGAGAGGAGAGAGTGAGAGAGAGAGAGAGAGAGAGAGAGAGAGAGAGAGAGAGAGAGAGAGAGAGAGAGAGAGAGAGAGAGAGAGAGAGAGAGAGAGAGAGAGAGAGAGAGAACACTGAACAGTGAAAATTTTTAATTGCACATCGGCCATAGGCCACAATACAATTCAAGCGAAGGGTTGCGAAAGTGGAGGGGTAATTTATGAAAAAGAAAACAAAAACTACATAAGGAAAATAGTTATCAAGCCAAAAAGGTAATTATGCACAAGCAAGAATCTATGGGAGTGAGAGAGAGAGAGAGATAGAGAGAGAGAGAGAGAGAGAGAGAGAGAGAGAGAGAGAGAGAGAGAGAGAGAGAGAGAGAGAGAGAGAGAGAGAGAGAGAGAGAGAGAGAGAGAGAGAGAGAGAGGAGAGAGAGAGACAGAGAGACAGAGAGAGAGATAGAGAGAGAGAGAGACACACAACACAGAGACACACACACACACACACACACACACACACACACACACACACACACACACACACACACACACACACACACACACACACACAATCAGACAGATACACACAGAAGCTACAGAGATATTTTTGTATAGACAGCTTGTTGTGAAATAGCGAAAAGTGTGGGGAAAAGCAACAACACTATGGTGTATGTTTGTAGATATGAACATTCCATCAGCGAGGCGGGCGTCATTATGGTGTGTGTGTGTGTGTGTGCATATGTGCGTGCCCGTGCATGCGTGTGTGTGTGTGTGTGTGTGTGTGTGTGTGTGTGTGTGTGTGTGTGTGTGTGTGTGTGTGTGTGTGTGTGTGTGTGTGTGTGTGTGTGCTCGCTCACATGTGTGCACGTGCGTGTCTGTCTTAGTGCACGCGTGCACGTAAAGGGTGGGAGCTAGAGTTGAGAACCGGTTCAAAAATCCTAACCGGTTTTAAACCGGTTTTT